>CACRXP010000002.1:919624-953023 GCA_902702965.1 Spirometra erinaceieuropaei
CTGCTCGTCCGGCTCTCTTCTCACACCTAGCATACTCAAATGACAAATCCAAGTAAAGGCTGGCCACAAGAGAGAAAGATGGTCGACCTCTTTCCCTGTAATTGGAGATGACGCAGACCCCATCGAGAGGTTGTTTCCGGCTACATACACTCTGTCGTGCTTACTGTATATGATAGCTTGACCTTCGAAAGCCAAGCCACTGTGCGCTAGTTTGTACTGAAGCAGACTTATGAAGCATCAACACCGCCTCACCATACTCCCAACACACATACTACCCACAGGCCGCACGAAAAATGCGGAAGTCTCGGCGCAACACTTGGTCCCCGGGGAACTTGAAGTAAAATTATCCGGACACGACCCTTCGCGTTCGGTCCTGAAATTCCCCATGAGTCCCAATGCCCTTGCTAATTAGGAAACGCCTGGACCCTTACTGTGTTTACAGACCTGCGATCGGGACCGACATACCAATCGATTTCGGGTGTATGTGCTGCATGGCAACAGCACCGCCGCCTACCGGGCTCTGGACCTCAGACACTGTCCAAATGCCACGCGATAACTTCCACCAGCTAAACCATGTTAACAAAAATTAGGATGAATTACGGTGCAAAGTCCTAATTGCTTCGACCGGCACCTAGCGAACCGGGGGAAGGGGTGAACACAGTATGGACACAGCACTTGACACATTTTGTGCCATATGTTGCAGCTTTCCGCCTTAAGTGTCTGAGAGTCCTCTACTCTGTCGGAGAAATAAAATGACGGATGGAAGGTTTTACCGAAGCCAGTGCAGGGCTGCGTAATCGTCCTCTGCAAGTTACTTCCTCAGTTTCCCGACTTGACTTAGTTTCCGGCAGTAAAGTCTTCTTTGCTTTTTCGGAGGCACTAATCCGGCCGGCCCGGCCTTGCAAATTTACTGCCTGAATCTGTTGGCACGTAAACCCAGCAGGCGACGGCCCGAGCTCAACTCTCAACACGTTCATTGGCATCTGCAGATGGGTCCCTCCACGTCGTCCCCAGCCAGGATCGAGTCCCGTTTAATGCGACAGGATTTACCGATGTGTGGAGACGTCATAAAAAGTTGAAAACTCAAGTCAGAATGCCCCGAACCAGTCATTTTGTAAATTTGAACAACACGGGGGCCTTGGGTATGGGAGAAGGTCAGAGAAAAAGCCTAAACAGTCTCTGTTCTAACAGGACTGACAAAGTAACAAATGTCGTAAAATAGGTGGGATGGTTTGCCGCCGTACACGCCCTGTTGGACACGGACGTGTAGACAGTGCAGGACTACAGTTCACAGGGGATAGACGTCCACTTCAAGCGGAGCTAAGTTGCAGCGGGCTGAGCTCGAGTCATCCTGGCCTGAAAGGTAACAATGAGATGAAAGAAATTTTTGGGACCTCTTTCGATTATAAAACTTAATGCGATATCCTGAACTGAGGCTGAAGAAACGGACGACATGCATTAGGATGGATTTTTTAATGTAGACGCAAAAGACCGATGGAGATGCAATTATCCAATGTCGCAGTTAATCGGCTGTTCGTATGCCAACACAAGAAGTATAACCGGTTTCCCAACTTGCGGTCCACAAGACTAATAGTTAAATTATACCTTAAAGGTTGGGGCTTCGGTAGTTTCAACTGGTCTAGCCACAGTCACCTTTTACAAAGTGTCGACGTTATAAAAGTGCTATTCTATGAACCAAGTTGTTGGGCTTAAACACACTGGATTTATCAGACAGTGCGAAAGGGAGAACGATCATGGCAGTACAAAAGGCGTGGACAGGCTACTCACCGCACGGAAATTCGCCACACAGCTAACGAATTCGTTCACCTCTTTAGCACAGTTCAATGATTGCTTCCCATTGGCCTTGTAGCAGTCGGCGACTTGCTTCTGTGCAGCCAAACAACAGGCCTCGGAGGAACCTTTTCTGTGGAGGAAAAAAGTCGAGGAAGGGGTGTAGAATTCTACATGAACCAAATGAGTCAAAATGGCACAGAAGCAACAAGCGTTGCATTGAAGTGGGTCTTGCTGACCGATCCCGATTTTGGACTGCGCCCAACACTTGCTTTAAAAAAAATATTTGTGGATTCGAAAAGAATCAGGCGCAGTTTAAATTTCGGAAAGAACGAGGTGCAAATTTTTTAGTGAAAAACTTACAGGTACTTGGCTTCAAGACGATCGACAACCCGAATAAATTCAGCCTCAGCCTCTTTGAGAAATGAGTCATCCTGAAAGAGTCAAACATATTATACAAAAACTTCGACGGGTTTCTTCTGCCTAAGGAATCTAAATTTGCCTAGCTCGGATGATGAAAGGTACAGTTTAGAAAGTAACAGTAACAGCAAGATGACAGGATTTATTCTAACCAAAGTTAGTATGACTGATTGACGGTTATTATCGCATATTAGGGTACATATGCATATGAGCGATACTCAGCCGTAAAGCTGAGGAGACCTACTCTTTTTTCTATCTTCTTGAGACGGGCTTCAAATCTCCGCTCGATGTCATCCAAAGAGTGAGAAAGTCTGAGGGAAGAGGATGGGTCCTGAGCAGGCTGAGGGGTTGGTTCTACAAGCGTAAGTAAGAGTATAAAGAGATATACCAGGAATTGGGGGCGCCGGAGTAGTCACCGCTTTCGAAACGACAGGAGTGGTGCTGTCTTGGTGACGCATCATTCTCTGTAGGACATCATCGGAGACCTAAAGGACGGTGCTCTAACGATTCATGTGGTAACAAACCAGTATATCTGAGCGGGTAAAGTGAACATCATGTGCTGGTTGAGTTCCAAAAACGGAGCCCATTCTGCCTGCAGGAGAAAAGATAGGAATTAGAATGAGAACTCCAAACACGCAGCTACATCTCCATCTCTATGCGTTTTTCCCCTGCCCTACTTGGACTTTAGGAACTTGAATAAGTGATTGTAACTTGCTCGGTCACCTACCCTACCGTGGGCGGCCCATACAACTTTACCCGACAGATAGTGTAGAGAGAAAAAGGTCGCCGCATCGGTCAATCTGCCCCTCAATGTTGCGGAGACCAGCGTTTTCAAGCTGCGACTCTGGCTATAAAAACGAATCCTCGAAATTAGTAACTGCCGACTAAAAGAAACTGACAGCACCAAACATTTTGGGACGAAGTTCTTGACAAACTGGAGGAGCAAGGATGGCGTAGTCGCCCGAATTAAATATAATCATGGGTTTTTGGGTATCAACGGGTCCGCCATGATGTCATCACGGCTGCAAAGATCCGCGTACACTGGCATCTATTCGTTTCGTTACTTTGTACGGTTACTAATTTGAGCTACACACGTAAACGTGCGAAAAAATGGAGGTGTCTGACCCTAGTTGCCCGCGAACCATCTTCGAGCGAAGTACACCGACTTTGTCACATCCGAGACAGTCCACAATAATTGCGGCTGCACTGAAAAGTTATGTAATAATGGTTATCAAAGACAACTATGGTGGTTCGTGCGGCGTTTCGTCACCCACACCCTGAGTTAACTGCCGTTTTTCGCCCTTATCCGATTCCGCTGCCCAGCCGCAGGTGGCGAAGAGCTGTCGACCTAAATTCTGGCCGGATGTAGTCCGTTAAAACGCGGAGGCGATTATTTGACACTCAGTAATTGATCTTTGTCGAGTTCATGATTCACTATAACAGATCTTCGTGTGCGGACAAGGACTACCGGCGGCATAATCGGAGTCAGCCAGATCAGGCATGATCACAGGTGTTTCAAGCAGAAGTGAGTGATAAAAACATGTACGTTCACCAATCGATACTCAGGGGTAAGCCCCCATGATACAAACCTGCCGAAAAGTAGGAATAAGTGGAACTTCGAAAAAGTGGGGAACGCAAAAATCTCCTAGCAAGTAAGCACAGCACACGCCCCGATCCAGGTCAGAATCTCTTTGTCTAGCTGTTTCAAAATGCAACTGACGGTGTTCTAATGGTTGGTGGGAATTCTAGCCACCCTACATCCACAATGCATCGGAGGATGAGGAGATTCTAGTCAATGACGGTGTTCGAAAGATCGTAAATGGTTACGTCTGGAAATCCAAACAGACGGACAACATACCATGATACTGCATAGGGTCGGTCAGCGTGGCCACTAAACCACATGTCCTGCCGACATTAGGCGAGCCTATACCGAATGATTGTGGAGCAACACTCTCAAGTTAGAGTAGCTTTTTGCGTACGGCATACGCTTATGCAAATTTGCAGCAGATAAGATTTAATCAACCTCTGAAGTTGGGTATAATCGCTCCGTGGCAGGTGTCGAATTTTATGGGGCTGCGTAGGAACATATTCAGACAGACATCATGAGAACGTCTCAGGTGCAGCACGCTTGTTCCCGACACCGAGGCGTCGCTCCAGAAAAAAGCCAAAAAATTTCGCTAACGCCTTATAAGTGGACGCCGAAGATGGCACGCATAGTATACTGTGCGCCAGCAACGTTAGGAAAAAAGCAAGAGAATTCCGGACTTGAGCTATAACTCTAGAGCGTTGTCGTAAGCAAACGGCGGTGAGAAATCACAGTGAATAACCAAAGTTCACATAAAAAGCTTACGTTGGAAACGGACAATCCATTTGGAGCAAAGTTATAAGGCATACTATGAGACATGACTGGCAATTTGGGGACACTAGAAGATGGGCGCGCGCAAGTCTATAAGGATTAGACCAACCGGGTGGGAACAAGATCACAGAAGAGTGTGGGAAAAAAGGCAAAGACTGATAGAACGTAAAGAAAATCCGAGAATAAGAGTCAAAAATATCTCGACGGTACCAAAAGGAACGAACAGCACACCTGGGCAAAGGGGCTCTAAGACCAACTGTCGCAGGGTTAAAGTTCGCGGATTCAAGGCGTTTAGTAGTCAGATATGCTAGTATTCCGGATATCGGGACCTAGCTATTTTCCCTTTGTAACAGACGGTTATCCTAAGGCGCGTTTTTCTTTGACTCTCTTTTCTGTATCCGACACCACGTGACTCGACGGACGCTCCTTTTTCGTCATGTCCTTTAAGTCCTGTATTTCGTTTACCTCTTTTCTATTCATTGGTTTCGTTAATTTGTATCTCCTTTTGTACGCTTTTTCATTCGCCGTATTGAGTTTTAATTTTATTATCTACTCGTTCTTTTCTGTCTGTTAACGATCATGGCTATCAGCGCGTTTCCTACTTTTGTTTCGCGACTTTTCAAAACGTTTTACCGTCTTTCGTACGTTTGAGAATAGGCATTTTTGATTATTGATATACCTTGGTTTACTATGTCTGAGGGCCACAGATCCCCAACTGACTTGTACCACGTACTAACCCGTCTTTAAGACGATGTCCCGTTGACAACTCCGCAGAGAGATCCTCGTCTGGTTTTCCCGACACTACGTGAAGGCAGGCCTCATCCTACATTACCCCGTTCGTCACTTTCACTTTTACTCATATACTGCCTACCTTCGAGGACGTTCACTGCTTTTCGGAAATCTAAAAATTAAAAGTTTTGAGGAGGGCCGGCATTAAATACAAGGCGAAACATGTTATTCCACCGAAATGACCATGGGTGATTTTGCACCGTTCGAAGTCCGCAGCCACAGAAAGCCCCAATAAAACCCGGGGTGAGTGTTGGGTGGGAAACGAAAGGTGTGTATGATAGTTCCGAGACTTGCGGACAGGTTTACACTTTTCTGTTCAGAGGCTGTATTAATCAGAAAAGTCAGATTATGTATCAGACTTTTCGGCAAAATCTGATGTCGACTTAGGGATGTGCTTCCGGCAGCGCAATAAAATTAGTAACATCAAAAACCTTAGAAAACGCGAAGTAAGACAACCCCGAGCGGTATATTTAAATGAAGCGACAGTATATGGCGAACGAGGGGTAGTTAGGAAACGAACTGGTTCAAAATTGGTTATTTTGTGACGTCTATGCAAATGATCGTTTGATATTTGCGCGTGACCACGTCCAAAGTGTGCCCTACGCGACGGGCGCAACATTGGCGGCTAAAAACGATACGAAGCCCGTCGACACATGTCCTACGCAATCTGGTCCGCGCACGACAGACTAGACTTTCAGCGAAACAATGAGGAGGGTCAGCTCATATCTGAATGGGAGTATCACAGAGCTTGCTTTCAGAAGGGGCACTACCGTATGCCTTGCGATCCTGAGGTAACCGAGTAATTCCATCAGTTGACGGCCTTACATGCTATGACATTTTGCGTGGAGTTACAGATTCAGAGCTCATTAACTTTTTTTTAGTGAAGAATGCGCCGAACCGCCATGAGGACGACGACTCCGGAATCAACCCCAACCCGTCTCCCCTTCCCACATAATAGTCCGAACCGGTTAACTACCTGATGCGAGGACTGGACTCAAGTAGCTGACGTGAGACATGCGCCTAGTCTCTCCACCACGCCTTTTGTGAGCCATTTTTTATGCGATGCGCGGATTCTTCGAAGGCCCGTCAACGCCTGCTCTCGTCTTGGTTCAGCACATTTTCGCATAGTCCATCATGGTGTTGCAAAACCTAGCACACACGACCGTTCGGGCAACACTTTCGACGGTGCCCACCGTGTGCTCCACAGCGTGCAGGGTTCGAGGACGGTGATTAACGAGTGAATTTTCGAAAGTTACAGTAGCTTTTCGATGTATCTACCGCTTCCCCTCTTCTCATATCCCCTTGTGTTCAATGTCAAACGTGAGTTAATTAGACTGGAAGCGAGGTCGGGGCACTGACTGACAAAACTAACAACCGATTGACGCGTGCTACACATGTCTTGTTCACACCCGATTATCCAGGAGTTTCAACCAACAAGAAGTCGGTGGCTCGAATATTAACTGAAGGGAAGAGTCATAAAGGCCACATTTAGAGACGGTCACTGCAGGTTAAATTTCCGTCCTGCAAAGAGGGTAGAGTTGCCCCGTCGATCAGGGGTGTCCAAACCACAGTTTTTGGCGCACTGACTAGATGCAAGTGCGTCATATTGCTTATATCCGTGAATAGGCGTCAAGAGTCGATCTCTCTCTTTTCCCTCTCCCAAACTGGTCAGTCAACAGATAGAAGGATTGGGTGCAATGGCTGACAGGTGTTCGCAACCAAGGATTGTTCTTTTAGGATCTCGCATGGTGAGAGAGCCACAGATGCCACACGAAAAGAGGGAGGCGAAGATCATGCTTCCCACTTAGGTGGGGGAGCTTGTTTCGTACCTGTGGTGGGTAATCTGGGAAGGGCTCGTGCGTGGTACATGTGGTCAAGGGTTTCGTCTGCGATGATTTTCTCCAGATTAGTAAGCAAGTACAGGGCATTGAATTGGCACTTGAGATGACGCAAATGCGTGGGCAGTACGGGTACTTGAGGCAAGTACGGCGAGTGTCTGTAAGGACTTCTGGCCTGATTCGTCAATGACAGCGAGATGAGTTCGCAAATTACCGACCAGGTCCATTCGTACTGTGAATGTTCGATTACAAAAAGAAGAGTTCTGGATAGAGTCCGCATTGTTGATTGTGAGTGTGTTTGTGGCGGCGGCAGTGATGGTTGTCGGGGCATCGGGAGTATTTAAGGCGGTGGTGGTAGTTGCCGTCGGGAGGTTTTGAGGCTGGGGTAATGGGAAAGCGATGACTGACGGCGGCGGGGAAGCGGAGGTTTTGTCAATAGTGATCGTGGAGGTCGTCTCCTTCGTGTGGGTCGTTGCAGGGGCTTCTATGGCACTCCCACCTAGTTTGATCCTAGCTTGGTATGGCTGCACACCTAAGGGTGTCTTCGGACGCGCCATCCGTCACTCTTGTTGTTGATGGTTGATATTCCGGTTAAGTATATGTTGTGAACCAGGGGTGTGGCAACTCGCCTTGGTACGGGTCTGGCTGAGCCTAAAACCTGCGCCCTCTGCCGCACTCGGCTCACTTCGCTATGTCTTAACGTAGGACCCATGTGGGAAACGAGAGAGTCCGGTAGATAAAGCGAAAGTCTAGTATCACTATAAAAGGAATCAGGCGCATGTCACCATGCCTGCCCCAACCCTATCGTTGAGCACACGGTGGATATCGTCGGTCACGAAGGTCGAACTGCCGTGTATGTATGTATGTCGCCTACCAGGTAAGTTGAATAATGTTCTCTTGAATTTGCCAGCCCATCGCTTACACTCCAGCAATCAAATGACTCAGCGCCCAGAGGACTTGCAGGCTCCAGTTGAAAACGTTCCCCTGGAGACTTGATGGTACCGACTGCGGGACGCTGTACACCCAACCGTCCTGGGTGTCCCCGGTCACGCGCATCTTCAGCATCGAGAGTGGTTCAACGACAAAGCCGCCGACCTGCAACTCTGAAAAGAACAGACTAAGCAAAATCTACGATAATCGCCAGTCCGACACAATAAAGCGAAATTCCATCGATGTTTCCGCCTTGTGCAGCAGCGATTGCGCGAAATGCAGGTTGCCTGGATGACTCGCAAGACCGAAGAAACTGATGGGTATGCCGATCGGAATGAAGCAAAGAACTTCTTCGCTGCGAACGAGGCGATCTACGGCCTTCCAATAAAGGGAGTGTGCCGCTCCTCAGCAACGATGTATCAACGTTTCTGGTGAAGAAGTCGCATATTCTGAAGCGCTGGTTCGAGTAATTCAGAAACGTTCTCAACCAGCCCTCTGCTCTCTCCGACGCTACCATTGACTGGCTCTCTCAAACGGAAATCAACATCGATCTTGATTTGTCGCCTTCTCTCCCAAAAAATCCGCGCCGTGCCCCATCTGTCCGACGGGAAAGAACAGGGGTCCGACAAGATTCTGGCAGAGGTTTACAATCGCGGCTCATCGATCAAATCATAACGCTCTTTCAGGAGATGTGGGGATAGAAACAAGTTTATCAGAATTTAAAGGGTGCTACAATCATCCATCTCTACAAACGCAGAGGGAGCTGGCAACTTTGTAATAACCACATAGGCATTTCGCTACTCAGAATAGCTGGGAAGATCTTCGTCCGCCTTCTCCTAACTCATCTCAACGGCAACCTCTAGTAAGGACCACTACCTGAAAGCACTGTGGCTTCCAGCTACACCGCGGGATCACCGACATGGTCTTTACCGTTCGCCAGTTACAGCAGAAGTGTCAGAAGGTACGGATTCAAATGTACACTACCTTCAAGGATTTGGCGAAGGCCTTTGATACGATTAATCCCAAGAACCTACGGATAACCATCCAATAATTCGGCTGTCCTGAGAACTTCACGCACGTGGAACGTAAGTTCCACGGCGGTATGATGATGCAAGTAACGGAAAACGGGGCAGTATCCGAGGCACTCGAAGAAATCGGTGGAGTGAAGCAGGACTGCATACTTCCACCACCCTCTTCAATGTCATGTTCTTTGCCGTGCTGATGGATGTCTACCTCGATCCTAGTACATGCATCGTCCACAGAATTGACGGACATATTCTCAAAAAACAGGCGCCTGCAGATCCCCAACGCGAATGTTTACGACCACGATTCAAGTTCTGCCCTTCGCTGACGATTGCGCACTCAGCACTAAGGCCGAAGAAGGCATGCAATATAGCATGGATCTTTTCGCCGGCGGGTGCGCTTACTCCGGATTGACCATAAATAAGAATAGAACGGTGGTCATGCCTGAAACGCTGCCGAACGCTGAATACAGCTCCCCTCGAATCACTGTCAAAGGCAACTAACTACAAACCGCGAACAAATTCGCCTATCTAGGGAGCACACTCTTGCTCAGCACAAACATCGACGAGTTTTCCCGTCGGACCTTCAAAGCCAGCCAGACCTTCGGCCGTCTGCAAGCTTCCATATGGAATCGCCACGGCCATCAACTGAACACCAAATTGAAGATGCAAAAGATCGTCGTCTTGACGACACTTCTGTACGGAGCGAAGACCTGGGCCGTCTACGCAAGCCGTTTCAGAAAGCTCAACCACTCTCATCTCAGCTGCCTCCGCAAATCACTGAATCTGAGATGGCAGGACAGGATCTCCGAACGAAAGTCTAGGAACGGGCCGGAATCCTCAGCATCGATGCCACGCTGAAGCAAATGCAACTTCTATGGGACGATCATCTGGTGAATATGGACGATGCTCGCCTACTAAAACAACTCTTTTACGGGTGCTCGCCTACCAGGAGAACCTAGACAACACAGCAATGGCACTCTGAAGAATCCCCTGAAGTGAATGCATATCAGCACAAAGACCTGGGAGGATCTCGCACAGAACCGACCGGCATGGAGAAGAGAACTGAAGGTTGGCGCGCCATGTATGAAGCAAATAGACTCGTCGTTGTTAAAGCCAAAGTGGAGGCCCGCACGACTCAGACGCCTCCGATTTGCAAAATCGCCACTCAACCCACCCGACGGCTCTCTCTGTCGACGAACATTCCGCGCGCTGATCTGCCTCGTCGGTCTCCCCCGGATCCCATTCACCAACCACCCATTGACCGTAAATGCTGCCTCCGCGACCTCGCCCGCTCCTGTCTCACCAAATTTGCTTGAATCCCCATGCCGCACTGCCGTCTACCATAAACACCTCCATTATCTCCAACGAATAAAACCACCTCTACCACTCCTGCCACGGTCCATGACGCTCGTGACGCGTCGAAAACCACCAACAAATGCACTATCACCACCCCTCTCCTCCAACAATTTCGAATGAGTCCTAAACTGCCCTCATTATCACCGCAACTCCACCTCGCACATCGATCTGATCGACCACTTACGAATCAAACTCACAGCGGCTGGCGAACCGACAGTTCGACCGTCGCAACCGACGATGTCCACCGTGTGCTCGACAGAAAGGTCGAGCAGGCAAAGTGACTTGGGCACGATTAAGCGTAGAGTGAGTGTGGAATTCCAAAGCATCTACCGCACTCCACACGCACTGCCCCATAACAAACACTTGACCAGGATTTTAGCCAAAAACAACACTAAGGCGAGTCAGAAGGACGACAAGAATGCAAGGCAGCCATGTCCATGACCTATATAGCTTGCAGAAACGCAAGCGAATCTACCGGCAGGGAACTGTTAGTGCATGGTAGACTGCGAGGTCTATGGTTCGCTGAATCAAGACGTAGCAGACGCATACACGCCTTAAGACCCAGAAGGGTGAATTATGGCCCTACGTTTGCCTGAACACTCACATTTCAAAGGCCAGGTCACCAAATAATCATCGACTGAGAGGGATTACCCATAAAGCACACACACACTCATCACATGCATGAAAGTATCACAGATCACTTAATAAGGAGCCGATTCAGCCTGAATCTCAGCCCACCAGTCCGCCGCTCCACATGTACATTAGCAGCTGGGCAGACTGCTTGGACTGATTTTAGGCGTCAGTCGGTAGCCTACCAAGCCACAGCACTTGTTGCACCGTGACAGTCTCAGTCTCGGGCCACGCATGGGGCAGAGAAGCATTCGATCCGAAGATGTCCAGTAAGACCGACTGGTGCCCAGTACGTCGGCTGATGTCGCCAGCATGACGGGGGCGGCTGTATGTCGACGTTACGAGGTGGGGCAGTTGAGATTTACGAGCTCCGGGATTGGCTTTGACGACGGCGACGAGGTTGGCTTCGTAGATCGTTGCATCTGTCTTCATTATCCTCATTTAGGCCTGTCGGTTCGGGGCGAGGTCTTCCCAGATGGTCGGTTTCATATGTAGGCTCATCAAAGAAGTCCTCAGAAAATCCATTTAGCGCCGGAGTTGACCACATTGTCGACGAGGACACGTAGCGACATCCCCATAGAAGACTCGTGTAGGCAGCCGCTCGCCGTCCATCCAAACGAGGTGGCCGATCCAGCGCAATTGCAGGTATCTGTGGATACACGCGACTGAAAGTGCATCGGCCGCTGATTAAAGAGTTGACCATCCGTCCTCTAGGCGATGCGGATACTGCAACGTCTGTCACGTTAGGCGTCCACTAGCATGGCAGAGAACATGGGACTGAAGAGGGTGGGCGCGAAGAAACAGCCCTACTTCACTCCGTTGGTCACTGCACATGCCACTGAGACGGCTCCATTGCCCGTGACGCGCACCACCATGCGGTCTTGAGGTGATGCACCATCTAAGTGAATCGTTCGGGACAGCCGAATTTCTTTATGATTTCCCATAGTCCTCTGCCGTTCACATTGTCAAAGGCTTTCGTCTGACCCACGGAGGTAGAGTAGAGATGTATTCGCATCTCCGGGCACTTCTTCTGTGGTTTGGTTGGCGGCGAAGATCATGTTGACGGTTCCACAATGACGACGGAAGCCGCCTAGGCTTTCCGGCAGGAGTCCTTGTTCTAACTGGTTAAGGAGGATGCGAGTGAAGACTTTTCCGGCGAGATTGAGCAACGAGATTCTTTTGTGGTTGTTGCAGATTTCACAACTCCCCTTCCGCATGTAGAGATATACGATTGTGGCGTCCTTGAAATTCTGAGGGAATTGTCTTTGCCTCCACATATCCTGGCAGAGCGTTGTCAGATGATCTATTAGTTGGGGGCGCTGTGCTTGTAGATCTCACCAGGGATCGAGTCTGGTCAGGGGGAATTCCCACTGGAGAGTTACTGCACGGCCCTGATGTTTTTCTGAAGAGAGGGTGTGAGGTTGAGGTCGGCGCTGGTCTCTAATTGAGACAGAAAAGCGATGGCGGCGTCGGAGGTGGTAGAGGGACGGTTGAGGACGCCTCTGAAATGCTCGGACCAACGCTTTATGATTTTCGTCTTCTCAGAGAGTGAGGTGGTTTTGACGGCGTTGATAAGAGTAGCGGTTCCTTTGGCTGTTGGACCGTAGACAGCCGTGACCGCAGCGAAGAAGTTCTTCCATTCGTTGCGGTCCGCGTACCCTTGGGTCACCTCGGCCTTGCGAGCTATCCAAACATCCTGTACTTCTCGTAACCGTTGCTGCGCAGGCAACGGCTTCGGCTGAAGGCTGCTTCGTTCGCGTCGGTAGGGCGGTTAGCGTAGGTTTCGCGGTGATTCAAGTTGTCTCAGAGGCATTCGCAGTGACCAACGGAATGGCACAGGACTGCGTCCTCGCGCCCACCCTAACGTGACAAGCACTCCAGTATCCGCATCGCCTAGAGGACGGATGGTCAACTCTTTAATCAGCTGCCGATGCACTTTCAGTTGCGTGTATCCACGACTATCGTCCACGAACGTTTTTTTGCCGACGACTGCGCCCTCAACGCAACTACCGAAGAGGACATGCAAGGGGAGCATGGACCTCTTCGCTGTCACATGCGACAACTTCGGCCTTATCATCATCATCAACAAGAAGAAGAAGACGGTGTTTATGCATTAACCGCCATCCGACGCTGCCTACAACGCACCCCAAGTCAACATGTATGGCGGCCAACTGCATGCTGTGGATAGCTTCACCTATCTGGGTGGCACCCATTCTCGCAGAACCAAAATCTACGATGAAGTGACCACCGGATTTCTCAGGCCAGCCAAGCCTTCGGCTGTTTCCAATACACCGTCTGGAATCGTCACGGTCCCCAACTCGGCACCAAACTCAAGATGTATAGAGCAATCATCCGGTGGACGCTGCTATATAGAGCGGAGACTTGGATGGTGCGCAAGAAGCAGGCGCAAAGGCTCAACTACATCCTCCTCAGCTCTCTCCGACGAATACTAAAGTTGAGGTGGCAAGACTGGATCCCGGACACGAAGATGCTGGAACGGACGGGGATCCTCAGCATCTACGCCACGCCGAGGCATCTGGCCATTTACCACCCGTAAAGTAACACGTTTCTAAATCAGGAATTAAGTGGACAGCTTTCGTCAGTCCAGATTGTCGATGCGGTTGCTAGCGCAGTCTTGATTGGCCAGTTTCTGGCGTTGGTCGAATATGCCTGAAGTCCGCACTATCGGTCGACCATCCATTGCGTGGCCTTGAACTCTGGCAGCCGCCAACGCAGGTGACCAGGGAGGTTGGGGCTGGCTCTTTGCTGCCACCTGCTCGTCTTGGATAAGGTCTCCTTCAGACTGAGAAGGTATAGATTTGGCCGAAACAATCCTTTTTGGAAGCTAGAAGAGTACAGCGAATTCAACCCTTTTGACTTACGGCTGACTGACACGAGTAAGACAGTATCTCAAAGGAATGCGGGAAGCAGCGCATGATGAGGGGATCTTCTTATTATGTTGCCTGCGTGCTGCGATAACCTCCTCTGATGACCCAGTTTTACCTGAGGTTGGTCACAGCGACACCAAAGATAGAGGAAGACGGGTTATTCATTAGCCTAACTGCTGGCTATCCGGCGCGTCCACAGGTGGCGGATAGTGGGACGACCTTCAGTGAAGGTTAGCTGCGAAATAAGCAGAACCAGGTCCGATGAACAAGCAGTTGCGGAACAGCAGTGACACTGCTGCCAGAGCGCGGAGGGCACACACTGAAAGCCTTATAAGAAAACCACAAAGCCCGACGACGGCATTGTGACATGGCGACCGTGAGCCGCCATTAAATAAGTTTGCTTGTCACCGCTGCCCTGTGGTTAGGCTTTTAAGCCAAATCGCTAGAGAGGACAACCTCGAACAAACAATCCAAGTGGCTGTTGGGGGCCCGCTTGTATTCGAAATTCCAAAGAAACCTCATGAAATATGTCCGACTACAGTATCACGACCCATGCTACGGTGTCCGCGGGAACCGACGCGCTCCGCAAGCCTGATCCAGTGGTGCGGGTGAATAGTATGCGAGCTGTACTACTCAATCGAGGACGGACTCTTGGTATTGGATGCTGGAATGTGAGAACGTTTCTGGACCCTGGTACCCAAAGTCTGACCGCGCGCGGCCTTAATCAGTACAACGTGGATGTCTGCTGTCTTTCCGAAGTTCGACTTCCTGACTCGGGCTCTCGACAAATAAATATCCCTGGAGCCGACTCACACTTCACTCCGTGCCACAGCGGCTCGCGCGACTCTTCTGGTAGACACGGTGTGGCTATCGCCCTCTCGTAACAAGCGGACCTCGCGTTACTTGCTTGGGAACCAGTCAATGACCGGATGGTTTGCGTGCGACTAAAAGGTCATTTAACGAACATCTCCATCGTTTCTGTGTACCCTTTTGGAGGTGTCGAAGAGGGGTTAACTAAAAACCTGGCTCGACACAGTTCATCAAGACATGGAGGTGGTTAGTGGACCTTCGGTATTCGGTCTCCATCGTTGACGAAGAGAATAGGTTGGACCGTCCAGACCTGCTGCCGCGGATCGTCACGCGTGTGGAGGTACAGTCCGGGACATCATCGAGGCCGGCTAGATCAGGTATGATCGCAGCCGTACCAAGTACAAGTAGAAGTAATTACCAGAGATAGACGGCCAGCCGAGCGGCTGATTTATGTAATTCGAAGCCATGATACCGTAGTCACAAAATAAATCCTGAGATTTTTAGGCTTAAGAGAAGTCGACTCGCCTTGTGCAATGAGTACTTATAACATAGAACAAAAGCACCAATAGGAATTTTATGAAGCATTCACAACGAACAGAATGGGATGAGGTGTCAATGAATGCGCAGGACAGTCAAGTGAAAAGGCGGTAAGATGTGATTTGGTGGTCCCACCTGATGGACACAATACTGTTGGGGTTGGGGTTAAGGGTTAGGATTAGGGGTTATGTTTAGGGGTTAGAGGTAGGGGTTAGGGTTAAAGGTTAGGGTTAGGGGTTAGGGTTTATGATTAGGGGCTACAGTAAGGGGTTAGGGTTAGGGTTGGGGGGTAGCGCAACTATTTCTCAACCACTGAAAGTGCAACCACAGACTCCTAATAGCTTTTCTTTTGCCTCCAGCTACTTGACCTCGTCATCTGTGCGTTCCCCATCTCCACCTGTAAAAAAGCCTATTACCACCGGTCCCGTATTACAGGTGACTGGGGTTTGTTTACTTCTGATGGGGCTACATAACCACATCCGACCGAAAAGACGTCCCGCTAGTTTGACCCATTCAACATCCTGGCCTCAAATGGGATGAAGCTACCATAAGAGGGTGAATTTTCCTGTTTTGGACTTCAGAAGGAGACCAGCAAAAAAACAAACGCAAATTCCAACTTAAACCTTTCCAAACAGAACGACAGGGCATCTACTAAATTCGCTAAACTCTTTATCGATGCGGACAGATTGGTTCAGCCCCAACGGCACACTGGAGAATGTCAGCTAGCGTTCTTTTGATGGCGGAATTGGGGAAAAGTGGACCTCGGCGTGGGTAATTACTTGCGTAAGCATCAAGTATATTTGTTGGGATAAGACGCATGATCAAAAAGAAGGCCGTCTACGCTGCCGACCAGAGGAGATCTTTCAACTGCATTTACTCTAAGTTGGAAGATTGCCGCTGTTTCAACGATGACTTTTCCTGACAACATTTGTCAGTTGTGCCCTGTATTTTCGGTTTGCCGAAAGAATGATAACCTTACGAGGAAGTTGAAATCCTTACAAATCCCGGAATGCAAAGCCCATGAAATCGATCTGATGGACTAAAAGGGCCTCAGAGACTGTTTCAAAATGTAAGCCCTACGTGTTAAATAAAGAATTGCGCCTAGTTAGAGGGAACAAATTTTTGCTAGGCTTAAGTTTCAGTCACAAGGTCTCAGGCCAAGGTCATCGCGTCACAACATGAAAATCTGAGATAACCACACCGGTCTTTGAGTGAGCGGATTACCTAGGCCCCGCGGAATTTTACAACATTCAAGGTTTTCCTCAAACTTCCTTGTTCATCAAAATTATTGAATCATTCCAATTAAACCGGTCAAATGAACAGAAATGCCATCCAGTGGTAAGCCAGCAAAGGAGCATCTGGACTTTCCAGTTCTAATTTTTTTGCCTATTCGACGAAGCGATTCTGGGATTATCGTTAACAGACGACGTACATAAAAACTGCGACAAGACAACCCATAATCGGACTAAACTGCAACAATCTACGGCGTTATATGCCTCACGGAGGGCCAAAATTGCATCAAAGGATATATTGGTAGCACTTTTACTCCCCATATCAAGAAAAAAACTAAGAAAAGCAGTGCATTCGACTTTTTCGTTTCTGCATCGGCAAAGTGTAGGTCGGTTGTTCCAAAATTAAACGCCCAGTGCTTTCTCCTTGTAGACATTGCCTAATGTGTCTTTTTATTGTTCTACCTGCTGCTGAAGAGTTCTACGAACATTTCCTAAATGCTGCCATCTTTCGAGCCTTCAAAAGACAACTGCGCGACACAAAGGGTGACGCCTACATCTATGATGGAAAACGTCAAAACCCAAGCTACAACGAGGCGAGTGGGTTCCGTAACGTTATTCGTACGCGTCCCTCTACCATTGTTAATGTACCCGATCGCAACCGACAGGGCATCGAGCCCGTGGCTCGATGGTTAGGGCGTGGGACTTCTAACCAATAGGGTGCGAGTTCGAGCCGAGGGGCTTTATGCCTGGGGGGTCGGCCATGGCTGGCTAGTGACGACTAAGAGGCCAGAAACGGCCATTTCAGTCACTCTTGTCTCTCAAAGATCTTTTGGTATATTTTGAATAATTCCTATTGACCGAACTGTGAAAAACTCGGCGCCTCGGTGGGATTCGATCCCACGCAGTAAGGGGAAGGCTTTAGTACAGTCAACGCTCTAACCACTTGAGCTACGAGGCCCCGCCGGACGACGCGAATTTAATCACATTTGGATCAAGTTACCCGCCCAACCTACTGCAACGTCTGGAATCCACCAAATCTGATACAGTAAGTTGACTGTCCAAGCAGGATTTCCTAAGTAATTCACCTAGAATCCACCAGATGACTACCAGGCTCACGTAATTCATAGATGTTTTGGCAGCTTTTGAATAATTCATATTGACCCAACTGTGATTAATTTCGCGTCGTCCGGTGGGGTCTCGTTGCTCAAGTGGTTAGAGCGTTGGCTGTACTAAACTCTTCCCCTTACGGCGTGGGTTCGAATCCCAACGAGGCGCCGAGTTTTTCACAGTTGGGTCAATATGAATTATTTAAAATCTACCAAAACATCTTTGAAAGACAAGAGAGACTGGGGTGGCCGTTTCTGGCTTCTTAGTCGTCACTAGCCAGCCATTGCCGGCCCCCCAGGCATACAGCCATTCCAGTCTCTCTGGACTTTGTAGATAATGTCATTCTATCTATGGAATCCAAGTTGTAAGTAGTCAAATGTTATTTTTTGTGGAGGAGACAGAGACTCGATCGATGCGTCATCGGCCTTTCTCGCCTTCATTTTTGCCCCTATACTCAAGCACTGCGCCAGAAAGATCGGAACGGGGAGGCCGAGGAATGTCAGTATGTACCAAGTCGTGCTGCACTGCCGCTCATGCTCGCTGATTGGCAGGTAGTTCTGGCAGCAACGATAACCTCCCATCGTCCAGGCCGGATAGTCTTGACGCCTGAATGGCTGGTCGCCGCGCCTGCATCTTCACTATTGGTAATGGGTGAGCACACGGCCTGGCAACCGCCTTTATGGGCCTTCTTCTTACCTGCGCACAGCCTGCTTGCGTACTGTCATGACCCAGGCGCAGGCGGCCCCGGAGGAGGGGGTGGTCGGCCAAGCCACTATCGCGCTAACTGCGAACATCCGCGATGGCAGCTTGCTGATCGGTGATTGGAGTGTGGTCTGCGACCGTATCTCCCCCACTGATTATGGGCTCTAGAATGACTTCGAATGTGAGATTATGGAGCTCAGGTTCTAGAGTTAGTTTCCTGCTCTTTCACGCAAAACAGTCACTATTCTAGGCAACCGCTGAGGAGAAGGCGATGTGAAGGCTGAAACAGGACTTTTACACCTGGTAGGGGGCGTTCACCGATCGTTCTTACGGAACTCACTCGTTCCGTTGTGCCTTATGGACCCTCTCTCGAGCGCAACCAGCAGCCGCACAGCGGCGCATGATATAGGCATAATGATACTACCGACAAAGACAAGGGAGACTGGAATGGCCATTTCTGGCTTATTAGCCGTCGTCAGCCTCGGGTTTGCCACACTTCGGGGTTGGGTATGACTGGCTGACGACGGCTAATAAGCCAGAAATGGCCATTCCAGTCTCCCTTGTCTTTGTTGGTAATACCATTCTACTTTTACACCTCCCGACGTTTCGGATTCCCATTCGAACGCATCATTGCAGACTTGAGAAAGGAACTGGGATGTGGACGAGTAAGTAATCATCACAGCGAGTAAGACCATCGGCAATGAATGCGGGAATCGCTAATTGCGATGGCATGACAACTGCATCCCCTGTGCGTTCGTTACCGTTATCTGTGACTGCCTCTTGTGAAAATCCGAAACGCCAGGCGACGAAAATGTTTATTTCAGCGACGCATCTCCTTCTTTTCAATCACTGTTTTCCCCTGAAGATATTGCAAACAATAACGTATTAATTTGTTTTCGCGCAGCATTCGCTGGGGCTTTCATCAATCCAATGCAAATAGGACGATGACTAGAACATGTAATGATAACTCACGGGTCATTCTTCAAATTTTTCTTTGACTGAAACAGCACATTACATCGTTTTGCCTTTAAAATTTTTAACTGGGCCGAAGGATGGAAGCTTCCGTTCCTGAAGTGTAGATTCTCGGACCCCCATCAGTTCAATATGTCGGTAATTTTATCCTAAAATGGAATACACTCGTCCTCGTGGGTCGTTTCTGCGAAACACCTTTTAAAAGTTCAGCAAAGTGCGCAGCCGTCTCTGAAGGCTCCAGGCGGGGATTCCAGGCAAAGCGGGCTTGTCCAGACTTTATCCTGAAGTCTGGATGGATTTCCAGGGACCACTGTCATGTAACTTAGACTATCCCAATTGCAGCTGGCAGGACAAGAATTTGCGATTCACTGGCATTCAAATATTTGGCGGTCAGTATATCTGGATCCGAAACGCACATCTTCCCGACCTGGGACCGAGGTCTGACTGGCTGATAAGTTGGGTAAACAAGCCAAAATCATTGACTTCGGCGTCCGCAGTCTTCGTCGATATCAGGTGGGAAAGGAAAAGTCGGAACCGTATGTTATCCATTCGGAAATTATGTACTCCTAAGAACGAAGAATGCCGGCCTTTTGAAATGATTGACCGCTAAAACCACCCCTTTCGACCAGTTGATCTTAATAGCCGACTGTCATGTCACAGCGGCACTTCCCTCGTTAACTCCCTTTATTCACGTCCTACACCATTCCAACTAGTGTGGGTATGGTTTCTGGAAAAACCCTTGACGGACAGAAAGATATAAAGGCAAAAATTCACGTCTCGGGGAATTCGGGAACCGAGAAGCAGACTTAAATCATCTCAACTCGCCCAAACATCCATCAGAACATTCGTAAGCAAGAAGGGCCAGCAGCCGCAACGAGAATTCTGTAAAACCCCTGCATCTGGTTCTCGTCCGCATGCCAAGTCACATAGAGTGCCTTTGAGATGACACACGCCGACCGCTGATTGGTTGAAAGAGCCTGTAAATACGGCCTATTTGTTGTTACCTCCTTCGGTCAGATGTGGTTATGTAGCCCCACCTGAAGTAAATAAACCCCAGCCACCTGTAATACGGAACCAGTGGTAATAGGGCTTTTTACGGGTGAGGCCGGGGAACGCACATGTGACGAGGTTAAGTAGTAGTATGCAAAAGAAAAGCTATTGGGAATGCGCGATTCTAGTTTGAGTGGTTTAGAAATAGTTGCCAAAACTCCTAACCCTGACCCCTAACCCCTACCCATAACCCACTTACCCTAATCCCTCGCCCCAACCCCAACAGAACTGTGTCCATCAGGTGGGGCTACATAACCACATCTTACTGGCGAAGACACCACTAGAGTCTCGGCTATCTACACAGAACAGCCACTCCAAAAGATAGAGTGTCCTTGTTCAAGCTAGTTTGGCTGTGCACTTTCTGTGAATGAAATAGCGCAGATATGAACGACACCTACGTTGTATCAAGCTGATTCCTGGTCGAGCAGAGTTCTCCTCCTTCCTGTTCTGCTTGTTATAAAGTTATCGAAAGTAGCATAAACGTTCCAGATCGCCAGAGTGACTAGGGTCAGGCTGTCGACAGTGGAGTAAAAGTTGACGGGTGCTGCTTTGATTTATTCTGATTCGATCGTGCGTCTTACATCCTACAATCACAGTCAACTATGTAGGCGGCATAATAATTAATATTTTTAAACGTTCCAGATCGCCAGATTTATTAGGGTCAGGCTGTCGGCAGTGGAGTAAATGGGGACGGGTGCTGCTTTTATTGCTTCCGATTCGACCGTACGTTTTTCATCCTAAAAACAGTCAGTTATGTAGGCGGCATAATAACTAGTATTTAAGGCACCTTTCTCGTACTTTGCCCGGTTAGATGGCAAACAGTATCACTAACTTCATCATCCAGGGGTCTTTGAGGAATTCCTTTAGTTTGTGAGTGAAAAAACTCCTAAGGAGGACGAAGAACTTGATTTTCAAGACCGCTGTCGGATAAGAAGTTAAGAACCGTTGTCCTAAACGCTTTACATTAAGCTGATTTGCCTCTAAAAAGGGCACGCGGTAGACGCACTAAATGACCCCTGACCCCTAACCTTAGCCCCTAACCCAACCCCAACAGAATTGTGTCCATCGGGAGGGGGGGGGGGTACATAACCACATCTTACTCCTCCTTCATCTCCAGCAGGCTGCCGCGGGAGCCCGAAAGTTCAGTCAACTAAAACCTCCGTGCTGGCTATCCGAACCCATTTCTCGCCCTCTGTAGAACATGAGCGCATTTGACCCATCCCCCAGAACAGTCAGACAAGTCGAGACATGTTCATCTAAAAGGCCAACACTGAGCAGGACCATTTACAGATTCCAGTCGTTATGTAGGCTGGACGCCGAGTCTACCCTGGAGAGGCCAGTCTTCGCTGACTGAACGCCAGACAAGGGAGCACCCAAAGGCACGGTTTTTATATATCCACTTTAGACGGAGTGACCCTGGGGAAAAAACATATAATACTGAATGGGGACAAACGGCTGCTCCAAGACAGAAGGCCACCCCCACTTAGGCTCAAACAGACAAGCCTGATTATGACAACGATAAAGCCCTGACAGGTCACGCACACTAAATTTGCATGAGATCGTGATCTGATTTAGAGCAGAGGCTACATGTCTGACCTCTCAGTTCACTGTACAAATATCCAGGGGAAATCATCACCATGTTGGGGTCATACTGTCGGATTATCAAGGCAATAACAGACTAGGTGTGAAAGTACCCGACGGAGTCCCGACAACACTTTCGGCGACAACTTCAAGAAGGGTCATTATTCAAAACCATCAAGTGATTTGTGCTGGCAGATCAGGGGTATATGTTTTCATATTGACCCAACTGCGAAAAACACGGCGCCTCGGTGGGATTCGAACCCACGCAGTAAAAGGAAGGCTTTAGTATAACCAACGCTCTACCCACGTGAGATACGAGGCCCCGCCGGACGCCGCGAGTTTAATCACATTTGGGTCAAGTTACCCGCCCAACCTTCTGCAACGTCTGGAATCCACCAAATCTGATACAGTAAGTTGACTGCCCAAGCAGGATTTCCTAAGTAGTTCACCTAGAATCCACCAGATGACTACTAGGCTCACGTAATTCATAGATATTTTTCCGTCGGGGCCTCGTAGCTCAAGTGGTTAGGGCGTTGGCTGTACGAAAGCCTTCCCCTTACTGTGTGGGTTCGAATCCCACCGAGACGCCGAGTTTTCCACAGTTGGGTCAACATGAGTTATTCAAAATCTGCAAAAATATCTATGAAGCATATGTTTTAGTAATTTTTCATTACGGAAGCCCGGATTAGAACAGACTTCTGCTTGCGAAGATTTGGGCATAAAGCGGGGTTCACAAATTAGCCCGTCTTCCGACTACCCAGTGTGTTCACGAGTACAGGAACGCTCCTCCCCCACCCCCAGCAGGAGATTAACTTCGAAACTAATCAGGCTCCCGAGTTTTACAAAATGATTTTTGGCCAGCCGCGACGGTGTTAACAGGGCGCGTAAAGCCAAATGACTGTACTGTGACCCGGCGACCGTAAACCGCCATTGTAGAAACTCGCTTCTACCTGCTGCCTTTTGGTTAAGTTCTTGAGACAAGGCGTTAGGAGAGACAGTCTCGAACGAACAATCCTAGTACCCTGTTGGGGTCTCATCTGAACTCAAAAATCCCCGAAAAGCCTCATGAGATAAGTATGAATCGTGTGTTACGACCCCTGCTGCAGCATCCGCATGAACTGACACATTCTGCCACTCCGGTCCACTGGTGAAGGCGAACAATGTACGATTTGGACTACTCAGCTGGGAACAGAAACCTGGTATTGGATGCTGGGGGGTGCCAACATTCTTCGGCCACGGTCAGCAGAGTCTGACGATGCGCAGTGCCCACCAGTACAACGTTAATGACTGCCTAAAGTCTACACAATGGCATTTTTTGTCCATCAACGCAACAGAAAAACGTCCTACAAGAACCAACTGAAGGACTCTCTCGCCCTGGTCTCCGGATTATTACAGGAGGCAGGGATGACCGGACCTGGTCACGGTATTCTTAAAACAATCAGTCCAGTGGCTGCTTTATACTTGGTTTTCGACAAGAGAAGGAATGTCAGGCCTCCCTGATCGGAACGGGCACTCATCATCATCATCATCATCATCATCATCATCATCATCATCATCATCATCATCATCATCATCATCATCATCATCATCATCATCATCATCATCATCATCATCATCACCACCACCATCATCATCATCATCATCATCACCACCACCATCATCATCACCACCACCACCACCACCACCATCATCATCATCATCATCGTCGTCGTCATCATCATCATCATCATCATCATCAGCAGCAGCAGCAGCAACAGTAGAAGGCGCCTCCATCATCACCGCAAAGGCCATTGAGTAGACATTCAAGCAACAGTCTAACAGCCAGGCAGCTCGACTACGTCTGAATCGGTCCAAGGTTTCGTAACTATATTCGCGATAGCAGATCAATGGGCGGTGCCAAAGTTAGCAGTGCCTCAACGTCCACTTTTAATGCGCGAAGACAATGTCTCGTGTAAGACACCTTGGCGTTGTAAAATCAGAGCTAGCAGGCACAGCCGTGACTCAAAGCGCAGAAATCCGATGTCGCGCTGAAACCGAAGTTGAAGCCAATGGCAAATGATCATCATTTAAGGTATCAGCTTGCCATGGGGCTGGGAAAATTCTCAGACCCACCCAGCGACAGCGCAAAAACTGCAGCTTTACGCTCAAGCAGTTTAAGTCGATTCCTCAGTGGAGACTGCTTTCGCTGGCTTTGGAAAAGGACGGTAACGTGGATTATGGGTAAACGTAAAACTGTTGGACCGACATGACAACCTCCATGGAGTTAGGTCTGGAAATAGGGTAGAGGACTCTCACCGATCACGTTACGAGACTCGCTCGTTCCGTTGTTCCCGGGGATTAGATCTACAGCCTCGGAGGCAGCCGCACAGTGGCTAGTGATATAGGCAGCGTGACCACCGGCGACGAAAACAAGTGCGACTGGAATGGCTATTTCTGACTTATTAGCCGTCACCAGTCAGCCATACCTAATCCAAGGCACAGTGAGACTATTAAGTTGCACACAAACCGGAGGCAACCATCAGCTGTCAGGTAATGAAACCGCAAGACCCGATGCCACGGCAAGAAACGTCTGGAGTCGTTTACCGGATACGGTGCAGTTGCGGACAAAGCAGCTACGTCGGAGAAACTGGAAGACAGGTCCGAACGCGAATGACCGAACACGCTGCAGCGGTGCGGAGAAATGACGTCAGCCCTCAAGTTTCAGCTCGTTCGACGAGATCCGGCCACACATTCAAATTCGACGGGGCCAAAATTCTCGAAAGCGATGACAACAGCGTGAGCCGGGAGCTGCTCGAGTCATGGTTTACTGGTCCCCAGTCCATCAGTAAGTGCAATGACTTTCCCCTTCCATACTCAGTGCTGAGACTTCGCCTAGGCGGAGTAATTAGCCACGCGGGAAGCGCACAGGTGAACACTTTTTCCAACGCCAGGGTCGGTGGATCAGATGGTCGAGCAATCATCACATCAACATCCAGCGTACGTGATGAAATTGCAACAATTAACGACGGGAATGTCGGTCATAAAACAGTCAGTACACCAAATGCAACGATCCCTGACGAAATGCAAGAGCTTTCACGGTCTGTGTTTTGCCGAACTTGCTGCAAAGTTCTTCAATACTGTAATTTTCAGGCGGTTTCAGAATGCGGATGACGCTAGTACGAGACCCAACAAGGTCGGGTTCCGAAGCGGAGGCAGGTGCACAGATCAGATATACACGCCATGACTACCGCCAACTGACGGCTGTCTGACCTGTTGATTTCGCGGCAGCCTTCATGTTGAGTCCCTGTGGCGGGTGATGGAGTTAGGCGGTATGCCGGCAAAAATCTGCGCTGCGATCAAGGCCCTCTATCACTCCAGGACGGCGGGGGTTCTGCTCCACAGACAACTCTTCCAGTCCTCTTATATTCGATCCTCTAATTTTCCACAACCTTGCATTCGGTCGCCCAAGACCTTAATTTAATTTTCGGAAGGGCTCACCGTGGATTTGACGGTATCAAATTGACACTGGGACGTCGGCTGAATGATTCAGACTTTGCTGACGACATTGCCTTGATAACATCAACTTTGACAAAGTACAGAATACATTGTCTCAAATGAAGGTCACTAAACCAGTCGACTTGTCGACAAATGTGTTGTGTTTGCGAGGGGAATTTCTGACCAGGAAGAGGAGTCTGATAACTTGTAGAAGTGGACAACTTCAGATACCTGAGGACAAGTCTGTTGCCGAATGGATAGAGTAATGACGACACTACCTTTCTAATTGATGTTGTTTGCTGGTTAGTTAACTCTCTGAGAGAGTACATGAACCTGGGACGGCATCTTCCTGCAGCCGGCTTCAGTTCTGTCAGTTCTCAGCTACAATTGTTAAAATTGGATTGTGCGTGGAAAAAAGGTCCTCACAGACCTCCGGGTTGATATGCAGTCGCCTAAGAGAGTTCTGTAGAGTGTCATTGTAGCGTTGTTTTTGTCCTGCCTGTCTGTGAGCATCCCACCAACAGTGGACTGACCGGCACGGACAGTTGACTCGTGCATGAAAAGAGGGCCGACACCGGGGTGTCCATCCTCACGGCAGGTTAGCACATCCATCATTATAACAAATCCGCCAAGCTTGGAGATACCACAGCACGCTAAGAGTCGTGACTTCGTGCACTGCCGACTGACTTGATAGAACAGTTTCCATGGAGTTATTCTGGAGTACTCACCCTCAGAATGCTTCTGCCTCTAGAATGCACAATCATAGAGAAGTTGCGACGAGAAGGACGGGACTGGGAAAACCATTTTCCGTCAAAACAAGTCCCACCCAGGCCGGAATGACCTGCCTTTCGGACACGGACCGACTGGCCATCATCATCATCATCATTATCCAGAGTCACGGGTTCACACTCTGCCGGCATTCACTGACCTGGGCTGCCTGCAGAACGAACTACAGACGCTCCGCTTGACCCTGAAATTTCGCCCTAAAACTTGATAGGCTGAAAACACCTGGAGTGTGGGCCTCACTTTGGAGCTGAAATGTGAAAGGCACATTTAATGCTCCACACGAGCCCGGTCACCTCCACAACAGCAACAGCTGAACCCACACGAGAGCGTCTTTTGATACTTCGATCACAGTCGACGGGGCACAGGACGGTGACTCAGTGGCAGGGCGCTTGCCCCATGCGCTCAATAGACAAAGAGTCCCGTGTCCTCAGGGCCTGGGGTGAGTGATAACGACAAACAAACCAGAAACTGGCATTTTAACCTTCCCAATCATTGGCGCCAGCGATGCGAGCAAATAGTATGCGGGCTGGACTACCCAACCGGGAACGAATGCCTGGTATTGGGTGCTGGGGTGTGTGTGAACGTTTCTGGACCCCAGTACCCAAAGCCTGAAGACGCGCAGTCCTCATCAGTACAACTTGAATGTCCACTGTCTGCCTAAAGCCGGAATCCCCGACTGAGGCACAAGGGAAATAAGGATCCTGAGAGTCGAACTCCCACTTCGCCCCTTACCATAGCGGACCATGGGACTCTTCTGGTAGACACGGTATGGCGATCGCCCTCTCGCAACAAGAGAACTGTGTACTACTTTCATGAGAAACAGTCAGTGACCGGCTGGCTTGGGTGTGACTGAGGGGTCAATTTACAAACATCCCTGTCGTCTCCGTGTACGCACCAACATCGGCTGCTGACCAGCGCGATAAAGAAACTTTGTGCTCGAACCTGCAAGAGTGGGCTGGAAGACTTCCCGCCGTGATCTTTTGATCGCTGCCGTGGACTTGGGTGGCCGAATTGGATCCGGCGACTCTTTAAGGTTTCCATGAGCTTAGCTCGCGATGCTACAATGATGAGGGAATTCTGAGCTTTGCTGACCAGAAACAACCGTCACCAACACGTGCTGCCAGTATTGCCACAAGTATCTGATGACCCCGTATTTCAACGACAGCCATACGTCCAGCCAGATCGGCTATATTACAGCTATTTGAAGGTTCTGCAACTGGGTTCAGAAGAGCAGGTCCACGTGTGGTGTCGAAACTGGCAACAGCGGTATGATGTGGTTATGTAGCCGCATCTGATGGACATAATACTGTTGACCTACTTAATTATATTGGTTGGCATGGTATTGCTGTGCGTTGCGGTGTGTTTTGTTGCGGCCGTTTCTTTATTACCGTGTCCACTTTTTGCCTCAATGACGGTGGTCCTTCTTGACTTTCGGCCTGTCATCTCCTTCTAACTTTCACGCTGGATGTTCCAGTGTTAGGGTTTAGGGGGTTAAGGCGGCTTTTTCTCAGCCACTCAAAGCACAACCGCGCATTCCCAGTAGCCTTTCTTTTGCATACAATTACTTGACCTCGTCGCCTGTGCGTTCCCCGGTCCCACCTGTAAAAACCACCATTATCACCTGTCCCGTATTACATGTGGCTGGGGTTTGCTTACCTCATGCGCGGCTACATAACCACATCTGACCGCAACGCCTACTGGTCGGACCACGCGCATACGCTTGAAAGTCAACCCTCTCATCTGCAGCCAAGATAACACGAGCAAGACGCCTTGGTGTTGCAAAACTTAGACAACCGGACGCCGCCGAGACCCTGAACACAGAAATCCGGCCTTGTTTTATGACCACATCCAACGGAGAAGGCAGCGGCCAATGATCACCATTCTGTGGAGCGGCTAAGAAAATTCTTTGATCCATACACCGTCGCCATAGTGACTGATTCAACTCAAGAACCCTGCAATTGTCGGTCCCGACGGCTCGAGTCAGGCCCCCGCAACGGGGATCCCGCCTGGCAAATCCACCGTCGCCATAGTGACTGATCCATCTCAAGAACCTTGGCGACTCAATCAAGATCGATCGTTTGCGTGGACAACTTTAGCATCTCAAAACCAACCCACCGTCCCCTCTGCAACGGAGTTTTGCTCCTTTCCTGCCTATGTATTGTAATACGCCCTGGATCCATGGAGTGATTGAGGAAGCGTAGGGAGAAGAGGTTGTTCCGGATGACTTGAGGCTCGGGCATCCTTGTGCCAATCTTCCAGAAGGGCGACAAGACAAAATGCCAGAATCACTGCGACATAAGTTCATCTACCCCGCTGCGAGGGCCCTTCACCGAGGTCCTCCCCTGGCTACTCTGGGATGTGAGCGACTGTAGGATTAGGCCCAACGAAGCCGAGTTCCGAGCTGAGCATGGATCCATAAACCGAATATTCACACTGCAGAGCATTATCAAATTACGCCATGGCAACCAGAAACTGCCGGCTGCCTGATTTGTTGACTTCGCCGTTGTGTTTGATTCCGTCCATCGTGAGTCCCTATGGCGGGTGAAGGAACTAAACGGGTTGCCGTCAAAAATCATGGCCATGATCAAGGCCTACTACCGCTCCACCACTGCGCGAGTTCTCGTCCATAACAATCTCTCCTAACCGTTCGATGTCCGATCTGACGTTCGACGAGGTTGTACTGTATCGCTCGTTCTTTCCAACTACGCCATCAACAGGATTCTCTGAACGGCTCCACAAGGTTTTGACAGCGGGTTTGCGCCTGAACGCCGACTGACTGATCTCAACTACGATGACGACATCTCCTTGCAGGCTCCAGATTTTTGTTATCTACCGTCTGTGGTGTCACGGGTGGATGGAGTCGCTAAATCCTTCGGTTAATCTACAAACTTTGGTTGTACTGACGGTAAAACTGTCGATTATAAACTCCCTTCCTAGAATACGGGCAGGCAACACGGTCCTCGTGAGTTGTACTGCCCTGAAGATAAAATTTGCTCGGAAATCTTGCAACACAAAAAAAAACTGTCTTGTCCGGGCGAACGTAAACACCTGAAAAGATCCCTGAGTTAAAAGGATGATGATGAATAAGTAGTGCCAATACTTCTCTAGCGCCACATTGCAATGCATCGAAAGCAGCATAGGCTTAAACGCAAAAATCTGCGGTCTACATACAGTCAGAAGAAAGAGCTCTTCCCATCAACCGTGCCTGGTGGCCGGAGCTGGGCACAGCGCAGAAGGTAAGACAAGATCAAAAAGTACACAGGGAGGGGAAAGCAGTCGTAGCAATAGCAAACTAGCAGCTGCTTGCTGGGTGGATTTACACGCCTTAAAAGTCAGTGTTGCCTAAAGTAAAGTAAAACGAGGGCTAATTGGGTCTAAAGATGGTAAAATTGAAGGGGTTAGAGACACAGATAAATAGAGGGGGAGCACAGCTGTGGTATTTACATCTATGGACAAAAATAAAACTGCATGCACATCCATACACACACACGCGCACAAAAATACCCACGGTCGGGGAGAATGCACGCACGCAAACACAGCCATCAGTGCACATGTGACTCGAGGAAATTGGCCTCCTGTCCGCGGTCGACAGGGACGGTGGTCATAGCCTCCTCCATATCGTAACCGGAAACGCAGTAGAGCTTCTGACCTAAGCGTTTAATGGTCACTGTTAGGGGCTTTATCTGAAGGGCAGTCAAGTCGGCGGGACTGGCATGACCACTGCTACCGGTACTACCAGCAAGGCAGAGGTGCAGGTCTTGTTTAATGCCCTGCGTCCTCTCCAGTCCCTGGTTCGTCGACGATGGACTATCAGGACCGTCTGGATAAAGCGGTGGGCATGAACAACACTCGGGAGCGGTTATGGGAGACGAGGAGGAGGAGGGAGAGAGGCAGCGACTACCGCCACCACAGGGGAAGCAATCTGGCTCCTGAAGGATGGGGGGAGGAGGCGTCAGAGCTGGTTGCAGATGTGGAGGAGAGGGAGTGTTCAGGAGGGAGGAACAAGTGGTCGCGGCAGTGGCCCACAGGCTCCGAGTCTGTCTCCTAAGCTGCGACCTGAGCAGGAAAGTCTTGCGAGTGGATAATGCGGAAGAGGAGACACCGGCACCGAAGATGACACCTGACCGTGGAGAACTGAATTTATGACGGCGGTGTGTCGGACGACACAGCACTACCGGAGTGGGACATCTGAGCGACGAGGAAGCCTGGTATGTGCGCACCGGAGGACAGCCATTGGAAACAACGGAGCTCAAGGCAAACTGCGCTGCTGCGGTTGTCATTTTGTCGGAGACCTGTTCGTCACCGATAGCGGGTGAGGCGAGGGAATAACAGGTCAGGCAGGAGGATTGGCTCGAAGTCCTAGGTAGACCGGCTAAACTGGCTGTTCGCCTCTCAAAATTGCAGGTGAAGGGAGATGTGTCGCCTGCACCCTCTTCTGCCTCCATTACCACTCTCGGGCGCGAGGAGGAACGTGAGCGGGGGAGGAACCTCCCAGCCTGCGGTTCACGGCCAGCAGATGCCGTAGGCGGGAGGGCTCGGCCATGCTTGTGAAGATGATGGCGGTGCTGACGGCGGCGCTTGTTGCTGCCAGCAGTAGTGGACATGGGCCGGTAGAGGGAGGTGACATCGAGGAGGGGCGGTGGACTGCGCTCGACAAACCACTCCGTCTCAGAGGAGGCATGAGAGAGAGGCGAGGAGGGGTCAGTGGAGCCCGTGCGTGAACGCTTGCAGACGAGGACTAGGCGGTCACGAGGTGGGACGCATTCGGGATCGACGGCGGGACAAGTGGCGGAGGAGCTTGTGGAGCTGGGCGAATCAAGGTAAAAACAGGCAGGCCGACGAGGAGGAGGAGACCGGTGCGGCGAGTCAACGGGTGGTGCGGGGGCAGGCCTGGTGGGCGTCTTGGGCTTCCGGTCGCGTAGAAAGTAGGTGTTCATGGGAGCAGCTGCATCCACGCTGGCAATCAACTTTGCATCGTAGTTGGTGAGTCGCCGACTGCGGACACCGACGGAGGAGCGTGACCGGCTCACTGTTGTCGGAGCGGATGCGGCAGTGGAAAGTTCCGAGGCCGCTGCTGCTGCGGTGACCATAGTCAACGTCCGCGTACTGTCCGTGCTTTCGGAGGTCCACAGCTCGCGACTGCAATCACAGAGGGAGCTGGCGATGGAGCCTGAAATACAAAAAGGGAATAGACTCAGCACATCTCTGTTAAATGGGCAAAATGACAACCAGATAGCTCGAAGAAAACTTTCTAATCGTAGAGGTCGTTAAATTGAAAGTTAACGCTACTGGTGGACAGCAGATTGCTACTGTCGAGTCTGATCAGAGTGCGTGGAACACAAACCTCCCTGGCGCAAGAGCCCGGCGGAGCTATTACCCACTGGACAACACTGCCTGCGAGTGATTGAGAGCTCGCTTACCTCCCGGCCATGTTTCGACAGAGGCCGTTCCACTATCCGCCACTTACAGACGCACCGGGTGTCCCGCAGACAGGCTGACAAGATGGAATGGTCTTCTTGGAATTTATATCCCCCCAACGACGGTGCCATCGAGCTGGAATGAGCAAGACGGCCTATCCGGCCAGAGACATGCTGGGCTGAAATAATAATGACAATTTTATATCACATCTAGCCCTACTATCCTCCAGCTCCACACACACCTCTTTGCCCTTGGTCTCGGCTTCATCCATCTCAGACAACCTAATAAATCTGATAGGTGGGGTAGCGTGCTACCCGGGCTCAGAATGAGTCCAAGCCTGGGTCCTGCTCCGATGAGGTTTGATGGCGTGAGCTACCAACCACTGATAAGAAATAAATAAAACCAGAAATTGGCGGAGCTCATGACTAAGGGCAGATGCGGCGCAGATTACTGGCAAGGGAAAGAACGTGCCCACAGCCTGTAAAACGGTAATGCTGCTTGTCCGGGTCTCTATATGTCACGACTGATGACTCGCCCTCACGATACCAAGGGCTGGCACGCCCCTAAACACGAGACAGCAAGATTAGTCAGAAGTGGGAGTCGAGGTATGTGCGTCAGCCACGAGCAGAAGTCGTTTGCAGCCCGGGCCAGTGGCTAATGACGACAACACGCGGTTCCCCTCCCCCCCTAGCCAGAGGAAAGTCGCTACGTGGGGGAGGGGGGTGAATGCTCAGCGTGGGGTTTTGCTTGAAGAGGCAGAGCAGAAGAAACTGTGGTGCCGAGGAAGAGGAACGAAGACGCAGGATTCGGAATGTGACTTAGCCTTAACCAGTCCACAGACACAAAAACAGTGCTCAAATGCGTAAGGTGACCCTGTAGTAGTAACTTAATCATACGGTTCAAGCAGACTGAAAAGCCCACGACGGCCTACCAGGAGCACTCCACTTAGATAAAGAGCAACTTGATGCACGTCAGCCGGTTCAGGCCGGAGGTTTTCAGCCAAAATGCACTCTTTCGAGACCTACACACGCACAAAGAAATCATACATTACAAGCGGCGACGGTCACCACTGTTCAGAGAGCGTAGCGGAGAACTATGCGCCGATTTATTTATGGGGGGATATGTGTACAGTGTCCATCTCACCTTCTCTTCCCAGACCCGGCATGTCCCAATGGCAGGACAAGGTCAAGACGGCCGAAAATGAGCGCAGGCGCGATGACTGGCCAGTCTGAATTCATACCTACGCGTGCCACACACACGCCGACCCCTACACACAGAGACGGACCAGATTTTAATTAGTTTCGGACTTCCCACTGGGGAAAACTGTTGTAAATGACACACTGGGAGGTTATTGTGGTAGGACAACTTGATTCGGCGGAAGACTAAGTTAGCCCCTCAGTCGACGGCGTCCCGAAACGCGACTTTCAAGGTGCCATGGTAGTTTACAGTGTATCCGATTTGTTTAAGTATGGATCCGTGCTAGATATGCATTCTCTTGCATGTAGCATATACCGAGAAATAATCAATCTAGGAAAGAGAAACAAGTTTTTGTTTACGACGTAAGAAAAGCAGGAGTTTCTGCGACGGACATGCAATATTGGACTGGACCGAGCAAAGATGGGAGGGAACGTGTCGTGCACAATCAAACTCGAGACTAAAGTAGTTCTGTCGTTCGACTACGATGAACGTAACAGCCCGACCCAAATA
>CACRXP010000002.1:953159-965242 GCA_902702965.1 Spirometra erinaceieuropaei
CGGCAGATGGCCAGAAATTACCATTGTGGTCTCCCTAATCGCTGTTAGCAAGACGTCTCCACTCCTGAATGCTTGTCGATATGCGGCTGCCTACGAGTGCTCTGGACCGATGCCTTACGGCAAAACGGAGGACATGTATCCCGTCCTGCAAGCAGGCTAGATCGGCGAACGCCGAGCGTTCATACAGTCGACAGAACGTGAACCAGTGACTCAGCCCGTGGAGCCTAGGGTTCAATGGCCAATCAACTCCCAGCTCGAAACCGAAATAATGGCTAGCACTTGCCAGTAACGCTTTTCGATTCCTTTCGATCTGCCAGAAGGGCGATCATGGAGTTGTTGCGAGTCGAAATCAGGGCTCATCATGATCTGACGCAAATCCTGTCGGTTAAAATAAGGGTCGCTCCCCTTGTCTGCAGGAGGTCAGTCTTCGAGCACCGACACAGTTACCACCGAATTCTACAAATACGGTGGTTCTCGGCTAGTGAGAAAGCTGATTGGTTCGCTTAAGTGGGTGTGAGGAAGTATCTTCCAGGACCCTAAAGATGCCATCTAAGGAGGCAAAAGAAGGGGTCAAACAGGCAACACGAGGAATTAGTTAGTCACCGATTCTGGAAAGAATCCTCGTCAGTGACATCGTTAAACCTACAACCAAGGATTCCCGTCAAAGACGCGGCGCAGATCTCGAAGGGACTACCGAATCAATCTTGGCTGTGTGAAAACTGCCAGAAAATAAAGCCACGAAATTCGAACAAGCCCTAGAACGGCGCTTGTCGACTAAAAAACGCTTTCGTAACGGCAAACCGGAGACAGGGGGAAACAGTTCTGAAGCTTCGACACCCGGAAAATTGTCACGAATGGAAACCCGTGTTATTAACAGCGAAACTCCCTCAGGGGCCTTGTCTGGGATGATGAGTTGGACGAGAGGAGATTGCGCGCTCGTCCTAGCTGTTTTCTTCTACAAAGCAGACGAAACATACTGGATCGAATGTCTAGAATTGACATAAAATACTGTTATTATGGCCGCCCTCTGGCCCAAGACCTGGGGACAAGACTGACAACAATGGCCGGCCGCGGAGTAATTATTGCAACACGTACTGAGAAGGCCTCACAGGTCAGAAAAATCCCCCCTTTTCTGCCACTGTCTCTGATGATGGATTCAAGTGAGAATCCGAAACGTCAGGCGAATAAAGCCCTTGGCCCTGCGATCGCTTCTTCTTCTGATCAACTAGTTCCTGGAATTCGCATCTTCGCTTGTGTCGGCAAAATCCCCTCTTTTATGGGCTACTATAAAACTGCACCGGAGAGGAACTATACTGGTGGGCAGCCTTTCGAACAACGACTTTAAGAGCACCGTGACCGGTTGAATAGGCATCTGTTGAGTTTTAGAGTAACAATCAGGGTCAACCGGCCGCACTATCTTCACAATTGCATCTCGCATCAGGGCCAGGTCTATGTAGAGAAGACTGAATGAAACTGGGCGCGCTACCTTCCTGATATACACATGCCAGAAAGCGCCATTGATTCCCCCGTTCAATGAAATTTAACTACACACTGACAATTAAGCACCCGTAAAATGTTTTAGCCTCACTGTGAGGTTAGTGGCCTGGTCATATCAAATCTAGCAGCTTTACTCCGAAAAAAGGGAGTAAATACGAACTAATCGAGTGCATGCAACTATGTTTACGAAAATGGATATAATTAGTTTTACCTGCAGTACAGGCCGACGTCTTTGGAGTTTCGCTACCACTCATCGTCGTCGAATGCACACTTGGAGTTGAAAGACAGGCAGGGTATGAGAGTTGTGGAACTTCCGAGAGATGGTCGGCAGCCGGCGACCGTCCACCGCCCTCCTCCATTTGATCCAGGTCGGGAGGTGGCGTGGAGTCCGGCCGGGTAACAGCAACTGTTGAGGTCTGTCCCTGCGACTGCCCACCACGAGCGTCCTCCTCGTCACAACACTCCACCAGATCAATGAATTCGTTCACGAGCGGCGGCGGCGGCGGTGGTGGTGGGAGTTTACGCCGTAGGCCGAGGGGCGGGGCGCCAACAACAGCCGGTGTCCGGGCAGTGGTCGATGCGTCCTTGTCCGGCGACGGGGTCGTTTGACTGCGCAGAGAATACCGTGTTGGTGGTGGTGGTTGGGTTTTCGGGAGCTCATCACGTGTCCTCTTCTTTACTCGTGTGGACTTGACAGAACAGGAGATAGAGGGACAGCTGGCGGAGCATTTGTTCGTTCCACGTGGGCCACGCAGACGACGCACGGGTTTCGCAAGAGGTTTAACTCGGGACAGGAAGGCACGGGCCATCTCAGAGTATATTTTAGCCTTAACTCTGTTCAGGCGGGAACCGGTGTGCCGCAGCGAGTAGTTCTGCGGCGTGCCTTTCTGAGCCAGCCCCACGGAGATGCCCTTAGCGAGGATGCCATTCATTACGGCGGCAGTTGGTGGCAGAGAAGGATTCTCGAGGGACATCAGCTGAACTTCGGAGAAAATCTTGCCGCCATTTGATGTGCGACGAGAAGCTTTACAGAGAAAAGGTTGGAAAACAATGCAGCAAGATCAGACAATCAGCACCGTGTGATGACGAGGGAGTGGGAGAGGCTGCAGAAGAGTATCGTGAAAGGGGATCTTCGGAGGACGGCAGCAAATCTGGAAGGCATTCCATGCCAGTAACTAAGAACAACACTGAGGCTGTGAAGCAAATGGAGATAGGACATCAGAGAGTGGAGTCGCGTCACATAACGGGCAAACTGCGAATGAGTTTAGGTACAGTTAAATGCATTCTTCAGGAGCAAAGCTCGCTTTTAATGGACGGAGAGTCTGGCGCCTGCAGGATGCATCTTTAACCACTGAAAGCGAAACTCCTGAGATGGAACCCGGATTCTACACCGATTGAAGCAGCAGATTGACGTCAATTCTTCAGAGCCAAGAAAACTCAAGGTCCCAAGTAGTACAGGCTAGATCACATCCGCAGCTACCGGGACGTGAGCGGGCCGAGGAAGATAGGACCTAGTTGTTCCCTTCGATACACAGACGAAGGCAGTGTGTAACGTCGGACATTACGCTCTATTTCACCTCCACTTGGTTTGACTCGGGCGTGTCACTAGGACGGCAGGAGAGAAGAGAGTGGGGGTGAACGACTACGGTGCAGTGTCTAATATTCCCCCCTTTTAGTAGATTTAAAGCGCTCCAAAACTACCACGGTGAGCCATAAGAATTGACTAAGGAGATAACTAGGTGCTTCTCCCGGTCCATGACTTGGCTGCAATGGCTTTTAAATGTGGTCTTATGCTCTTCTTAGCAAGATCCGCGACCGAGAAAGTGTGTGGTATGCGAAGATGTGAGTTCAACCTCCACAGTCACCCCATTTGCCTTGAAAAGGAAAGAGAGTGGACGTGCGAAGAGACACGAGGATAGACGCCGCCAAAGTCTAACCTATTTCAAGCGCAAGCTACCGCTGCGTTCTCGGAACGGCGGATAATTCAGTTTTATTAAAGGAAACGACCTAAAGGCCTTCAACTGTGTGCTTTTACTTGGCACGGCTGCGATCATGCCTGATCAAGCCGGTCTCGATTATGTCCAAAACTGTACCTCTCCATGCGTGACGATCTGCGGCAGCAGATATGGACAGTTCAACTCATTCTCTTTGTCGACGACGGAGACCGAACACCGAAGGTCCAAGAAACACTCCCATATCTTGATGAGCTCTGTCGAGTCGGATTTGAAGTCAACCCCCCCCCCCCAATCCGACGCCTCCAACGGGGTGACGGTGCCGGACCGAGGGCGGTAATACTGAACTCCTAAGGTGGACGACGAAGAAAATGCCCAAACCACCCCAGCCATCTTTCTTGTATGGCCTGGGCTATCCGTGTGATGTTGTCGCAGCGAGTCCGGGCTGCTTTGTTAAAGACGAAGTCAGTGTACTTCACTCGAAGGATGGTCCTCAAGCAGTGGTGGTCAAATACCTCCAACTTTCGCTCGTCCTCCACGTGCACAGCCGTGCGTGATTGTGAAATAGGCAGACGCTCGGATCTCAATGAATCAGTGGTCGCGGGCCATGTAACGATAGTCCCCCCAGGTGTGCGGCGGAGCATTAGTCATAAAAATCAGTTGCCCATGAACGGCTCACAAGCCACGGCGATTACAGTAGATGTGCTGTCTCAAGAAGCGTTCATACTGTTTAAGTAGTCATAGTCTTTGTAAGCGACCGGAAAGAAGTTCGTTCAAAAGTTAGCACCCTGACGAGACTGAAATATCTTGGGATTATGCTGCACGGCGACCAATACTACAATCCTACTTAAGTAATATTTGCGGATCGAAGACGCAGTTAAGAATTTCGGTTAACATCTCACGAGATAGCAAATCGACTGTGTGTCTATACGGCGGATGCCACCTGGTGTTAAATAAGGTCTCAACCCTAACCCGGCACAATCCTAGAACAGTACATCGGTGTGCTGAAACAGCGAACTGAGATGTCCTGAGGAACTACAGGAAACAGCACCTCTGCCAAGCCCCTAAGCGGCAGTATAAGCAGGATTTTGGATAACTGCAGGAACGTGGTCAACGCTCAGGTTTAATCTACAATTGGACTGACCTAGAGTTACACGTTTCCTCTCCAGAATGGTATATGCTGCACTGACCTAAAAGGGGCCAGGATGAGCTCCCTTCTGAAATACGTTGGCGGAGCTAGGGCAGGTCTGTGCGGACCCTTAACTAGTACCGTGTGTGGAGGGGTCCACATAGACGGAGGATTTCGCACTACGACAGGCGTCGTTCCCAACCCTTGTAACCGCAGCAATGGTGTGTGGGAGAGGTAGGAGAGTGTGAGGTCAATCTCGTGCGTCCTGGCATGCAGATAATACTGCTTGTTAAACAAACCAGGATATTACGAGAGAAACCAAAGGCGGGAGAAAGAACTCATGCATCAACAAGATGGCAGCTTAACAAATTACTAGCAAAAAAGCGAGGTTAATGTTTAAGTTAGCATGCTAGATTTTTACTCATATCGCACACCGCCCAAGAAGGGTTTGCTCCCGCCACCCTTAACCTGACAGCCCCCGCCTGGCTGTACACGATTAGGATGACGATCGTACGCAAGATGCGAAAATTGCTCCTCGATCTTTTGCAGATCGTAGCGCGGGGAGAAACGCCACGCGCGATATCACCGAGGCGGCTGGATCAGGTAAAATTACAGCCGACCAAGCACAAGTTGGTAAACATAGAGTTCAGGATCAAAATCTGTTTCCTACACAGAATCTTAGATAAAGTAAGTTGTCGAATTCCGTAAAACCTGGTGTTGAAAATGGCAAGAAAATAGTCCAAAAGACAAGAGAGGCACACTGAGAAGTTATCTTGTGGCTTAACATTCAACTTCGGTACAAATACTTTTCAAGCACAACTATTCGTTTATAACTACCGGAAAGAGCAGCAAAATACATTTCGGACAATTCTGCTGTCCTTACCCGCAAATATATGTTAAGAGGGAAAAGAAAGAAAGTGAAGAACAACTTCTAGTTGCCAGCTTCTCTTTGATGAGAGTTTATTCATGTCTGATACAGAAAACTACAATGATGTTCAGTATGATATCCATATATGTGCAATGTAGCAGGTCTAGTGAGCTCGGTCCCTTCACTTCTATATCTTTGTCAGCTGTGTAATGCCAGGCTTTGAGTCGGCCGAAATAGGACAGACGCACTGAACCCGCTCAAAATATCATTTTCAGGCAACGCTAGTAAAAAATCCCGTTTTCGTAGGTCCACCACGCATAAACTCCGGCATTTAAGACCATGGATGAGAACTGATCTATAGGATGCTCGGTACATGCAGATCTGTCTGACTATTAGCATGTCGCAAGAGATTTATGGACATTTTCAAAGGCTTGCAAAACGGCAGGCTGGAGTCACCAGAGTGATGCTGTCATTCCTACCAAAACTTTTTAAAACTTTGACCCCGAGACATCTGATTCTTTACTTTCACCATTAATGAGGAGTGACTTCGTGATTTTAGATGCGGGGAAAGAATGGTCTAGCTTCTCAGTCTTGGAGAGTAGAGCAGCTGATTAAGCAACGCGAAACACAAAATTAATAAATAATTATAGCTCGGGGCTAACACGGTGGTCTCCACTGGGTAAAATTAAGTTCGAAGTTACATTGAGAAAGTCGAGAGGACGCGTCTTGGCCTCTGGATGATACTCGTTTAGGGCTAAGAGCAAAACGATTTACTATAACTTATTCCTATACAGCGTGCACCGAGTGCACCGGTGGTCGTACTGCGAGCCAGTTGAAGTAACTTCCTACAGAACAGTGTCATATTTAAAGCTTAAACAGCTAGCCATAAAGACAAACATGGACAATCACGAACGCGCTATTTATACATAACGCACATGAGACATGACTGACAAAACATGTTCTTATTGTTAAAAATAAAAAAATAAGAGGGGCGTACCCGGGATTCGAATTAACCTCTGCCGAAGAGTTTCCTGGATATCGTCTTCTGTCGCTGGCTTTGTCTCATTTTTCTCTGCATTTTCGTCTAATCGAAAACACGTCACATAAAGGGCGAGGTTACCTGAAGTCGCAGTGGACAGACTGACATTCTTATCATCAGCGTGGCGTCCGTTCGGGACGGCGGCCGCTCCGTTGCCTTCAACAAAGGCTTGGGAGAAGTAGCCCTGGCCCAACAGCTCACAAGTGAAACATTCGCAGTTAGCGTTGTTTGCGTCGAAAAAGTGTTTTCCATAGAAAATGAAAATTTCGTCGCCCTTCTTGATGTCCACTCGCGCCTCCAAGCTCATCCGTGCGTCACCATCACAGTTAATAGTGAACTACAATGTTTAAAAAAAGGTAAAGACGTGAAAATCTGTAGTTATGCACACAATAAAACCCAGACTGGAATGCGACGTGCAAAGACGTATCACAGAACAATGTAGGAAAACATAACTGAACGCCTGATTCGGGGTAAAACGAAGTAAGAATTCCTCGGCCTGGCATTGGCAAAATTAAGATAAATTCGTCAACGTAAGAATGCAAGGGGAAAAACAGTACGGAGTTGGGCGGGCTGGCCAGAGTCGGAAAAAATCGAACAGTCAGTCGGTGTCGCGCTCACCTCGCAGTTTGGCTGACAGTCATGATTGACGAATGCTGCAGGGCCTAGCCACAGCTGAGATCGATTTTTCCTAGATGAGAACATGACCGAGTAGTCGTTCTGTTTGTGTCGAAGAAACGAAACTTCTTCCTCGTAGTTCAACTCGGCAATGCACCCAACCAACGTATCAACACGAGTGCCTTTGAGCCTTTGGAAGTTAGTGGAAACGCGTGGGCTTACCAGTCTTTTGTTGCAAAAACTGCCGCCCCGACGTGGGATTCAGATGCATATCGCCAACAAGGTCGAATTTGTACGCCAGACCGATCATCAAACAGGAGAAGATACCGATAAACCTGCTTATTAGTACTTGTAAAGTTTGGGCCTACATGTTGCCGAAACCGTGGGTCAGATCTGAGCGGTTTCCTGATGTATATATTATCCTCCGTCAGCTTGGTATAAGTTGCCTCATAATCCTTGTTTTTTTGAAATTCCTCAACGGCTGCCTTTAGTTTCGCCTGTACTCCAGATGGTATTCGAATTCGAAGACTAGATTTGGCTTAGAAAACTTTCAAAGCATACTTCGTCATTTTGTGTGTTTTAAACCCAAGATAGGGGTCAACGATTAAACTAGTTGCATAATCGTCAGCTTCTGCCAGTTCTCGCCAAGTCATACAATGCAATCCATTTATCGGAGGAATGCCTGACGATTTAGACTTCGAAAGCATAATAGGTAAAACGGGCCAGTGGCTAAATACAGCCGTCCAACTGGGCTAAAACTCAAAGGCAGCCACCCAATCAGAGCTCGGGGTTTAAATGACAACGGTGAATTTTGCTCGCAACTCGTAGATGTCACCGTCAGGACGCCGAAATGTGTTATATTGCAATAAAATTTACAAACTCAGAAGCATGAGTGGATTTGAAAGGTTAGAGGCAGAGCCCTGGATGGCCCTAGGAGTGCTGCCATACGCGGCCCACCCAAACTATGAGTTAAAAGCAGTCGCACGTGAACTTCGTACAGACCTTCCGTCCAGTGTATGCTTTGGCTTGCGTTCTTTTCTGCAGGGACATCTCCCAAATAGTTAGTACAAACAATCTGGGAGCATCCCTTTAAACCACTCGTACCCCAAGACAGACTGCAGAGTAGAAAGTATTTCTTCCCAAGTCGTGCAGTTGAGCATCCGATTAGTTTTCCCGAGGCAATTATTATGCCCCTGTCTGTGGAAGCTCACATACAACGACATGTCAGGCACATGCTCCAGCAAGATGTTGACTGTGTGGATGTCTGATCCTAAAATATGTGCTCTTATGTAAAGCTAAGTATCTCTCCGCCTAACACTTTAATTTCCTTACATTTTTCCCATTTCTTCCGATGCGTGGGGCAAATAGATAGAATGTATAGGTGTACGCCTATTAACCTCAAATAACCTGAACCGAAGTAAGTTATGTCAAGTTTCTGAGGGGGATAAGGCATTCGACTTTGTGCTCCAGACTCAGGTTCCGAAAGCAATTGTATAAATTTTTAAGCATTTGTTCGAGAATGTTTGAAGCCGTCGAAGTATGTGAGTTAGATGTAAACAGCCGCTGCCACCGATAAATAATTATAAGATACATTGCAGTTGCTAAAAAATGAGGATCTAGTCCGCAAGTAAATGTCTCAGCCGTGTCTGAAAACACCTCCACAATAGAAAGTCCCTCATCTTTTAGGTCTCCCGCTCAGCCTTTTCTTGATGACTCATCGTATGTCATTAATTTTGGAATCATTGGTACTTATTCCCCATAAAACAATAATTTATAGCTCACCTATTCGCATTCAACCTTTTTTTCTAAATGCTGTCAACAATGATGGGACTCCAACGGTCTTTAATAAAAAATCTATTTATTTATTTATTTATTTATTTATTTAGTTAATAGTCATGCTGCTCGAAACGCATTTAATATTATGTTATTAGATATCAGGCCTGTTACAAACAAGATGGCTCAAATCAGAGTCATTGCTTTCGAAATAACGCCGAATATTATATGCACAACAGAACCCCGCACTCATTCTCTAATATCACAACGGCCTGGGTAAATAAGTAACAACCTAAAGAAAGAAATCAACAGAAAGCACAAATTGTTGTGAAAGTACTGCGTCACTAGGCAAGTTGAATATTTCAACACCTACAAGACACAGAGGAACAGACTTAGAAACATGATTATAAAAGCGCGGCAGGAACTAGAGAAGGAACTGCTACAAAAAGCAACGCAAACCCAAAATTACTCTACAGCTACCTCCTACGAATAACAGGGAACAGACATCAAATCCCCTTAGAGAGGACTACTTATGGAGTTGAGATTGCTGATGGTAGGGATAAAGCTGCGTATTTTTCACGGTTTTTCCAATCAGTCTACAAAAACGAGGCAGGGTTCCTTCCTCCCTCCAAAGAAGAACTATCGACCCCAAGCATCAGTGATATACCCTTCTCAGAAGTCATTGTCCGAAAAGAATCAGAGGCACTGAACGAATCGAAGTCGCCAGGACCAGACGAGAATCCACCAAAACTTCACGAGGAACTAGCCAATGAGCTTTCCGTACCTTTGTCCATGCTCTTTCAAACGTCATTTGACACTGGAACACTTCCTATCGATTTGAAGCTGGCGCATATTACTCCGCTACACAAAGGAGGCAACAGATCAACGACGACAAATTACAGGCCCATAAGCTTGACATGCATTCTCTGCAAACTTATGGAAAAGATCATAAAGAGTGAACTGATGAAATTCCTGGGAGTTCACGGCCTGCTATCGAAATGCCAACATGGATTCCGAAAAGGAAGATACTGCACAACAAACTTGCTGCAATCTCTCCAGAGCTGGACCCGAGCTCTCGACGACAGGCAAGCGGTCCACATAGCCTTTATCGACTTCCAGAAGGCGTTTGACACTGTGCCACACCATAGGCTCTTACATAAACTTAAAAATAGGGATCAGGGCAACTTCCTTAAATGGATTTAAAACTTCCTTTTGGATCGACAGCAGGTTGTGTGCATCGGTCGGGGAAAATCAGACCCTGCTATGGTCGAGAGTGGTGTCCCCCAGGGTTTAGTACTGGGACTCATTTTGTTCCTTATCTATGTGAACGATGCCGCAAGAGCTTTATACTGCGAAGTAGCAATGTTTTCCGATGACATGAAGATATGGAGTGTAATTCGGGGTGCTGCCGACGAAGACGGACTGCAGATGAACCTGAATCGGTTGGAGGAGTGGTCAAACAGTTGGCTGCTGCGGTTCAACGTTCCCAAATGTTGCATACTTCGCCAAGGCAACACGGCCAGATCCGCCAGCACAAGAGACTACTTTCGGGGCGGTGCTGCCCAAAAGGACCTCCGTGTGCTGACGACGAGTTTCCTAAAACCATCCGCTCATTGTTCGAGAGTGGCAAAAAGCGCAATGTCCGTACTGTACTGCATCAAGCGAGCGTTTATGGACTTCGACGAAGAGGCTTTCTTTGAGGCTTTTGAAACATTCGTCCGGCCACATTTGGAATACGGCATACAAGCCTGGAGACCGTGGGCGGTTGAAGATCAAAACTGCCTCGAAAGAGTTCAGAGGAGAGCCACGAAGATGGTTAGGGGTCAAAGCTCCTTTCCTTATTCAACCCGCCTAGTAGATCTGAACATCTTCCCTTCGAGTTACAGGCAACTTCACGGGGATCTGTTACAAGCATTCCGCATGGTAAAGGTGTGGGATTGCAGATTGACATTTGAGGACTTTTTTGAATTTGCTACCACGACCAACCTACGAGGTCACCCGTTTAAACTGCGCACTCAACAGGCAAGGCTGGATTTGCGGAAGTTCTCCTTCTCTGTTCAAGTGGTAAAATCATGAAATGCCCTTCCTGCAGATATTGCGATGTCACCATCTATACAAAGCTTAAAAAGGACATCGACCTTTTCGTATCCCGAAATTAGCAAAAGCGATTAGAGATCGAGCTCATCCTCTTTGACTTACTCCGATTTTGTCCTGCCATTACGGATTCGTTTGAACTATTTCAGCCTAGAAACCTTTTCTGTACACCACACATTTTTATGTTGCAAATAGCATACTCAAAGAATAACGCCTATTTCCCTCAATAAAGTAAACTGGACTGAAATATTTTCATTTAGGAAGTAAAACTAAAGCTTTACTAAATGTCTGCTCATCCCGTTATCGAGCAATGCTGTACTTTCTTTGGCTTAACAGACTCGCATGCCCGTAATAAACTCGAAAATGTTTAGAGAGCTTCTACTCGAATACTCTTTTCTCAAGCTGGATCCGGTATTTATTATACTAAGAGACTTTCCGAAGAAAAGCAGCTAGCCGAAGAGGTACACTTCTCCGAAAACCTCTCCTTAAATGTTGCGAAACTTTTTGTGCAAACATAAAAGCCCATGTGAAAACGACACCTCGCATCCTCCAAGACGCTCTCGGAAATCTTACAGCAGGTGCCCAGTTGAAAAATGATAGTTTCAATGCTTTCCTCTCCGAAACGTTTATTAAAAACTTAACAGTCCCCCTCCGACCATCCAGGCTTGGACCGAGGTCGTTCACGAAACTATAACTTTCATCCTGGAGGACGTGACTGTAGGGATCCGACGTTTTCGTCAATCTTATAGGTCGGGACCTGATGGTGTACGAGCTAGCATTTTAAAAGCGGATGCAAACGAAGTTTTCCCTCTTCCTGTGCAAGATATTTAATCTTGCTCCTAATAGTGAAACATATTCTTCTTTGTGAGAAGAGTCATACATTTTGCCTATTCCCAAGCATGACCAATCTACGTCATTTGATGAATTTCGGCCAATAAAACTCTCATAGTTTCGAAAATCTTAGATACATTGATCAAAGATAAGATGATGCGTCACTTAACAGCGAACAACTTACTGAGTGTTGCTCAGCATGGATTCCTCAAAGCTCGATCTTGTGACACCTGTCAACTCTCTTTCTTTGACTATGTTCTCCAATCTAGGGACCATGGTTTTGTT
>CACRXP010000002.1:965681-976111 GCA_902702965.1 Spirometra erinaceieuropaei
ACTACCTATTTCGATTTCACTAAGGCCCTTGACCGTGTTGACCACACTCTTATTCCCTTGAAACTTTCCTCGTTCGAAATAGATGGTATCATTCTGAGTTTGATATCCTCTTACCTGGGCGCTAGCACACAATGAGTTAAGATTTACAATATTGTCTAACGCCACATGCATGAGTAGTGGAGTCATTCAGGGTAGTATACTCGTCCCGCTATCTGTTTGTCTTTTTGTCAACGACCTACCAGGTATATTTAAGAATGGTGAGTCCTTCATGTAGCTCGAGGATCTGAGAGTTGCATACCGGGATAAGCTGGCAGATCGTGGCATGGTGTTCGAACTCCTAAAGAACGACCTACAGGTCTTTGTCCAGTTGTCCTGTACATGGCATCTCTCTCTTTCATGGCATAAATGCTCAGTCATGGTGGGTGGCGATGACCACCAACCTCAACTACTTATTGACGGTCACGACATAAATGATCCTGAAGTTATTAAGGATCTGGGTGTATCACAGTCCAAAAGTCTTCAAGATTATGAGTACTACGCCCTGATAGTCTTCAAAGCACGCGGAACGACCGGGTTGTTCTCTGAACTTTTAAAACTAACGATATTATAATGCGTCTTTATAAAATATACGTTGGGGCTGGCTTGAAATACTGTCCGTTTTTATTTAACCTCGTGCGCGCTGCTGAGCAGAACAAAATAAACTCCATCCAACACTTTTTTACCAAGAGAGTGTTCACGTGGGAGCGCCAACACTTGACGTTCCAAGAACGTTGCGGGCTAACAAGCCTTGACCTCATGTTGTTTCGTCGACTAAAAGAGGGATTGTTTCTACTGTTTATGCCTCCAAACACTCGTACTTTTAACCTGCTCATTACTTTGAGGCATCTTTACCATCCCCGACGTAACAGTCACCGCGACGTCTTTTTATTTAATAATGATAATTTTTTATTCAAGATCCATGGGGCTCCTACATAACAAGTAAGAATAACTTCTACACTAATTTTAGAATTTTAGACGAATTATACAGAATTTATACGATACTTAATTCATAGTTATCGAATAAGTAGTATGTTACGAATAATGTCGGGCGAGCAGTGAAAAAAAAACCACTAACATAAACAAAATGATTACGATTGCATTCGAACTATAGGAGAAAAAACTCGGTTGCGATTCGGCGTTTTCGTCAATCTCATAGCCCAGAATTTGATGGTGTCCCAGTAAGCATTTTAAAAGCCGATGCAAATACGATTTTCACATCACTCTTATGCAAGATATTTAATCTTGCTCTTGAAAGTGAAACTCATCCTACTATGTGGAAGGAATCACACATTTTGCCCATTATTAAGCGTGGCCAATCTACGTCATACGATGACCTTCGACCAATAAGCACCCTCCCTGCAGTTTCGAAGATCTAAGAGAAATTGATCAAAGATAAGATGGTGTCACTAAACAAAGAATAACATACTGAGTGTTGCTCAGCATGGATTCCTCAAAGCTCGGTCTTGTGACAGCTGTCAACTCTCTTCCTTGACTATGTTCTCCAATCTAGGCACAATGGTTTTGCACTTTACACCGTGTACTTCGATTTAACTAAGGCTTTTGGTCGTGTTGACAAGGCTCTTATTCTCTTGAAACTCTCCTCTTCCGGACTAGGTGAGAAACTTTTGTATTTTGTTTCCTCTTACCTGGGCGCTCGTACACAACGAGTCCAGAGTTCCAATGCCATCTCCAACAACACGTGTAAAGAGTGGAGCCATTCAGAGTAGTGTACTCGGCCCGCTGATATTTTACCTTGTTGCTAACGATGTACCCGATGTATTTCTGAATGGTAAGCCCTTCATGTGTGCTGATGATCTGAAAGTTGTTTATGGATATAAGCCGGCAGATCGTGACAACGTGCTTGAACTTCTAAAGAGCGAACTACAGGCCATAGCCCAGTGGTGTCGCACGTGGCGCCTTTCACTTTCTTGGCATAAATGCGAAGACAAGGTGGTTGGCGAAGGCCGCCCAAATCAAAAAAGCATAAATGGTCACGCCATAAATGTGTCTGCGGTTAATAGGCATCTGGGAGTATCATAATCCAGGAGCATCAGTCTGTCGGAGAACTGTGCATTGAAAGTATTCAAATAACGTAGAACGACCGGACTTATTCTCCGAAAACTTAAATGTAACCATGAAAGGTAAAAGGAGTTAAGCAGATTTTTGAAGTTATGAGAGGATGCATGAGTGTGCTCGTCAATTTCTGGGAAATTAAAATCGCCCACGATGATGTTGATATCAGAAGAAGTCTCTCCAATTTTTTCAAAGAGTTCACAGAGTCGGCTTCCATTTCCGGAGTAACAAGGAGGATTACATACACATCCGACTAAGGCTTTCTTATTTTGCGGAAGGATTACCGTAGCGAAACATAACTTTCCGGAGAAGGAGGAAATGTCCAGGTCATAAGGCCGACTGTGCTAGTGAGGCTCTGATGTAAAGAAGGCAACCACTGCCGCCTTTTTCGACACGGTCCTAGCGGTATAAACTGAGGCTATCTATAATGAGTGCCGCTGTGCTAGTGAGGCTCTGATGTAAAGAAGGCAACCACTGCCGCCTCTTTCGACACGGTCCTAGCGGTATAAACTGAGGCTATCTATAATGAGTGCCGAGTCTGAAATTAGAGAATGAGCCCGACTTTCTGTAATGCTCAAGCTGCCTGGGTCAAACTCAACTGCCACACTTCTTAGCTGTGTCATCTTTTGCACGACTGATGGAATGGAATGGAATAGGTTTATTGTAGCGCCCCTTGGGCACTGTCAGTCCCCTTTGAACTCAGGACAATACTGGGCGTATTCCTAATATGTAGGTTCCGCTCATTGCTACTTATTAAAAAAGGAGAGCTGGTGGTGGAAAATTAAGCTGTTTTGACGAAGCAATTGGTGGAAAACAAAATTGCTGTGGTCTAAAATTTGTGGGATAATTACCACTAACTAGAGATGCAGCATTGTATGGAAAAATATTTGAGGACGACCCTGGAAGGGGGAGGCTATTTTGTTTGGTTGGAAAAATAGGTGGCATGAAAATAGGATTTTGGGAACTGTTAGCATAATATGAGGGGTAGCTTATGTTGGAAAACGGAGGTAATGGTTTTGAGAAAGAGTTTTCATCAGAAAAGGCTTTATTATTTGAGGTGTCCGGCTAACAATAGAATTGGAAAGATTATCAGCAACGCTATATACTTGCATTTTGCAGGCTGCTGTGTAAGTGGGCGTCACAACTGAGGTGTTTACGCTAAGTTAAGAATTTGGGCTAGGAACAGGCAAAGATCTCCCTGACCTATCATCTGGCTTATTTGACCTAACCGTTAGGTCTGACCTGAGTGGCCAGGCACGGGAATGGGATGGATTTGATCCGGGTTTATCAAGTAATTCATTATTCTGAGTGCTGCAGGCCGATTATGCTTCTAGGATTGGCCCAACTTCACCGTTAAAATTAAGCGCCCTAGTAAATTTGGGAGCCGCATTTGAGCAATCCTTGCCTCTTTGGGGTGTTTTAAAGAGGCTGGTTTCAACTGACTCAGTAATAATGTGTTCGGTTGAAGAGCTAGATGGAACTGGAGCCGCTGCATATAGGGGGAGACTTGGTTGGCGCCCCGATGGAGAATCTGCTTTAGAGGCAAATGGCAAGTGAGTGGAATTCTGAAGAGGCTTTACGTTTGTTAATAGGGGAGAAACTCCTTTTTGCAGTGGAGTTTTAGCTCGACTAATTAAAACTTTATTCCCCCTGAGATATTGAGCTGAGCGCTCCAATTGGCAGAAAATAAACTGCACTTCTATCGACGAGAATAGTTTGACAAGAATTGGTGGGTTTTTGCTCCTTGATGAAAGTCTTTTAGCTTCAGAGATCATAAAGTTGAAGCCGCATTAGTAAAGGAAGTGGAAAGCGACATCGACTGGCTGTCTACTCTTAGGGACGTTTTTTTAAAATAAAGTTAAAACTTCGTTTGTGCCTGTCTTCGGTCTCACTAGCAACCACATCAATGAGAAGCATGAGCTTCCCACATTACTGAGACGTAAGTGTTGAAAACTTTCCTTCACGAATGGCACCAAGAGCAGAAAAAAATGATCCGTAAAAAGACATAAAATTGTTAACATTATCGAGCGCTACTAGGTCTATTTTCCTCATATGTACAATGGGTTTCAAATGGAGTTTAGTTTCCTTCAGATTTCTACGAACGGTTGCCTGAGGTTTCATGTCGAAAAAGCAAAACAGGTCTTTTATCCAAAGGTTTATAGTGATGATAGCTGCCGAATCTTCAAGGAGATATGAATGATGCTATGTATTATGACACAATTTCTGAAAGCTCTCAGTATTGGTGGACCAGACAGTACAATTGATGCTAAGCAGTTTAACTCAATAACGGAATGTATACGTTAAAATCGGGTTAATGACAATAATGTATGTTGAAAAACAAATCCTCGAGTAAATTTGAATTGGATAATGAGGCTATGTAGGCTAAAACAGAGAACGAATTAGTTCTCTTACCAGTCAATAATCCGACGATAAAAGCGGTCGGTGGAGACGGTCTATCGTCTAAAATATAATGCTATTCAAATTTTTTTGAGGAAAACCTTTTATATAAGCGGGTAAAACTTAATATGCTTGAGGCTATGTTGAGTGAAAAACTATGTCACTATATTTCCGCTTTATGATAAATCGACAAAACACGACAGGAAGCTAAGATGACTTATGACAAAAATGGGAAATTTTGTCAGATTAACACTGGAAAACTGTGCAAAAGATTAAGAAATCGAATAAAAATAATGTAACTTTCGCTAATCTTTTCAAAATTTTGCTGTGCGCGTTGACCTTGGCGCGTACCGTTAAGTATCGTCAGTTCTTTTCTGCGGACACAGTTGCAATCTGGAACAAATTACCCAGGAAGGTGAAAATTTTGCAAAATAATTTTTTGTTTAAGATAACTATTACTCGATTTTTGCATTCAGAAATACTCCCACATATTTTTGGTTCTGAATCCACCGAGCTAGTCTTCCGTAGGGATAGAGTTCGTGATCTCTGTTCCCACTGGTCGGTCTCCCCACGTGGAAATCTGTGCTGACTTCACAGCTGCCGACGCTAGGGACAATTTCTTAAGCCGACAGCGAACAACTGTTATTTAATTCTTCTAGTTGATCAACTTCCAATTTCAAGAAAAGGAATGGATACTGAAAACATCCGAGGCAGTGTTATCCATTCCTTTCTGGACTACAGTCGCTTTATGGGCAGCAGTTTTTTCTCCTTAACCATCCAAATTGTATAAAACAGCATCCTCTGTTTCTACTCCTCAGGAGGTTTTTTCATTGTTAGCACGTTCCGTGCTTTATCCTCCTTTGGCAGTGCTCGTAAAATGGTATTAGATGCAATTATTATTATTACTACTGCAAGCCGTCAGTTGTTGAACACTAAGGTTTATGGATTAAAAGACTCGAATCTGACCTTTGTTTCCTGTTTCGCATGAACTCTTGTCTTGGTCTTCCGAGAGACCGGTCTTATGTCACGCGCAGCTCCTCCATGATCATTCCGCCCCCTCCTTGCTCTACTTTTATATGCCCCCTGTCTTTTGCATCCAAATAAAGCTTCATTTGGAATAATCTTCCAAAAGAACTTAGGTCATCGCCTAATTACACAACAGCCCTACAATGGAAAGCATAAAGTCGCTGTTGTCCGTTTCACTCCCGACCGCTCAGCTTCCTGAATTTGGGAAGGGTCCTCCTGGGACCTAATGATAGATCATACATGTGTCGCCTGCTGGAGTGGAAACTCTCATTTAGATTTTTACAACCCCATGTTTTTAGTTGGTTACTAAATCAACTCTTATGACTCCTCCCCTGCAGTGACGCGTCTTGCTGTTTTTGATGCCATCTCCCCTTTTTGACCCCAAGCGATCCGTTAACGATTACGGCGGACTCCTCTGTTTTCGCCACCTACTAGTAGGTTGGTCAATCAGTAAAGAATTGTCATGGTCGCATCTTCCCACACTTGGATGACCGTCTCAGCTTTGAATGTTCCCTCCTCGGCTGGACTCCAAGCAGACAGTAGCCGATCGCATCTGAGTTCCTTTCGTCTCGTCACCTTGACAGTTGTTTCTGCTGTCAGCCCAAAATCTTATGATATAATCTGCAGTGAATAGCCTCACTCGGTTTAGAATTCTACCCTGTCAATGTCGGCTTCGAACCCTTATACACTACCACGTGCTGAACGCCCCCCCCCCGACCCACATATTTATCTTTCTATGAGCGAAGGTTTTTTCTCCCTAAAAAACTAGTCAAATCACATTCATTTGTATTTTTTTCGAAAAAAGGAGTTTCCTTCACAGTTCGCTGGTCGGTTTTCTCGTCATACTGCTTATTCTAAAGGCACAAACTGAACCTTTTATAGTGTCTGCCTACTTGTTCTGAAATTCACTTGAACATTTATTCTTATTTGCTATGACAGTACTTCTAGGGATATTAAATGAAATAGCTTGCCTATTATTCATTATCTTTAGAGTTTTCCTGTTTCTTATACGCAATATAGGGGACATATGTCCATGACCTCAGGATTCGTCAGGGGAGTAGACTGTGCACTGAAAATGGTTTATCTTTGAACTGGCACAAACGACAAATCTCCGAGTCCATCAAGACGAGCCCATCCAGTAAGACGAAATACGTCAAACTTAATGCACGAACCGAATTCTTACTCCACGGGGAATGAAGAGTGCAATAAATTACCTAATTCGATTGTTGCGACGTTAAGCGTTCAGATTTTTAAAATAACACTTGATAGAATTCTACTTGATGGCCATCTGTTATCTCGAAAAGAACTGGTATAATGCAGTCATACGGCTACATAAACATGTGCATGTCTTATCGAGGCATATGGGTAACCAGGGTCCCTAAGACTCTGCCTATCTCCCTTACATACACTGAGTTACACTGAATTGTCTGTCACTACACGTAGAACATATGACTTCTATTATCCACAGCTGGTCGCTACAATGGAAGAAAACCGTTGGTTAGAAAGGCAGATCGATTCTATTTGAGTTGGAATATATAATGAATAAAAGCCGTGAAGTCATATCCGTTCAAATGTTAGCTGAAATTTTGAAGTAATTTTATGGGGAACAACGTCAATACTGGAGAAGGGAAACAGGAAACGATATATATGTGTGCGTTTCAATATATGCATACGTAAAACTACAAGCCGGCAGATATCACCACTATAAACCTTTGGATAAAGGTCTTGTTTTGCTTCTTCGACATGAAACCTGTGGTGGACAGCCATAATGACTACGTCGCGCCTCTCGCTAGCGCCTGCACCTACGTCCTAGCGACAGCCTGCTATGGCACGCCCGTCTGCCCGGCTTCCATTTGTTTCGTTGTAATTCACTGTCTGCACCACGCATTCGGTCAAATCTCTGCCTGCAACACGCGAGGCTTGTCATTACCTACGCGTATGCTCGGAGCCAATCAACACAACTCCTATCGCTGATTGGTAAGGCAGGCGGAAACAGTCCAGAACAACAGAGTAAACAATCTGCAACGACAATTTTGCAGCGGCGACCTTCGGCAACACACGGCTCGTCGCTCTCGCGGACGCCGCCTCCGCGGCGCCGGACACATCCTCGTACGGTTGTCAAATTGCCCCTTCACTATTCTGTACAGAATAAAGTGTTCTAACCAAATGGCGTCCTCCATCTAACAACTTGGGATATGGCCTGAAGTTGTCGCGTACTGAGCGTACACCATCTCCGCGTAGCCGCTACAGACCTCAGGCAACCGTTCGTAGAAATCTGAAGGAAACTAAACTCCATTTGAAACCCATTGTACATATGAGGAAAATAGACCTAGTAGCGCTCGATAATGTTAACAATTTTATGTCTTTTTACGGATCATTTTTTTCTGCTCTTGGTGCCATTCGTGAAGGAAAGTTTTCAACACTTACGTCTCAGTAATGTGGGAAGCTCATGCTTCTCATTGATGTGGTTGCTAGTGAGACCGAAGACAGGCACAAACGAAGTTTTAACTTTATTTTAAAAAAACGTCCCTAAGAGTAGACAGCCAGTCGATGTCGCTTTCCACTTCCTTTACTAATGCGGCTTCAACTTTATGATCTCTGAAGCTAAAAGACTTTCATCAAGGAGCAAAAACCCACCAATTCTTGTCAAACTATTCTCGTCGATAGAAGTGCAGTTTATTTTCTGCCAATTGGAGCGCTCAGCTCAATATCTCAGGGGGAATAAAGTTTTAATTAGTCGAGCTAAAACTCCACTGCAAAAAGGAGTTTCTCCCCTATTAACAAACGTAAAGCCTCTTCAGAATTCCACTCACTTGCCATTTGCCTCTAAAGCAGATTCTCCATCGGGGCGCCAACCAAGTCTCCCCCTATATGCAGCGGCTCCAGTTCCATCTAGCTCTTCAACCGAACACATTATTACTGAGTCAGTTGAAACCAGCCTCTTTAAAACACCCCAAAGAGGCAAGGATTGCTCAAATGCGGCTCCCAAATTTACTAGGGCGCTTAATTTTAACGGTGAAGTTGGGCCAATCCTAGAAGCATAATCGGCCTGCAGCACTCAGAATAATGAATTACTTGATAAACCCGGATCAAATCCATCCCATTCCCGTGCCTGGCCACTCAGGTCAGACCTAACGGTTAGGTCAAATAAGCCAGATGATAGGTCAGGGAGATCTTTGCCTGTTCCTAGCCCAAATTCTTAACTTAGCGTAAACACCTCAGTTGTGACGCCCACTTACACAGCAGCCTGCAAAATGCAAGTATATAGCGTTGCTGATAATCTTTCCAATTCTATTGTTAGCCGGACACCTCAAATAATAAAGCCTTTTCTGATGAAAACTCTTTCTCAAAACCATTACCTCCGTTTTCCAACATAAGCTACCCCTCATATTATGCTAACAGTTCCCAAAATCCTATTTTCATGCCACCTATTTTTCCAACCAAACAAAATAGCCTCCCCCTTCCAGGGTCGTCCTCAAATATTTTTCCATACAATGCTGCATCTCTAGTTAGTGGTAATTATCCCACAAATTTTAGACCACAGCAATTTTGTTTTCCACCAATTGCTTCGTCAAAACAGCTTAATTTTCCACCACCAGCTCTCCTTTTTTAATAAGTAGCAATGAGCGGAACCTACATATTAGGAATACGCCCAGTATTGTCCTGAGTTCAAAGGGGACTGACAGTGCCCAAGGGGCGCTACAATAAACCTATTCCATTCCATTCCATCAGTCGTGCAAAAGATGACACAGCTAAGAAGTGTGGCAGTTGAGTTTGACCCAGGCAGCTTGAGCATTACAGAAAGTCGGGCTCATTCTCTAATTTCAGACTCGGCACTCATTATAGATAGCCTCAGTTTATACCGCTAGGACCGTGTCGAAAGAGGCGGCAGTGGTTGCCTTCTTTACATCAGAGCCTCACTAGCACAGTCGGCCTTATGACCTGGACATTTCCTCCTTCTCCGGAAATTTATGTTTCGCTACGGTAATCCTTCCGCAAAATAAGAAAGCCTTAGTCGGATGTGTATGTAATCCTCCTTGTTACTCCGGAAATGGAAGCCGACTCTGTGAACTCTTTGAAAAAATTGGAGAGACTTCTTCTGATATCAACATCATCGTGGGCGATTTTAATTTCCCAGAAATTGACGAGCACACTCATGCATCCTCTCCTAACTTCCAGAAGCTTCTGGACGCTATTTACTTTTGAAACCTGTGTCAATTAATCCACTCTTTGACCAGAAACGCTAGTACATTCGACTGATTTTTTACTATTGGTACCTTCCCTCTATTTATGGATTTCTATCGTGATCTTTTTATAAGTGATCTTGCATTAATTCATTATTGCCTTCCAGTTGCCATTTCCGCAAAGCCAATAGTAAAACGTAGCATTTTTAACTTTGCTAATATTAACAATTAATAAGGAAATAATTTTGCAAGGACTCTTGATTGGCAGAATATTTTTTAAATAATTATCTAATTTTTTTCAGCGACTTATCACAATGCATAACATAAGTCCTGCTCTGGGAATTCGCAGTCCTTGATGGACTTTATTAAGTCTTGCCTGTCTAATGGTAAACAAAATGTTTTGGTGTGATCTTCACTTTCCATTGAAAGCCATATTGTATGTGGTGTCCCACAAGGTACATTTTAGTTCGTCTTTTGCTCCTGCTTCGCATAAATGATATCTTGGCGGCAGTTAAACATTCTTACTAATTTGTGCTGATGATCACAAATGTGTATTTTCTTTCAGTAAATCTACGATCCTTCATTGTCCGGAGCAAATCCATGCTGACTTGTTTGCTGTCTCAGCGTGGGGCTCAAAATGGCTAATGGAATTCTCTCCGCCTAAATGTCGCTATGTGTGTTTCGGATCTGAGAGGCTACCCCAACCAGTGG
>CACRXP010000002.1:976565-1018212 GCA_902702965.1 Spirometra erinaceieuropaei
TTGCTTACAATTTGTACCTTCCTGAAATTAAATTAAGACTTCATCGAATGCTTGTACTTCCCATTTTCGAGTTTTTTTGCCCATTCTTTGGTTTAGTTAACGGGGCCAGTCGTTCAAAAATTGAAAATGTTCAAAAACGTTTTACTAGAAAACTTTTGGGTATTGAACATCCGAGTATCTAGTAAGATAGATGCCAACTAAGTAGCCTAAAATGTCTTTGGGTTCGAAGACTAGAAGCAGGCTTCTGTCTCCTCTTTCGCATTAATAATAGTTTAAATCTCCCTCGGATTTCAGCACTTACCACTATTAGACGCCCATACAACCTTCACAACTCTTCCTTGATCATAATTCCTCCCTCTTCCCCCACCTCTAAGCGTTTGTAGCAGCCGCTTCAGCCCCCCTTTTCTCCGGCTCCGTTTTGTCGGTCGATGGCCGCGACAAGCACTGACAGGCCGCTGACACACGACCGCCCACACCGGCTAGAACTGGGGCACCTCCTGTCCACCTGCAGTGACCCCCGGCTGCCCTCACAAACTAGTATCACCTAACGCACGTCGAACGCTTTGGCTTGATTCCCGTGAGGCCTTGTGAGTATGCGCCCTCCATTCCTCCCCTAATTTGTCCAATCACACGACCACCACTCAGACAGTCCTTCCCCCCTTCTTGCTGACCCAGACATTCACGCCCGCGTAAACACACACCACGACTGACGCTCTCCGTGAACGGACGCTTTTCTCTGTTGCAAGCAAACAGCCAACTTACGGCAACCTGCCCTGTGTACAGAATAAGCCAGTCCTCACAGCTCCCTGACTTCTGAAAGTAGACGAAACGAACTTATTGTGCGTGGTTTAAGTTGATCTCTCATCCTTAACCGCCACACGTTCTTTTTTCGCTTCCATATATACTTTCCTCTGGAATAACCTCCCAATAAATATAAGATCTTCGGATAATCTGCACACTTTAATCAAGTCAGTATTCAGATAAATGCGCAGCGATCTCTTTAAAGTTTTATTTCCCTCATCCTTTTCGGACAACTTTCTCTATTACACCAAGAAAGGGCCGCCGGAAATTTAGGACGTCGCCATTAAATTTCCGTATCCGCGCACATATCCTTCTTTCGTGTGTAGTATCGCTTCGTAGGATCCCTCATCAGAAATGTTATTTATTCGATTTTTCGGTTCATGCATCGTTTTCCCCACAGAATGCGCTCTATCGTCGCTCTTGGCGGAACCTTCTGTATTCGCCATCTACTAGTAGTGTGGTCGCATCTCCCTTGCCCCCTCCTCGGCTGGATTCGGCTGACTGTAACCGATCGCATCTGGGTTCTTATCGCCTCGAGACTGGTTTTCTATTTGCCACTTTGACATGAATGGCCTCATCCGGCATATGATTTCCGCCTTGATGATGCCCGTTTCGAACCTTTTACTCAATACAACATACAGGCCAGTCCTGCCTGCTTTTTATTCACTCAGAAGCGACTGCTTTTCTGCTATAGTGCTAATATAGTCATAGTCATTTTGTTTATATGTTAGGAGTTTTTTTCACTGCTCACTCATCATTCTTCGTAGCATGCTACTTATTCAATTACCATAAATTAAGTATTGTATAGGCTCTGTATACCTGCTCTAAGATTTGTGTAGAAGTTATTCGTACTTGCTATGAAGGGGCCCCCACGGGTCGTGAATAAATATTACTATTATTATTATTGTGTACACTACTTATGCAACCGCGCTTACTGAAAAGCATTGCTGCAATCCTGTTTAACTAAACCTTTCCAAAGTATGGAACATTATAGAATTTCGGTTAAAAATTTAAGAGAGACGACACCTTCTGTACTAAAAAATAGTGCATGAGAAGATAAAGTAAAGTTTACCTATGTTATTTACCGTGTCTTCGGACGGATACCATGGTGGGCAAACAGCGGCGTCGGTAGTCCCTCCTGCAAACCGAACTGACTTTTGGGAATAAATCCAGTCCAAAGGCTTTACTTTCTCAATAGTTTCACGTCTTCCAGTTCTACTACTGCATTGGCCTCTGGATCTGTGGAACCAGTCAATAGCCGTCTTGCGAAATACCTGAGGTTCAGCCTTCCAACTACTGTCAAATGTTTTGTCTGGAAAGCACGACGACCATATAGATATACATATTCACATGACGCTTTGTGTTCCGTTTGCCTGCTATAACACGCTGAGAACAGTGAAATTCCGCCGAGCAAGGTAGCTCACTTTTTACTATCTGCATTTCAACGACACGGAGAATAGCCTTATCGCATGTATGTCAGTTCCATCTGCATCAGCATACATCAATCTTGTTTGTATGCTGAAGTTAGGTCCTCCGCAGACAGGCTCCAGTAACCGTGTGGTTAAACCGGTCTACTAAATTGTGGGTTTAATGTCGGTCGAAAAGATCTGGTCCGTGTTACGGCCACAAGCAGACCATGTGACTATGCAAACACAAAAAAGAGTAGCCTATGTTAATTAAAGTCTACATTCACATAACGCTGTAATCTCACTACACTGTTGTTAATTCTTCCAATTTTTATGTGACGAATAGGGAGTTATAAAGACGTAAGCCTATTTTCCTCAAATTTACTAAACTGAACTAAATTGCTTATATAGACCGGCCCAGAATAAAATTTCTGGTCCACGTGGTTTTCTTAAAGATACAGTAGGTGGTCTAACTCATGAAAGGCCGTGGTCAGAACTTGAGTGAGAAGTATGCCAGAGTTTTTGTGTTGTAATCTGTGTTTCAAATTGATTTGAGGCGCAGAATGCCATATGATGAAGATAGATTTCTCTTCAAATCAGTTTTATCAAGGGAAAATTGATTAAATTTGGACGAAATCTGACCTTCCTTGATAGCTGATAGGTGATTCCCTACGCTATTCAAATTCACAGCTTAAAACCTCATGTTTATGTCCATTGTATTATATACGAACATTAATATAAATAATACAACTAAGAAATAAATCACTTCTGGGGACGTAAAACTCCAGTTCGCCTCCATGGAAAACAGGCGAGGACGTGTATGAGAAATTGCATTATTTTTATGAAAAAATGGTTGAATTCAGTCTGTGAAGTTTTGTTTTGCAAATTTATGGCGTTTTGTGCGATAAAACTTAAAAATAAACTTATCTGACAGATAGATAGATAATTTTTATTAAAGACCCGTCGGGGTCCCATCAAAGCAAGTTAAAAAAAATTTACATGCGAATTTTTGACGAGGTAGGCCGAATCTTTACAAAATGCAATTCATAGTTTCTGAATTAGAAGTCCACTGAGAAACATGATGATTGAGGGGTGAAAAAAACTCCTTACAAAAAGTTAAAAATGATTAGATTAATTTTACAGAAAAAACTCCTCAATGAAAATAATGACAGAAAAAAGCGAGCGGGACTGGCCTGTAGGTGGCGGTATATAACGAAATGTTGTCGGTCATCGTCAGGGTAGCCATAAATCTCAGCCTTGAGGGGTACGAATGTGGATCAGACAGGACTGGCTTGCATATGGCAATGTATACGGGATTCAAAATTGAGATCGTCTGGGCCGGATTGATACGCCGCGTCAAAGAGGCCAGACGAGAGGAACCCAGATGCGATCGGCCACAGCACACTACGAGCTCAGCCGAGCAGTGGGGAAGGGAGGTATGACCGAACTACTAGTAGACAGTGAATACTGAGGGTTCCGCCGTGAGCGTCGACAGACCGCATGAGGTCGAAATGCGGGAGATGACATCAAAAACCGCGAAAATGTTCGCTATGGGGGAGGAGTGATAGCAGTGGATTTAGAAACCAATTAAAAACAGGGGTTTCTAATGATATAATTAAGAGTTACCACTAGATCTACCACTAAATCCCAGGAGGACCACATCCATATTTACCGAACACCCGCGATATGCTGTCACTTTTCTGTGTCACAGCATGCGATAAAAATGTCCAGACAATGTCCAGACATAGTCTACATCGAATAATTAGTACTACAACCGAACCCAGAAATAGACAGGGTGGGCCAAAACCGTCTACAAGTAAACTAGCCGGCGGGTTTTTCGTCATACACTAGAAAGTATGATAATATGCTCATTAGGACCGTTCACTGGGAAAATACAGATATGTATACAATAAACAGAATATTTTCTTAAAATGCAGGACCGAAATTCCAGAACAGTCAGTTGTATGTGACAACGGTAAAATTAAATGATAATCATCCGAATTAGCGTTAGGTGTATGCAAGGTGTTGGGTTCGTATAACAGTGATGTTCTTTCCAGATAAGCGGCATTTTCCAAGCAAATATGCATTTAGTCTCTACTTAAATGTCTCCATGAGATCCGCCATTATCACGTCCACGGGAAGTCCGTTCCAGGCATTGACGACTCGCTGGGAAAGAGAGTGTTAGCGAACGTCCAGGCGGCATCGGGATCCTCGAAGTTTAAAAGAGTTCTCACGCAGGTTTGATTTTGTGGCCAAGGTGAAGAAATCATCGAGGTATAGGGCACAGTCCCAGTTCCTCAAAACCTGTACGCCTGTATGAGATCTCCCCGGATCTGCATGAACTCAAGAGCAAATAAGTTCAGCTCATAAAGTCTGTAGCTTTAAGTTAAAGTGTTGAGGCCTCTTACAATTTTGGCCGACCTCTGAACTTTTCCCAGCAACTTAGTCTTTTTTAGCCAGGGAAGCCGTGCTTGAATTCCATATCCCAGATTCGAACGAATGAACGCACCGTATACCTTTCGAAATAACTCCTTGTCTTTATCTATGAAAGGTCGTTTAATGGCAAAGAGAACATCAGTTGCCCTATTGGCCGCCCTAACGCATTGAGAGGAGGGCTTAAGAGTTATTATTCATCAACATTATCATTATTATTTTTACATATTATCCTTCGATATTTTCCCCATTCCATGCGTCCTCCTTTCTTATGCACCCTTATAGTAAGCCCTATTTAGGCGATTTGTAATATAGCCCTCTTCTAAAATTCTGGTCTTCATTGAAAATTAATTAGGTTTACGTCGATAATACTAATTTATAGACCACCTAGGATTCCATTTTAAGAACGATCTTTCTTTCATTGCTGAAGGACTCTGGGGAACGCAGTTTGGACGGATTTTGCGTTATAGGAGTTTTCTTGTACCAATTCATGAAATGTCAGGAGTTCATGTTAATTCATAGTAGGGACATGCCCCTTACTATCCCCTTGTCCCTATTGAGAGGGCCACGTGTTGGCAGGGATATCTGCGTTTTCCCGAGGTCATCCATTCCAAGTCTCCAGTGGGTTAATCCGGGCATAGCTTGTGCTTGCCCTTTTTGGGTTCCGACGGAGACCTCTTTGGAGTTTCGTTTAAATTTAATTGCTCATAGGAAACCCTCTCGGAATTCCATTTTATCTTCTTAGGCAAATAATTTACGGGCATCATGTCCTTCATTTACGAGACATGAGAACTGATGAGGACGTAGCAACACAGCAGAAGGGAGGATTTATCCAAGTGTCGGTAGAAATCAGTGTATTAAACTCTCAAATGGATCGGAATACTTCAAGGTGGTTGGCGTTCATTTTCTTTATTGTATGGCCTGATGCATTAAGATGCCACAGTGTTTGTAAAATATTAAGTTTTCTTACGTTTTTTAGAATTCTGAAGCTCCGCGTCTTTGTTAACTTGCCACCTCGAAATTAGTACTGACTGCTATATGCAGTTGCAGGTTTGGGCGGTTCAACCCTATATCCGTACTCATAATGGAGCGAAGAGTCCAGAACGCGAGTATTCTTTGTAAAAATAACTGTGGATTTTATGGGAATCCCTCCTGGGCTAATTATTGTTCGAGATGTTATAGAGAAGAGTATCTAAGACAAAGTGCCAGCAAAGCTGCGGTTTCTGCACTGTCACAAGTGTCTTCCCCCGCATTTTCGAAGTTCGAGGCAAAAAGGAAGAAAGTTGCCGACAAAAGTTCGAGCACAGTCAGGAGTATTTTAAAAATAACAAGGGGTGGGTCGTCCGTTTTCATTTTTATAGACTGTAGATCCCCAAAATAGTACCTCACATCTACCGGATGAGGCCGCCCAAGCCCAAAAAGATTTTAACCAAGTTCTCCAGAAATGGAAACATTCCGCATCTGCTGATATATGGCGACAGGTTAAAGTTTCTCTGTCTCATACTTCCTAGGTTACAGACTTGTTAAACCTTCTCGACACTTTACGGCAAAGTGATGTCACGGAATTCTCAATGGCCGTGCAGAAGTTTTACACCTCGATTTCAAACAGGATATATAAACACCAATTTTACAGTGTGCGTTCAGAGCCATTTGTTTGTTCTTCTGATGCACACACGACCTGTCCTGTGTTTGTATATGAACCTATTCTCAATTACACTGTAGGATGCCTCAACAGAACAGAAGGAAGAGTTGATTAATGCAATTGAACGTTTTCTCACAATTTGGATACATCCATGGGCATTTGCTCCACGCACAACCGATGATGAGGAGATCGACCTTAAACTTCAGGACAAAATCAGGTCTTTGCATTGGGTTGGCCATCTCTCTCTGGAGGCTCCAATTGATCCATCCTCACCCGAGCAGTCCCTGCACCTTGAGTCTGCTATACTGGGTCAGTTTCGTTTTTTTCATTTATTTGCATACAGATATAAGTATGGGGTTTACTGGTGAATCAAGGACCCTTGCATTTGTTACTTGCCTGCCGGAATCTACTCAGGCATAAAACCTAGGCTAAGCGCAATAGTGTTTGACAAAATCTAGACAGGGGTAGTTAGGAGCGGGGCGGCTAACAGACGTACAGCTGTCAACGACAAAAAACGGCACAACCAGATCATCACTATTAAAACCGTAAGAATACGCCAGGGGCCGAAAGATCGAATACTGAGCAAACTTTGGAAAGCGGCAGAAAAGTGGTGGCTGAAGATGGACAAGACTGATAAACAATGAAAATGCGCATAAAACAAGAAAATTGCCGCGGAAAACGGTCAGCTTCTGTATAGTTGAAAGTGACGTCAAAACACAGGCATATGCAAAGCTGGGAGATTGTGTACCGCCACTGTCGTGGTAGGATAGATATCTCCTGACTAACGTGTACCACCGTTGTCTGCCCTGACTACATTAATCACATCTCTTAGTTTGTATTTTCGGGCTGGGTCAGCGTCCTCCAATGGCCGCAAAGAACCCATCTATCACATCCGTGTAGCCGGTCGGGGTTTAAACAGCTTTTTTCCGGATGCCCTCGAAGACTGCGCTTTGGAAGAACGACTGGCAGTCCGCATTGTCTGGCATCTGCGTCTTAGATGTTTTTGTAAGACCTGCACGTTACCGTCTCTGTTGTGGCGTAGATAGTTGGAGACTATTTACCCCTTCCCTATTTAGTTACTTCTCGCTGTAATCCCCGTCTTCATGTCATGTCTTTTTATTCCACGTTTACTCGCATTATCTCGAATCTTCAGTTGGTGCATGATTTTTTTGAAAATGATTTTTTTGGTCTGAGACTATTCAGTTGCCATCCAGGTTTCGATTTTTGTCTCAGTTTGCAAGAAGTGCTGTAAGTGACGTTTTAACGAGTCCCATTACTCTACTCAATATAAAGATCTGGCGAATCTGACACACCGATTTTCGTAGTTTGGGTGGCCATTTCCGTCTTTCTTCTTTCATTTCGTTCGAGTCTTCTTTGAGGAAATTCAAGAAGAAATGTTCTACAGTTTAGAGTAAACATATGTTCAATTGCTTTTAGCTCTGATCAATATTAATGCAGTCCCTTCAACTGAGGCCAAGCTTGATCAAGTGGTTCTTTGCTGTCGGGAAATTTTCGAGGCGCTCAATCTGAATGCTATTAGTACAACAACCGCGACAGAGGGAAATAAAAGAAGTGCCCCGAGTTTGAAGACAGCTTCTGAGGGCTCCGCCGCAAATACGGATGATTTCCTTCCTGCACTCATTTGGGTCGTTCTTCGCGCCAATCCGCCTCTTCTTCATTCAAACCTGCAGTTCGTCATGCGGTTCGCAAACGGAACCCGCCTTAACACGGGAGAGGCAGCCTACTTCTTTACAAACTTGGTAAGTGTTGTCTGCTCTCATGATGCCGTAAACCTATGCTTGATTCTTCTATGCGTAATCTTGTATGTCCGATATTGAAACTACAGTAGGGAATTACACCCACTACGTTCTGTTGACAGGTTTTCTGCTACCAGAAATTAACCTGGCCGTTTTTCATAAATCTGATCTTTAGTGAGGATTCGACTCGATCACTGAAACAAGACATTTTTGGCCTGACGTTTCGGATTCCCCCCTAAACTTATCATAAGGGATAGTGACCGATGAAGGCGATTAATGCACAGAGGGTGCGGCTTGCGTGTGGAGTTGTCAGACCGCAACTTGACTACAAGACTTCTCCAAATAATTAATTGTGAATCACGCGAATCGTCTTCCGATTTTGTTCCACTAATTACGACAGCTATTTGGTGTCGCTGTGTTAAGTGTACGTGCCTTTCCCGGATTAGTCCACAGCGGCACATTCTCCGTCGTCTCCCGCACAAATGCATTACGTTTACCGTGAGTCCGACACTTCTGCGCAACTGAGGACGGTGACAAGGAAGTCAATTCGAAACCTGGTGCAACAAAGGCCGCCAAGACAGCTCTTTGACCTTCAGTATTCGATCTTCGTTGCCAGGGAAGAGAGCGGATCGAGGTCTCTGGGTCCGCTGTCGCAGATCATCACACCCACTGGTTGTATTGCCATCGGGACCGGCTTGGTTAGGCATGGGCACAGTCATAGCATGCATAAAATCGGCCATTTGGTTTATATGCGCAGCCTCGACGATGTCATCTACCAAAGTCGTGCTGTTTGCGTGCGGGCATGTTCCGTATAACGTCATAAGCCTAGTGTTCAGGCGATAACACGGGAAAGAAAGGTAAAAGAGTGTTACTCCGCTAGCCCGTCCAGTTTAACAAAAATCAGGCGCAAGCTTTAGATCTTACCGATCTAGCAACTTGCCTCTCGGAAACAAGATTTCACTCTGCACACCATGATGATCATATATGAACTGTCCCTGTATCTTAGCCTTACGATTCCCTCCTTCCTTACCTTGTGCCTAACCCACGTGGCAAGTAGCTGCAGTGCCCATAAAGATCTGGCCTTTTGCTTTGCTTTTATATTGTTGAGTCCTTGTCGTACAATGATTCATCGCATACTACTGGCCACCGTGGTACTTACCGGTTAATGCTTTGTTCTGCCTTAGACCCTTCTATACTACTTCCTGTCCAACGCAACTGTACGAATAGTGCATTTACTGCTTTTGAACACTTTGTCCCCTACAAACCCTCTGAAGATCAGTAGTGTGTCCCCTCTGAACAATCTACCCACCCCTGTTCCTCCTCTCATTGCAGTGTTGCGCCGTCACCTTCATCACAGATCTCACACACGCCTCTTTGGGTATGAGCAAAGAGGACTTCGATACTCAGATGCGTGACGGTGTTTCTGTAACCCTCTGTCCCGTGGAGATTCCCGGAGCACTCTTTGAAAACGAGAGCCGTTACCGGAGAATTGGTGAAAAGTGAGTCTTGCTTTGACTCAGCTTCGTATTTCTTGAAACATTAGTAGATCATCTCTCTCAAGTCCAACTAGCTATTCCTTCTGCAAATTCGCTTAAGTACGGGCATCTCTCTGGACAATTTGGTGAAAGCTTGAAGCTCACCAGTACGCTTGCATAAGTAGATCGTTACCTCTATCTGCACTGCCGAATTACACTTCCAAATAACCTTTATTACATTCCCTACACTACTAAGAGTGTACTTCGACAGAACAGAGACCAGAATCTCCATTTGTGGTTGTGCTTAGACCCTACACCGGGCTCACTGGATTTGCGCTGTGTTGGTTGAGGTCAAGATACTCACCTCTATGGGGTAGTTATTAAATCTGCCCCTATTTCCGGGCGGAAGGGTTTCGTGGCATAGATAACGGGCACGCTGTCCTGTGATCGGAAACTCGCCGCCTGCCGCCGTCTAATTCCAGTTCAAACGCCCGCTCTTCCAAGCCTGGGCAACCGTCCACGGGTTTCCGAGGTTTGCTCACCACAAACCGCAATTTGCCCATCATTTCCTGTTCTGTATTCAAGATAAACTGACACAACGTGCATGAAGCAGACTCCAGCTAATCGGTCCGCATTGAACTAACAGGTTTCGTACCCATCAAGCCACTGACTGAATTATCTGGACTCCGAATGGAGTAAGGATTTCCTCTACAGTCGCGTCCGTTCTTTCTCGTCTCCGTTTTTTTAGGCTGTTCTCCAGAGTACCCTGGGTAGTGCTTATTCCGCCGCAGCTTGTCCTGCTGTCGTATGATGCAGTAGCTGGCCTGTATCAGGGAAATTCTGAAATGTGTTTTCCATTAGAAGGGATTACTTAGATGGGGCTGTGATATTGATTGTCGCAATGCATAATTCTAGGATGCTTCAGTCAGGCCAGGATGCCGGCTTTTTACTGGCCTTCTTGCCGACCGCCCGTCAATGGCTATTTAAGTGGTATGGATTTTCCCCATTGATTTTGAATGCCCTTATAAATCCCAATATATTTTATAGAAAATTGGCATAAGAATGTTATTTCTTGTACTCATTTGTTGGCAAATTACGTCTTCAAATTTTATATTCGAAGAAGGGGTATCATTCGGTCTTAAAAAATTCAATTCCCAGATAATTTTAAACCAGACCCGCAATTGCATATGCGCCTAGGGATTCCGAACAACATGCTGTAAGCTCTCCGGGGGAGAAAACCCCTATGTTAAAAGCGGTCATATAGGGACCATAAAATTTCCCAATGGATATAGACCATATTGTGTACTTAATAAGCAGCATTAGTAAACGATGATGATGAGCATTTCATGATTACAAACTGTTAAAGCCGATAAATATCCTTTGTTCGAGCATAAAACTTGAAGAAAACGTAATTTTCTATCAGTCAGGCACGAGAAATAATATTTTATGTTTTTTATGAGATATACTTGATTTTATAAGGACATCCAAATCAATTTGAAAAAAATCATACTACTTGAGTAGTCATTTTACCGAGCAAGGTTTCTGCAGTCGGCTGGAAAAAGCACGCCAACAAGCCGACGTTCTGGCGCGTTTGAAATATCTTAGGATTATACTTCGCACAAATCAGTATTACAACCTCGTCAGAGTAACCCTTTCCAATCGACAGCACATTTCAGAATTTCGCGTAACATTACATGAGATAAGTCGGCTATGGTATGTTTGATTGTAAACTTTGGCACACCGGTCTTATCCGCCAGCTGACAGTAACGAATGTTGGGCTGTTTAATTTCTTATTTGGTTCAGTAGTGGGATTTTACCTGCCACCGTCAGGTATATTCTTGTAACCGTGGAGCAGTTTGCGAAAGTGCGTTGCCAGGCCGGCCGATGTTTAGTAGAGTCAGTCAGCAGCCACAAACTGAGCGCCGGATGGCAAAACGCTACTCACTCCCTTTCCCCCCCCCCGACACGCTTTTTAACCCCTGTTCCACGATAGTCCATTGCCACCATCCGAAACTCCACCTGGCGGCCGCACTGAGGGAGACAAAAAGGAGGTCAACGCAGAACTGGGCTTCACACGCTCCTTCAAGTATTCCTGGCTGATCTTCGACATCGTCAGAGCCGGTGATATTGGGCACAATTGAAGGAGTGCGGAGTTACTGCCTACGTTTCGTCATTTGTTCGAAAACATCTCACGGACGTTCCTATGCAAGGCTCACAATTCCTATTTTGAGATTGCCCAAGGCCGGCCATCGACCCTTTGTTCAGAATCTCTTCCTTCAGTGGAATATGTCGGTATATGTTAGGAAAACTAGTCTCCTAAATGCTTGAACCAAGAAGAAAAGTCGTAATTGTATATGATTCGTATGCAACTGTGTGTTTAGTACATATTTCGAACATCCAGAGGTTATACTTAGTTTGCAAACGAAAGCCTTCGTAGGTCTTTTTCGACTTTTGTCCTGGTGCACATCGTTTTTTGCGCTTCCTACCTTCCCCCCCCCCTCTCTCACACCCAGATAGCTGCTCGGGTGAGTGGACGATGCCGGATGGGGTCAGGCGAAAGTTCTACCCAACTGGTGAAATCTTGTGGTCTGCCTGAAGGGGTCATCCGAGTCGTGGAACACGCAGACGGAGTTTTTATTGTTGCCTCGAATAACGCGAATGTTGGTATAGACGTCATCGAGTTCACGCTGTGAGTCCATGACGTTCACGAAGATTCGCGACCGCCCCGTCCGGTCTCTTGATAGGGCCCTAGTACCTATGGTGACGACAAGTCAAATCCTATTGGATGGCGGCAAACATTTGCCGTTCGATTTCCGGCGGCGGCCGTGGCATGGTCCACGATTGGTTATTCGTTAGGTCCTGGAGTCAACTTATTTTGCGACAAGGAGTTATTAAAGGCCCTTCTATCCGCCACCCCTGGACTCGCCGGACGGCCCTTTTGTCTTCTCTGACGCAGACCGGGTCCTATTACGGGGTATCCGTGATCATATCTCTTCTTCGGTCGTTTTGCTACAGTCCCTTGTAGCACGTCAGGAAGAGGGGATTAAGTCGGTGTTGTCCAAATATCACCAAAAATATCTGGATTCACCGCAAGTCTTGGCTGCTTCCCCGCGGTACTGACAGTTATAGTCATGTGTGACGGATAGACTGTTATGCTCGTTCCACTCCTCCCGCCCCACCATGCATCTCATTGTCCCCTACCTTGTAGGATGGAAGATTTGGAAACCCAATTATTCAACGGCGAGAGGGATCTTCAGTCTGCCCACGAAGACCTCATGAATAGGATATCTGAACTGCGGACGACGTATCCGGTGAAGCGGACCGTCTTTCTCGATCCGCGGGAATTGGAGTCGCCGCATGTCCTCTGCCTCGGGCCACCCGAAAAGCCCGAGGCCGGCACCGCTGCTGCCGCCGCTGCAACCGCCGACACCCCTTCAACAGGGCCGGTCCCTCCTCCCCCTCCGCAGCAGAGTCTCCTCGACGTACTACCCAACGAGGACGTACAGACACCTTGTCTGTTGCCCTCAACGATTGACTAATTTTCCTCAACCACCTCCCCCCACCCCTTCCTGCTCTGTTCAGTGTCTGTACAGTTCTCTCAGCACTAGATCTCCTCTAACGCCCCTCCCCCCTGTCACCGTCTCCTGTGCAATCGACCCATCCCCTTCCTTTCCGCCAATATTTTGATTGTTCACTTGCTCTTTTAGTCCCTTTTGCCTAATATGTGCTAGTATGATTTCTATTCTTCCTGTTTGGACTGCCTCTCACCACATGCACACGTCTTATCAGCCCTCCCCCTTGCCACGCACTACATATTGTTTTATTTACCGGAGTTGCGCTTTGCTCCTGGGCTGAAAAGATTGCTCCTCCCGACTCCTGTTTTTCTCCTGATCTCCGAAATACCATGGCGGGGCGTGGAAATTCTACATGCCGCCTCTGCTTTGCACCGCCTTTATGCAGTCCGAACCGGCGTTGTTGGACTCTGACCTGTGTTTTACGTGCGCTCAACTGCATTTCGTGCTCTATGACTCTGCAAACATGATTGCTGCACTGTGCTGGCAAGCACGACATCGGACAGTCCGACCGTCGTGACCGGTGTTGTCCACCGTGTAATCCACAACAGGGTGAGAGCAGGCACTGTGACTTGCGCAGCATCTACCGCAATCTCTCCTCCCACACCTGGACCCAGTGTCAAGACATAGTTAAAAAGACCGGAAGCGGGAGAGGGCGTAGGTGGCTGGCGCGGCCGGACCCACACCTAGGCACCCGTCCACTTCCCTTGCTCCACAACAAACACTTGACCAGCGGATAGACTACAGCTCTGATTACACATGATAGTGGTATTAGACTGGTCACTGCTTTCAACCAGGGATTGTTGGACTTCTACCAGCCTATATCCATGGTTTGAAGACTGTGATCCAACATGGGGCTGGTTGTCCTTGACGCCCAAAGGTGCCTAGTCTGGCTTCCTGGGCTCAAACATGGCCTTCTGGCTCTCCGTGATTTGAGACAGAAATTGTAGTTTGCATGTCTCCCGGGTAAGCTCGCACCTGTTTGTACTATAGCATGCAGGTGTTTACATTTGAAATGGTGACCTTTTTCTCGGCAGGGTCTGTTGCATACGTCCTGAGCGGCTGATGCCAGATCATCCTCTGTGTGAATGGCAAACGAATAAACAATTCGCCAGTCTGGACGTGCAAACACGCTGACTGCAATTAAGGTACGGTGAGTGACCGATCTCATGAAATGTTGGGTGAAATTCTGAAATGCATTTTCGGTTAGAAAGGATTACGTAGGCGCGGCTGTAATACTGTTTATCTTGCGGTATAATCCTATGATATTTCGGACTTGGCAGGATGTCAGCTTTTGAGCACACTGCATTTCAATCTCCTGTAGAAATCGTACTCGGCAAAAAATGATTTCGTAAGTATCATGCATTTTTATTATTGACTTTTGATGGTCTTGCAAATTGAAATATATTTTTGCGAAACCACGAACAAAATTAGGCTTTCTTTTAGTATTGGCAGAAAATCACGTAATCTTTATATTTTATACCCGAGAAAGGAGTATAATTAGGTTTTAAAAGGTTTCCAATTATGAGATTTTTTCAGACCGCACAATGTCCATTCATATAGCATGCAACCTGTCCGTTTATCACTGCTCCTCATGAAATGCACAACATTGTCTGCATCCATAGCAAAATTTTATGAACTCTATATGATATCTATCTAAAGGCATACAAGAATATGTGATTTTCTTTACGCGGAATGCATGCACCTTGTAGACTAAAACCACTAAGTGCTAGTGATCAAGCTCCAAATTATTCGGCAATTAGAGAACTTTTTAAAAATTAATTATACTCCTTCCTCGAGCGTGAAATATAAAGATGACGTGATTATCTATCAAACGAATAAAAGCAAGCATAATTTTGTTCGTGGTTTTTCAAAAATATATTTCAACTTGCAAGACCATTGAAAATCAATGGTAAAATGCATGATACTTAAGTAGTCATTCTTTTACCGAGTATGGTTTCTACAGGAGATTGAAATGCAGTGTGCTCAAAAGCTGACATCTTGCCAAGTCCGAAATATCATAGGATTATACCGCAAGATAAACAGTGTTACAGCCGCGCCTACGTAATCCTTTCTAGTCGAAAACGCATTTCAGAATCTCACCCAACATTTCATGAGATCGGTCACTCACTGTAAGTTCTGGAAGCGTGTGCCAACGATGCGTCATGGGCCCCAGCAAGCGTTTGTCATTGGAAATCGTGCAGTAGACTCTCGAGGGTTTCGCTCCGAAATTGCGAGTTTGTGCAGTTGGATATCAGGTCGACCGGACAAATTTCCTTTACGATGGACAGTGGACTGCTTCCCAGAACTGGGCCTCAAGCCAAGGACCACCTCAAATACGTGCGCACAATGGTCTCTGCGTTGGTTAGAGTGAGGTTCTCTCGCTTTTAGCGGCATTTCCCATGACCGATGCAGTCGCCCTCGTGTTATGGGCCAGTTGCATCACGAATTATACGAGTCCGCTGCAGCCAGCTAGCAGCAGACCTGGGTGGATTTTAACCGACTAACGAACCAGCCCCAGAGAGATCGCAGGACCAGATTCTTCCAGCGTATTCCTTTGGATATCTCAACGTTGCCACCAGCGCATCGCCAAGCCGGCTCAATTCGGCGTGCAAGGAGGACAGAATTTATGGAAGGCGTATCGGAGCGACTATGAAATCGATCGCTGGAGACGCGGTCGTAGGGGGCGAACTCAAGACTGGAGCACAGTCAAAATTTATCAAGTTCTTCCAGGTGGTGGGTATCTCCAGAAAGTACGTGCGATTTCTTACATCGGCATGTGAGGATTGCTTCAGTGGGGGACCTTGTGACTTGATTTTCTACCTGATTCTTGCCGATTTCAGAAGCTCTAGGGGAGATAGTGCGCCAGTTTGGCCTGGTGGTTAGCCTCGTTCTTGCCCTGGTCTTGTAGCAGAAAGTTCAACCCAAGACAACAGTTGTTCAATAGCCGGAAATATCCGCCTGCGAAAGCTCAGGCGACCGACGTCCTACCTTCGCGCCCTTCTAGGTGGCAGCATGTTTTAATTTGGCAAAGGAGCTCGCCAACAGGGCAGCCTCACTAGTACAGTCCAGATGCACAATGCATGGACACCGACCGGTGTGGTCTATCCGTGAGGGTCGTAGAACCTGGGCTATCAGGTTTGGTAGCGTCCGCTATGTCATTATCAGCAAAACCTGTCCTTCGCGGCCTGATGTGCGCTGGCTGTCAGTCCCCTGACACCTGGTTCTCTGGCGGTAGATGTGCTTGCGCTCTCGCTGGGCATACAGGTCGTGTGCATGGCTGCTTGTTCATCCACGTCCTTCCCGCTGTTGTTGTCGATCAAAATCCTGGCCAAGTATTTGTTGTGGACCGGGGGGTGTGGAATGGAGCGCCAAGGTACGGGTTCGGCCGTACCATCCACCTTCGCCCTCCGCCCCCTCCGGTCTTATTGACCCTGCCTAGCGCCGGGTCCAGGTGGGGGTGGAGGGGGGAGGAGGAAACACGGTGGATGCTGTACGAGTCTACTATAAATACAAACTAATTCACGCGCCAGTCACCGTGCCTGTTCTCATCTTTCTGCGGAGCACACGGTAGACATCGTCGGATGCGACGGTCGAACTATCAGGTTATCATTCACTTGAACACAGTCGTTCGTTTTGCGATTCACTCGGACTTTTTTCTATGTCAGCAGACCCGTATCAGTCTGAGTGGCCTCGATGGCATGCCATCATGCGGCATATAAAATCTGCAATGGACTGAAGCCCCAAAGGTCGCATCGCGATATAACGAGGGATTACTCTTTACTACTTCGAGCCCAAAATGACCTTGAATCTTATAGATTATCTTCAACTAAATGGAGTTTGAGGCCAAACACAACTAAATTAATGAAGCAATATGAGGGAGAAAAACAACGGTGATCACAGGATCTGCTGGGACACCTAGTTATATGGCCGCGATCTTCAGACGGAAAATCAAGTGGCGATTCATGGTCGTTCAGCTCACATTTGTTTCTTCATACTTTTCGTTTGGCATTCCCACGTGATTCGGTGGTGTTTTAGGTACGAAAGCAAGTTCTGTGCACAGCATAGTGCCAAACGCATCCATGGCACCTCGCCGCACTCATCCCTATAAATCTGACATGGCAAACGTCGTAGCTTGGAGTTTGCAAACTGACAGTACAACGGAGGTCTGGCAGTCAGCCCTGTGTGTGTGCGTGCGTGCGTTTGTGTGAAGTGGCCGACTGGTGGGTTGTTGTTTAGCTCCAAGAGCTCCATCTTAATATGCCCTAACAGCCTCTCACGCATGTGAAATCCGAGCCGATTATCCCCGTTTGTGTGAAACTAGCGTCCTTTTTGCGTGGAACAGGCGTGCATAGACGGGCTGTTTAGGCCTGTCAGGCACTGCGCCCGATCCTGTCTCCGGTTTTCTTAACTCTGTCTTGGCAACGAGCTCAGATGGATGAAGAAAGAGAGAGTGCAGTAGATGCATCACAAGTGCACCAGCACTACGAACTAATTCGCGCGGAAGTCATCATCTCTGCACCCACTCCGCTATGGGACACACGGTGCACAGCGTCGTCAACAGCGATCGAACTGTCACCGAACGCAGTTCTTCAGGCTGTGCCACTTTGATTGTCATGTAAGTTTCAACAGATTCTAGCTAGGGGGAAGTTCTGAGAACACAGTCCATAAATCCCAACAAATTTATCCAGAAAGCAGCCGGCAGGGTGCTTTTTTCGGTTGGCTGAATTCAGGGATCAATTTCAACTGAAAGTTGTCAACTATTCAGCAGATTTTCAATCCCAAGGAATACCTGTTAGGTTCCTGTGAGCCTTCGGATTTTTCTGACAAACTATCTCACCATATTCTCTTGGAATGAGAGCATCTGCGCACTCACTTCACTGCTGCACCTCCTCATCAGGTGACGCCTCCCCCCCCCCCCCAAGAAAGCACTTCAGGAGCCGCGTGACTTTGCTAAGCGTCAACACGTCCCTGGTCGGTGAGCACAGAGCTGAAAGAAGTAAGACTACTGAAGTTGGCCTTAAAAGGTGCCCTCCCCTTCCCCCCCCCCCCAATGTAGGCTATGTTTCAATAGGTGCAATGGCTGTTTACATCACGCCTACCTTGCGGAGGTTGTAACTGGGCCCCTTAAACAAAACATCCTGGACTGGATAAACATCAACCTGTTTGAATTCGTGACCCCTTTGGCCAGAGAGAAGGATACGTACGCTCTACAACGCCAGAGTTCCGTAAGAACGATCGGTGAGCGCCCCCTTCCATTGTATATTCCCGATCGAAACCGACAGGGCAACGGACTCTTGGCCCAGTGGTTAGAGGCGTGAACTTCTAACTAACAGGTCGCGAGTTCGAGCCTCGGGTGTTCCACACCCCGGGGCCGGGTATGGCTGGCTGACGAGGGCTAATAAGCCAGAAATGGCCATTCCAGTCTCCCTTGTCTTTGTCGGTAATACCATTCTGCCTATATCATGCGCCGCTGTGCGGCTGCTGGTTGGCTCGAGAGAGAGAGAGCCCGTAAGGCACAACGGAATGAGTGAGTTCCGTAAGAACGATCGGTGAGCGCCCCCTACCATCGATCGTAAATTAAGCAGTAAGCACTGTCAAGGGTAGACCTCACAGGTGACGGAGGCCGATACAGGACTACACTCTCAAAATGTCATGAGGTAATAGGCCCCAGTAGGCCAACGATTCATCAACTAGGATAACAGAAGCAGTGCTCTCTTCACATTTCACCAGAAACTTAATACAGAACGGTAAGAGGATATTAAGGGGGGGGGGAAGAGATGTGACGTTATGGGGCCTTTCCCAGAGTCCGAAAGTCCGCTTAACTCAAAACAGACTTCTCGAGCATTCAAGTTGAGATATCGCATCCAATGGCTTCCTCTTCTACTTGAACTCCGAAATGGAAATTTTCTCCTAACTTTCCCCTAAGCGTGTAGTATATCAGCGCGATTTCGTTGATGAAAGTGAGGTCGCATTAATCGGTCTCCGGTCGTAAACTCCCTTAAAGGCGTCCCCCATAATTCAATCCAAACTGAATTTTCTTCGGATGAAACCATCTAGTGGTGCCCTCATTAAACGCATAAGACACAAGGTCATCACGTTCATAGTGAATCCTGAAACTGAGGCCTCACTTGCATTATGGCAATTTGACGGGCACGCCCAGGCCCAAACCCACGCCGCGCCAGCCCCTGCGCCCGGTCCCGCCACGAGTTCTTTCTGACACCGTGCTCGGCAGGCGACGATGCGACAAGCGCAGCGCAAGTCAACTATCACGATAGTTCAACCGTCGTATTCTACGAGGTCCGCCGTCTGCTCCCCCCAGTAGAAAGGCGCAGGGACGGTGACTTGCGCGCGAATTAGTTTAGGATGGTAAAAGACTTTCTGTGCGTCTATCACACTCATTCCATACAAACACATACGGGGCCGTCAGCTGACAACCTCCCAAGCCACGGCTTTTAACGCATTTCGATAGCTTCAAGTGCCTCAGATAGTTTATAGTGAGGAAGGTGCGCTGGGAAGTCGACGTCACTCTCTACTCCCACTTCCGGGTCTCAGTCAGTGTTCGGGCCGGTCTTTTGTCTGCTGCGAGGAATGAAAGGTTGACCTTGTCTGCGCATGCCAAATACATGATCTGGCTCCCAGACACAAACGCCAGCATCTCACATAGAAGGGGGCGGTTAGCATAGATCTCACATGCTTGAGAGTGCCAGAGATCACGTTAAGAAGAAACCATTGCCGCCTGACTCTTGGTTCACCAGTCAGCCACTCAACACTCAACACATAGCTGGACCGACTAAGTGTTCTGAGTTGAAGCGTCAGTTGGCAACCGTCTAAATCACAACTATTAGCATACTGTGATTCTACTATCACTGTAAACTAACTCTCGCGCAAGTCGGCGTTCCTGCAACCGCCATGCTGCGGGGCATACGGTGGACATTGTAGTTCACGACGGTCCAACTGTCAGGTAGGTAGACCCTGTAAAACTTCAATTGACTGACTCGGAGTCAAACCTGAGGCATTCATTCAACTTGACACTGATTACTCATTGGCTAACGACAGCGATTAAGCCGGAGTGGCCATTTCTGTGTCCTTTGTCCATGTTGGAAGGACTTTTCAAAATGTTCCATAAAGAAAGCCCTTACTGGTCGTTTAGCTATGGTATTAACACAGGTGATCGCCAAAAGTATAGGTACCTGCTTCTTGAAGGTTCTGTAGCGGCATGACGCGACAGCACAAACCCCGGTATACACTACGCCTCTTCGACGTTACTTCGACAGAAATCCCCGAGTGGGATTAGAAATAAGGTTTTGGGAACGGACCTTTTCGTGTTCGGCTCCAGGGTTAACGTGAATACATGAGCTGAGCAGTGAGTGACCTAGCTCATGAAATTTTGATCGATATTCTGAAATTGGTTTTTGATTAGGGAGGATTACTTAGGTGCGGTTATAATATGGATTAATATGTGACATAATCCTATAATATTTCGGACTCACCGGGATGTCGGCTTTTGAATGCACTCCTATCTGACCTCCTGTAGAAACCGCACTCGGTATGAAATGAGTACTTAAATAGCATGTATCTTTAACATCGATTTTTGATAGTCTTATAAATTCAAATATATTTTATAGAAACCGTGCATAAAATATGCTTTATTTTACTCCTTTGGTGGAGAATCACTTTATCTTTAAATTTTTTACCTGTACGAAAGGTGTATTAAACTTTTGAAAAAGTTTTCAATTATGAGATTTTTAAGACCGTGCAATGCCCATTCATACGGCATCGCACATGTCCGTTTACCAATACTTTTCATGAAATGGAGAACGTAGTTCGCGTCCACTGCGATATTTAATGAACTCTACATGGTATCTTTTCAAAGGTATAGGGGAATATATGCGTTTCCTTACGCCGAAAGCAAGCACATTGCAAACTGAAATCGCTAAACGGTAGTGCAACCGCTGATCAGCCTCAAAATTATTCGGGCATAGAGAAACTTTTTCAAAACCTAAATATACCCTTTGTTAAGGTAAAAATTAAAGAAAACTTGATTTTCCACCAAACGAGTAAAAGTAAGCATATTTTTATGCATCTTTTCTATAAAATACATGCGAATTTATTAGACCATCAAAAACCAATGTTAAAAATACATGCTACTAAAGTAGTCATTTCTTACCGAGTGCGCTTTCTACAGGAGGTCAGAAAGGTGTGCATTCAAAAGCCAACAGCCTGGCGAGTCCGAGACATTATAGGATTATGCCGCATGATAATCCATATTGTAACCGTACCTAAGTAATCCTCCCTAATCAAAAACGAATTTCAGAATATCGATCAAAATTTCATGAGATCGGTCACTCACCGTAGGTCACCTTAGTATTCATATCACCTTTGATCTCGAGAATAAAAAATGCTGTGCTGAGGACTTTAATCATAGTTCGCGCATACATCTCTAACGAAGGAGTGACGCTGAAATAAGAAATTTTGTGGGATCTGCACACACCGACAGACTTCGTGTCTTCTCCAGAAAACTTCAACCGTGTGTCTACACTATTGTCAGCAGAAATGCGATACCATCCTGAAACCGCACCAGCCAATATGACGTACTTTGAAGAGCGTTCACATAAATATCAGCGGCCAAATGCTTTGCCAGAAATGGTCACTAAACTCAAGCAGCTTGTCTCCAAAGAAGTTAAATGCATCGACGACTGAGGGGGAGTAGGAGGAGGAGGAGGAGGAGGAGGAGGAGGAGAGGAAGGAGGGGAAGGAGGGGAGACAATGTAAGTGGTGCTGCGTCGACCAGGGGCAATCCAATCGGCATAATTGGATGGGCGCGTCAAGCAGGCACTTGGATTACGCTGACAAAAGGACAGAATTCGCCGGCACTTGACGGTCACCTGATGTGCGCGTCATCATACGATGCAAATGTCCACACACGAGTTCGCACACAAGGGCGCCAGCCTTAGTTTCAGCGTGGGCAGCGCTGCACACAGGCACTAGCCAGAGCTATTTACCACAAAACTCGATGCTAACATTCACTATGGCTTAGCGAAGTCTAATGGAAATACAGGTCGTTCTCGGCAATGAGACTAAGCACGCTAACGCGCTCTGTACATACACATGAGAGGAGAAGACACACATAACCGTTATCTAACGTACATCAAAGAGAGCCTTATTTGCGGAGGAGCTCCGCCTAAACCCACTACCGGAAACTCGTTGCATTTCTCCATCAACTTCCAACTCCGCCTCAATGAATATCAACCAATCCACCCCCAGCCCTTCCTCACCCTACTCGCATCGCCACCGTCTTTTATCCACCGACACCACATTAGCTGATATCTTGATACAACGACGTTTCGGCACAGTTGAGCAACTGGCTGATCGAGGAGGACAGGCACGGTGAGTGACTCTGCGGTTGGTCAAATTAAATACAGTAGGCATAATTTGATGGGCGCGTCTAGGAGATACTCGCAAGACGCCGAAAAAACGCTTACCACCACGACAGAACCAACTGACGTAATTGTCATCATATGATGAAATGTCTGCACATTTTCGCACGCAAGAACGTCGTCCTCACATTTGGCGCGCGCTGCGTGCACTGAACTATCTCATGACATGTTAACCGGGTTTTTGAAATGTGCTGTCGATGAAAAAAATATTATTTAGAGGGGTTGTAGTATTGATTATCGTGCGGCATAATCTCAAGATATTTCAGTCAGGTTAGGATGTCAGCTTTAGGATGAGGTTCTTTTTGGCCGCCTGCAAAAACTACACCCCGAAAATAGTGCCTACTTCATTAGAATGCATTTTAACAGTTTTTTTCTATGTTATCGTAAATTTAAATAGATTTTAGAGAAAAGATGTACAAATATATTAATTTCTTCTCTTTTTGATCGGAGAGGAGCTCACCTAAAAGCCGGCATCCTGGCGTAAATGAAATATGTTGGGATTGCCTTCGCACAACGATCCTTCCCAATTAAAGACACATTTAGAAACGGCGGTTAACATTTCATGAAGTAGACTGGCCACTGTGATTCTGTTTAATTCGGCGAGGGTCGCCTGGTAAACAGATTTCAGGATCCACAAAGACGCTCCAGCATGCCGTTTTTTATGGCGAGGTACTCTCACAATTCGTTTCTTTGCGCAAGTAGAAGTCTTTTTGCACATCATCATCTTCATACGACTGGCCGTTCGTCCTTATTGGAGGATCCGCAGAAATTGCAAAAAACACCCACTTCAGTAGTATCTATTGGTGCAAACATCTACCTAAAGTTCTAATGGAGGGGAGATAGCACACCGGTCGCATGAAAGGAAAAATCAAATATGAGAACACGTCATAGACCCAAATGGAGGTGGTCAGTTAAGCCATGAGCAAGTGGCGGGTGGCGGTTGTAGGAGAAAAGCCGGAGGAGCCCTTGAGATAATTCAGTTTACTAGAATGTCATTGCAGCTCACCCTGGATTGTGCTGGTCTCATTGTCTGCCGTCAGGAGTAAATTATTTTATGAAAAGTCGGGTGGTCCGATGTCTTATTTCATGGAGCATCATACGCATGGTTTGCCAGGTGTTCCATCAACTGTCACCGTTTTTCCCACTAAATGTTTGCCTCCCAATCTCAATAATTCAGTTACTCAGACTGCAGGCAGGTTCACCTTGCGATTCAGGATGAATCACAGGCTTAGCCGTGATTCATCGGAAGCTGAGCTGCCTGGTTAACGGTTCGTCTGGTGGTTCACATTTTCTGTTCTCCGTAGACGACTATATTTGCAACCGGCCCCACAGCAATGCTGGCTGCGCTCGAGGTGTGACTTGGTTTCGCTCTCTTAGCTCCTAACTGCACTGTGACTTGAATTTTCTGCGTAATTTAAAGTCACGTGGGAGTCAGACGTGTGCATTCCTGGATCCTGATTGCAGAACGGTGTGTGGGCGAATTCGATTTTGCCCCGCAGCTCTTGACTCGGAGCGTTCGCGGGCGGTCGCCTAGGAACGAACAGATGATAACCGAGACCTGTTACTGACAAATACGAGGGACTTAGAAGCGGCAACTGTTGACGTCTTCTCCGCCACAGGATCCCTAGATCTCTGCCCCCTCGAAGAGCAGAAAGGCAAATGCATGCCCGGGGGGGGGGTTTCGGTGGTGTTATGTCAGTATCTGGTTGTCGGGAATTGCTGCCTAGATCTGGACATCTTTTAAGAAAATTATTACTGTTGGACGACAGGGAGCTAGCAGGTAACGTCCAAATGTCGCTTGCATCGCCGAGTTCACAGCTTTCCGTACTCTTCTTGTGTTAAGTTGGAGGCTACCGGAAAACTCTTGGCCTAGTCCAACATGTTTCGCACGTAATATACAGTAGATGTGCTAACTCATGAAATGTCAACCAAAATTTCGAAATGCGTTCTCGTTTCGAAAAGATAAATTAAGTAGTCTTGAAGAAGGAGACACGATCGCCGGGACAAGAGCTTTATTAGCCTGACGTTTCGGATTCCTACTCGAATCCATCATCAGAGACAAAAGCCACATTCGTAAATGCAGATACATGACGTTTCATGAACGGCCATTTAACGGTATTAAAAAATCTCACAATTAGAAACTTTTTTTAAAACCGAATTATATTCATCTTTTGAGTATGAAGTTGGAAGAAGACGTGATTTTCTACCGAATAAATAAAAGAATGAATATTTCTATGCATGTTTTCCATGAAATATAATTGAATTTTCAAGGGCATCGAAAATCAATGAGAAAATTGCATACTACTTAAGTAGTCATTTTTGCAGCGTATGGATCTTGCATGCAGCCGAAAATAGGTTCTTTCGAAAGCCGACACCCTGAGGTAACTGGATCATTATAGATTTATGCTGCATCATGATTAGTTTTTCAACACTACTTAATTCATCTTTTCGAAACGAGAACGCATTTCGAAATTTTGGTTGACATTTCATGAGTTAGTACATCTACTGTATAATAAAATTCACAGCGATTTCATCGCATCAGCTAGCCTTTTTTCCGAATCACTGTCGAGTATCTTAAGGTAATTGCTGCGTAAAGTTTACCGCAATTAGACGCCTGGTCGTTCACCTTGTTGACAGAGAGAGAGAAAGTATCTTGGATGTCTTGCATTAGCAGCTGTCTTGGAGCGCAAAAATGGGGATTGATTTGACAAAATCAATTTTTTCGTTTTGAAAGGGTAGTTTGGACAACTCGGCCTAAGATAATTTTGGTACATTCACGAAGGCTAATTAAAAGTTGAAAACGGAAATTTGGATAGACGATACACTAGATCATTTTATGCCGATGTAAATGCTCCTTCGTACGCACTGATAGTTCGACCGTCATTGCCGGCGATGCCCACCGTGTGTTCCACAGCAAGGTGCCGCTATGGGTCCAAGTCCAAAGGCAGATCTAAACGCAAAAGTCAAGTGTACTGAACGTGTTTTGGATTTTCTCGGCAATTTCAAGTAAAAGTTTAAGTTTGCCCAAATTTCTAACATTATATAGCAAAATTCAAAACGAAGTTCTCCTTCTGTCGTACGTTTTACCAAGCGAAATACTTCCCACCGCTGAAATTCCTCACTTCGTTTAGAGACATGGCGCTCAATTCCATTTTAGGAGAACCAAGTTGAGCTGGCATTTGGAAATCTCTTCCCGAGAAATTATTTGCCGTTTCGGCCTGTGATAACCCCACAAAACGGCGTTATGGTGTGTCTGAGTGAGTGCGGTATGCACAATGATCAAATATTTACATCACGCCCCCCTCAACTAGAGATAATTAGAAAGTTCAGATCTCGGTCTCGTCCATCGACAGTTGAAACCGACCCAGAATCCCTTCGCCGATGCTGGCAGCTTAGAAGTGATTGGCCTTTCTGCGCACCCAGAGATTTTCATGTTACGCCACTCCCGACAATGCATCTCACCCGACAGTTCGTTCGTTGCAAGCTAGTACAAGGACCACCTTCTCTCGGATAGGCCACAGTGTTGGCTTGCGCATAGATTGGACATATACTAGGGCGAACTTGCGAAGCTTCTATCTCACTCCACTCTTCCCCCGCCCATCACATTTCACTGGAAAACCAGGACCAAGGGGACAGAAGATTGACGCTGGCCTGAGAGCAGTTATACACCTGTCGCACACATACTGGTCCCCCACTCAACAATAACCGATTTACAAAGTGGGTCTTTCGTCTCCCATATGGAGAACGTGCCATAGAGTCCACATTAATAGAGACCCGTTGCAAGCTGATGCCCGGCCTAGAAGAGTGTCTTTTTGCCATCAGTTATCATGAATTTCGCGGTATGCGGGTGAACTGATGATTTTGACACTGCAGCGAATTCATGGGTGTCCAAAGAGACTAATTCGGGCCATGAACGTCAACTGACAGAGTGGACGTGTTGAACGCTAACGATGACGGTTCGCCGTATAGCCGTGATGTGTGCGTTTGATCTTTTGCCTTGACCTCCAGAAGATTGCTACTCCACTCTTTTTGACAGTATATCAAGCTTCCCGGTGCTGTAGCCGGATTTCCAGATCTGTGGGTTTCTCCATTGTTATTCCTGTACGATCTAACCTAAAATCGTATGTTGTAGCATCGCTGTAGAACAGCGCCACGACGGATGCCCGCCAGCCCTCCTCACGACATGGCCACCAAGTAGAATTTTGACGTGCTTTGGCCTAAGGTAGACACCAGGAATGCCGGTTAGTTCACAGACCTTGGTGCTCGGGATTTTCTTCTACCAATTACTATTCGGTATTCTTCAGGGGCAGTCTAGACGAAAATGATTCAGTTTCCTCATCCACGTCCCCGCCACGAAGAGGGCTGTCGGCCTAACAAACCTGCACATTGTCTGTTTCACGCCGGAGCAGATGCAGCGCCGATTTCATACGGAGGGTCGCAGTCCGCCAACAACCTAGACGGCTTTGTAGATCTGACCTGCAATTTCTCTATTACTATTCATGTTTTTTAGCATGATGTATCTCAGGTAAGCAAATCCATCCAGAGCCTTAAGGCAAATGACACTGACACATGCCATACGCCCGCTGTACCCAAGAACTGAGGTCTGATGGTATATGACCATTGTTTTATCCGTGCTGTTAGTCAGGCCGAAGTGTAAGCAATCTGAAGCAAAGAAGTCGATGCAGCCATACGTGTCTTCTCTGGTTGTGACATTCGGCGCGCAGTCGTTGGCGACTAAGAGGTCGTAAACTTTCGGTCCAGCCTGCATAAACTGAGTTTTAGACATTTTTCGGTCAGTTCTGGGGTTTATGTTGACTAGAGGCCTCTCATCGGGTTACTTCCCACCAGTGCATCAAAGAACACGCGCTGACGAAGATTTTGATGAGTACATGGTCCTGCTGTACTCAACAGACTGCAGATCAACCCTGTAATAGTCGTCCCAGTTCTCCAGAATCCGCTATTTCACCGACGGGAGAGCTGTCCCCATCAGCTAAAGCGTGGTGCAATTTTGATGAGTTAAGAACCTTCCTTATTCCTTCCTTATTCTTACATCAGGACCGCACCCGGTGTTGAAATTGCAGTTGCATCATCGAGGCAACCTGGCGCTGATCCGTGCAGCATTAAACGTCGAGAACTGCCCTTAGTCACCTAAAACGTCATGCTGATTTCTCCCCGTGATAAATGCAAAGTCCAGCAGTTGCCAGTGAAGCGGACAAGGGCGCTGAATGCTGAGGCAGATGTTCATGATAAGGCGACCAAGTTATGTTCGGTGCCATTTCGGATGCAGACCTCACATTGCCTTCCAGGTATCGAGATCTTTGCTACAAGAGTAAAAATTTGTTCGGGGCACCTTTTCTCACCCTTTCTACGTGAGAACTTAGGCAGCGTGTCTATGAATCTGGCTGTTCGGAAATCCCTGCCTACCCAATGATAGCAGGGAGAGGGGAGGGAGTGAAGCTAGCTGAACTACAAAATGACTTATGGTGTGCGGAGACAAACTCGCAGAATATTCCATCATCTGACTTTTCTCGGCTGTAAATTGTTGCTTCCAGGACCCGGTCGCTGAGCAAGACATACATCGTGAAGCCAGAAATGAGCGCCAGGGAAACGAGGAGGAAATTTCAATTAAGTCCACTATAGCGTTTGATGGGACGGCTTAAAAAGGGCACATAAGCGCGTCAGTACACCGGGCTTGACTAAGTTTGTTCGGCAGTCTAACCAGTGACCATCCGGAGGGTTGTAACGTCCAAGCGGTAGGAGTACTCGGAGCACTACAATCATCAAGCCAAAGTCCGAGTTGTAGAAAAAGAACGAAGTCACCGGAATGAGGTAATTTGGCGACGGTATGGCGAATGACTCCACTTTACTGTCGACAGACTGTGGATCGTGAGTGACTGGCGTACGCAGACTTCGTCTGAGGTGAGCCGACCGGCTATTGTTCCAAAAGCGTAGTGAGTATCACTAAGGCCATCTTGGACCCTCGGCAGTCGATTTTCGTCGTGAGAGGAGAGGGTAGGTCGTACTCTTCAAACGGTCTGTTGCAGATTGCGAAGCCTGGAGAGTTAAGACCTGCGAAGTCAGCTAGATCAAGTGTAATCACGGTCGCAAGTTCAAGGAGGCACAACGGCAGTGTAGCTCATTTGCCTCTGACAGTCAACACCTCACTTATGGGATTAGTCATAGCTCACCGTCCAGTTTGAGGGCGGGAAAACTGAGATCACTCGGCTGATGGAAACGGTATTTTCCCAAACCATGCGTTGAAAATTCTTCGGCTGACCGTTGTCCTGGCGCCCGAGTGTACAGTAAAGACAACAGAGTGGCAATTTTTTCCTTGTTAGTCTGTTGGAAATTCATAGTTTACGTTGTTGCAATAAACCAAGCCGTTTAACCTACCGACAATCAGTTCAGTTTAGCACATCGAGTGTTTTTTACCAACGCATGTTGCTTTTGGTCGAATCTTCAAGTCTCAGACACCTATTTAAACCTTTTCTGCAAATTGCCTTGTTTTAACTTTCGCATTAAAGCAAAAACAAGTATAGAACGAAAAACCAATCAGCAGTCATTTCATATAGGTTAACAAACGGCCCAGCCAACTGCCCTCTTGACACACTTCGTCGAGAGTATTCGGGTTTGGGAATTGTGGTTTTTACTGTAGCGAAGTCAATAGAGCAAAATTTTCTGAAAAAGGATTGCTTGGATAGAAGTGCTCAGTCATGCAGCGTCTTTAAGTTTCTGCGTCTGTTCCGCGGCTTAGCGTCAGCTGGAAGTACTTTTCCCAAAGGAGCAGTCTCACAAAATGCATCCTTTCTCAGGGTACGTGTCTACCGACAGTGACTTAGTAGGCAATCCATACGCGCTCCAGGCATTCCTGTATCATCTGACATGTAATAAATCTCGCTTGCTCTACGACTACACATGCCGTAAAGTGCGACCTAATCAGGTGAGCCGGCTTCCTTCAGTCTGGAGAGGGGGCGGGAGGCATGACTGTTTTTTCTACCGAAGTGATAAAAATTGTCGTAAATTGAACAGATTTGGAAGTGACTACTGGGTCTAAAACTGCAAGTAGGCAACTGCCTAAGCGCATTTCGTCAGAAAATTTGGCCTCTGAGGGATCCAGCGATAGCATATGCATATGGGCCGCTTGACAGTGTATCAAAACCGACGTCTAAGATGTTCGATACGACACGTACTCGACTGGATGTCATCGATGAGGCTGATCATGACGAGATTACGAGTAACAGCACACCTAACAGGTTGACCAGGAGTTCAGTGTGTTTGATGGCGGCAAAAAGACTAGGATATTTGTCTAAAATCAAATATTGAGGTTGCCTGCTTATTGAAATAGACGGGGTGTATGTGTTACGTGTGCCTTTTTCAAGCTTCGGACTCTCCAGGGCGTGTTCCGATTCCAATGTGTTCCGATCAAACAGATTAACCGCCATCACATAGGAGAACATAGACAAGACAAAATAAACACACACACACCCACCACCTTCAGGAGTGTAGACAGAGTGTTAACCTGTCTACATTTTGACCTAAACTTTAAATTATGCAGCGTCCTGATCGGTAAACAGCGGATTCATCAGAGCGCGACTGGAAAATCACTGTCTGCAGTCCCCTTACGCAAACCTTCACTGAACATACTGTTTCAGGGCATGCACGAAACTGTTCACCAAAGCACCACAGCTTAGGCTTCCTTACAGCACACCTCTCTACCCGCACATGCAAACGTAAGTGGGCTACAACTGAACCCATTCGGTCACATGCACGACCGATTAACCGTCATTTCCGACGATGTCCACCGTGTGCTCCGCAGCAGGGTGAACTAGTTTATAGTGCTAGTAGACTTGCGCAGCATCTACTGCGCTCTCCCCTCCTCCCCCAGCCGGGCCTGGTGTCAAGACAGAGGCAAGAAGACAGGATGCTGGGGGAGGGGGGGGGGGCGCAGGTGGATAGCACGGTCGAGCCCGCACCTTGGCGCTCCACTCCACATCCCCCTGATCCACACAGCATATGACCAGGATTTTAACCAACAACAAAAGGGGCTGGCGCAGCCGGAGCCGCGCCTAGGCGTACCGTCACGCCCGGTTCGGAACTCACAGAGTGGGAGTGCCATAAAGGCCACATTAAGAAGGAGCCATTGCAGCCTGACTCTTAGAATACCAGTCGGTCTCTCGACTTAGCTCGGCCACAAGCACAGTCTCTGTCTCTTAGGAATAATTTATCACATCAATCGACCTTCGCCATCAGCCACTGAGGCCTGAGACAGCAGTCAGGGATTCTCTACAGAATAAACGCCTCCTTCTACTGCCCCTGTCTTTCACTTTTGACTGATAATAGAACGTGTTTTCACCTACCTAGTGCGTGCTATCAGGCGTCTTTTGGAGAGTTGACAACCGAGGGCGCAACTCGGCTCTACTCGGAACAGGGGGTCATGCTCTCCTCTGTCGGGCTATTTTCTGGCCCTTCTCTCTCTCTCTCAGTTGGAGGCAGAAGAACTTTAGTTTTGTGGAACGGATAACCAGAGGGTTTGGCTCTGTCAGCCACTGCCCCAACTCCCAATTCTGGTGGTCTTGACTTTGTCTAGTCATCGAAGGCGGAGGGGCTGCGGGAGGAGGGCGTGAGATGAACGCGGCACATATGTGCTAGACGAGTTCACGCTGACGTCAAGTCTGAACACACCTGGTGAGGCGGCCGTAGGCCTCGTTGTCTGCGAAGTTTGAAGCGTTAGCGAGAGAGGAGACCTAATGTCACTTCGCTCTGCAAAAAACGTCTCTTAAAATCAGTCGTAGTAAATGTTGCAAGCAGTGCACGTGCATAGGAGAGATACTGCAGGGCAAGCCAATCCAGGGGTCCATCCACCTGGACTTTCTGCCACAATGCAGACTAGGAGAGGGATCGCGCGTATCAGATGACAACTGCGTCCTCTATACTCCTGAGCTGTATATATGGTACAACCAGTTAGTAGAAAGACGCAAATCTCAACACTACATCGGCCATTTACTTCCCTTTATTATCTGGCGTGTGCTTGATACTCCGAAGACGGCGATGAGGCCACTTCCAATGATGTAACATCGAAAGGCTGTGTCAAAGGAAGACTTGACCCAAACAGCCTTTTTAAAAGTCTTGACAAAAGAATGTAGAACGGAACGGCTATTTCCGGCTTACGTGCCGTCCGAAATGACTGCCAAGAAGGCCAGCAACCACAATGCAGTGGCACACTGGAGACGTTGATTAAGTGCCTCGGAAGTAATCAGGAGACTGAGGGGACCTCTTGCACGGAATTGACAGGCGTGATGAGCAGACGGCAAAGCTGATGCAGTATCGTTGCAGGCCGATCTAACGTCGGAGGCCACAGTGAATCGGCGGATACGCGAAACTGCCTACAGTGTTCTACACCGTGTCTACACTGCCAGCACACAATCAAAACCAGAATGGATTTTGTCGGATGCTCCTGGTCATCCATCGTTATGATGCCACTTCAGACCCACCGGCCGCTTTCGCCACACGACTGAATAAACCTCTCCCATCTGCCCTCAATGTGGCTGTACTTTCCGATCACGCTTCACCTTTACTGGGCACTCTTGAGGCCAGGAGGCGAGGACAACCGTGGCCGGCCCTGAAACAGGGCAAACTGTTTCCACACTGTGACCGCACCTTCCAGTCAAGTAGTAGTGCATTCGAACATCTTCGCGTTCACCGTGGGAGGAGCAGAGAACCGCTGTCAAATGCCTCGGTTCACGATTTCCCAACTCCTCCCCCAGTGCCTCCTCCCAAGGATTCTTCAACTTTTAGGCACCGCACTGACCTATTTGGTTACATACACGTACTCAAAGACTACAGCCGTTCGTGTCACCTGGGTGACAGACCTCTGTAGTGATGTTGGCCATCGCCGGCCACATTTGGTCAAAATATGTTCGTTTTTAGAAGGCATATCTCATCAGTCAGAGATAACCTTTGGAAGTTCGGATAACGCTGCTAAACAGGCGTCGGCAGTTAAGTATATTCAAAGCCCAGACAGAGACGCCCTGTAATCTAAACCCAGGCTCGACGAGAAGGCGAATGTGTTCAGCAAGTGACCGATTGATACATGCAAGGATCACTTTCCACTGCAGAACGACGATGCATAGCGCTGCCTTGCCTCGGAGACAGGGGTCTACCCTCCACACAGACAGTCTAATGTCAATTACCAATCCCTGTTCAGGAAGTTCCACATCGATATTTCGACTGTCTCCCTCGTGCTCTACAGCAGGTTGGAAGCAGGGACGGTGACTTGGGCGTGAATTCGTTTACAGTGATGATGGACTTACACAGCATCCATCGCACTCTATCCTCCTCCCCCACCTGGGCTTGGTGTCAAGAGAGAGTCAAGGAGAGCGAAAGCGGGAGTAGACGCAGGCGGGTGACATAGCGAAAACCCCCACCTAGGCATACCACCACACTCCCTGATACACAAGGTACAACTTACTAGGATTTTGCAAAACAAGAAAAAATGAGGCGCCTCGGATCCCTACTGGTTTGGCTAAGTCCTGCACCTGGGCGTGCCGTTGCACCCCTGGCGCTGACATTTGTTATGGGTGCGCATCGCCCATAACGCCTGCAGGATCCAGATCTAGTTCCCATGCTAGTTTAGCGCATCTACCACGTGGCAGGGACGATGGGACGGTGGCCTAAGGCGCATGTGCCGCGGTCAATTCCCCGATATCCCTCCCTCACGCTACGCGCTCCCCTATTGGCTGCTAGTCGACACGCCATTATCTGTGTAAGTGCCACTGCCTCGACTCCGGAACAGAACAGAAGGGTCAATTTACGCACACAAGGCAGGATAGATCAATTGACGTCACCTCTGCAATTAGATGCATCCAATACAATCAGATATTATATGAGCCCAATTACTGGAGTGACGAGTGCGTTTGCCGACGATCCATCCGCGCAAGATTCGATCTGAGACATCCTCCCACAACTCAATACAAACGGCATCTTCTGTGAATGAGGCCATCTAGTGCTGCCCTCAGTAGACATCTAGTGCACGAATCAATCACGTTCATAGTGAACTCTGAAGCTATAGGCTTATATGCATTATAATAATTTGATGAGAGGGATGTAAAGGAACGCTTAGGTGCAAGCACATACCGCGACAGCCACCTGCGTCTGATCCCACCTCCGATCCAATTGACTCTGTCTTGACACCGGGCTCAGGCGGGTGGGGAGAGAGGATACGGTAGATGCAGCGTAAGTTTACCATCACTATAAACTAACTCATCACCGTCCCTGAAACTGCCATGCTGTGGGACACACGATAGACATCTGTGGAAACTATGGTCGGACTATCAAGTAGGGAGACACTGTAAAACTTCACTCCGCAAGGTCAGCTTACTCGGGATCAAACCTGACACATTCATTCAACTTGACGCTGATTAATCATTGACTGGCGACAGCGATTCAACTAAAATGGCCATCTCAGTGTCGCTTGCGCTTGTTGGAAGGACGTCTCAAAAGGTTCCATAAGGAGAAAGCTTACCAGTCGTTTACCTACACTACCAACACAGGCGGTGTTACTCGGACGTTCTGCAGCTGCGTGTCCCGACTGCACACACTCGGCGTACACTTCGCCCTTTCAATGCTGCGGACGTGGCTTAGTCAGATATTACCCTGCATGCTCGCAGTAAAGGTCTTTGAAACGAGCCTTTCCGGATTCGCTCCCAGAGTTGATGTGAATATGTGAGTTAAGTGGGAGGTGGTCTTAATACTCCATATCATCTTAGTGGCTACGGAATGAGCAGTCTTTTCTCGAGTACGTTGCTCAAACTTCAAACATTTTCTAACGAAATCACAACCATGAATCAGAAACCTTTTGTGATATCTGCACACACGGAGAGACTTCGTGTCTTCTCCAGCAAACTGCAGCCTTGTGTCTACACTGTCGTCAGAAGAGATTCAATACCATCCTTAAACCATACCGGAAAAATATTAAGTATGAGCAAGGCAAAGGCAACGAAACATGCAGGATTTATTGACGTCATAAAACTTCGTGATCCCTTATTCACTTGCGATTGGCCATTGCGAAGTTTAGGATAAGGTAAGGTAAACTCCTCAGTCAGAGATACGCCTATAGGGATAAAAACATGGTAGGTAAATAAAACATAGAGTGTTGGTCTTATATACGGATGCACATGGCGAGGGGGAAGGTGAAGGGAAGCTATCCAAGCAAGCGAGTTCACCTTACCCATCATGTTACATCCCTCTAGACCTATCTCTGGTTGAACAGTTTACCTTATCTTATAAACACGCAATGAACGTGTGCGATTGAATAAGGGGTCACGAAGTCTTATGAAGTCAATAAATCCTGAATGTTTAGTCGCTTTTGCCTTGTTCAAATTTATTCCAGAAAAATAATGCTTCAAATGTAAAGTAGTTTCAAGAACATTCTCGTAAATATCAGCAGCTAAGTAAGTCGCCAGAAATGCCCAGTAAACCAAGGTTGTTTGCCTCCAAAGAAGCCGAATGCATTAAGGACTCATGAGGACTAGGAGGAGGATAAGTGCGGACAATGCAAGTGATACTACGTCGGTCGGATGAAACATAGTAGGTACAATTGGATAGGCTCCTGCTGAGCCGAAAAATAACAGAATTCGCCGGCACGTGACGGTCACCTGATGTCCTTGTCATCATATGATGCAAATGTCCACACACACAAGTTCGCACACAGGGACACCAGCCTCAGTTTCAGCGTGGGCGCTGATGCACACAGGCACTAGCCAGTGCTATTTACCACAAAACTCGATGCCAGCATCCACTCTAGCTTAGCGAAGTCTAGTGGAAATACAGGCCCTTCGCGGCAACGAGACTAAGCAAGCTAACGCGATCTGTGAACAAACATAAGTGGGGAGAAGTCGCGAAACCTTGTGAGGGAATTTACATGATCAGTTGTTTGAACAGACGAACTCCATCTAACACAGAGCCTCACTTGTCGATGAACTCAGCCGGAACGCACAACCGAAGATTCGGCCCTGTTTTTCAAGTACTCCTTAAGATTGAGGATGTAAAAATAAAATTATTACTGATGACTCAAATTATTATTCGTCTGCGCCACCGAATATCCCCTAATCCACCACATTCGCATCGACCACATCTGCCCTCAGTGCGTCCGCACTCTCCAATAACGCATTTTCTGGACACCCCCGATGCCAGCTCAATACGCAAGATGTCGGAAGATGGGAGCAAACGTGAGCTCTGCCGACACACTGTCAACCTCTTTCCACTGTGACCACACTCTCCAGCCAAACAACGACCTAGTCGGACGTCTGCGCATTCACCGTGGAACAGATGAGCAATTGCTGCCAGGTGCCCCAGTCTACAATCGGCAGATTTGCGTTGTATACTCCCAACTATTCTTTTGATTTCGAACACTAAATCAACCTGCTGGACCACGTACACGCATGCAAAAACTGAAGGAATACCTCTCCCCTGGGAAAGAAGAATCTGTAGTGATGTTGGCTACCGTCGATCACAGCAGCCAATCCATAATTTCGACTGGGCCGTATCCGCTGAAACAGAAGAACAATAGAAGTTCAGTCCACGTTATCTACGAGTCGTCGTCGTCATCAGCCGGCTATTCTCAAAGCCCCAAACAGGGAAACCCTCTGATTTTAACTTGGACCCACAAAGTCAACATCCTAAATTCTGCTCCCAACCCCCTCTCTAACCATCCGGTCTGGGAATATGAACCAGAACAACCCTACCATCCCTTATCAACTACCCTCAATTTCGCCGTCTTATCGAACAGCGGGACCTCCCTGCTTACTAAATCCCTGTTTAGAGTACTCCTCCCACACAGTCGGGTCATCAGCCTACCTGTAGTGTAATGGGTGAAATTGAAGCAGTCTGAATTGGTGGTCTGCAGCCGCGACATCCGCACCTCACATTTGCTACCCCCATTTCCAAGACATCATAATGACATGTGATTATGACGGGATAACTGCAAATGTTTCTTTATCATTTATAACTCACTGCGCCCGATAGTCCACACGAGTGGTTTGCAGTCTGGTACACCGCAAACTCTGTCATCGAGAGGTGTGAACGCACGGCTTTGCAAGCGGTTTGGCATTAGTTGACCGGCCAGTGCACGCCAAAACCTCGGGGCAAATGCGCCGCGATTCAGGTTGTGATTGTCAAACCTGTCCACCGCATTCTATGTTAGTCTGTTCTGGCTGACGGTCACGAACTTTGCACGGTTTGTGCTCATCTACAGTGGAAGCGTGGGGAAACAGAGATGCGCAAGTGGGGCTTTCACGGTCGCTGGCTTGGCACATGGTTATTTTTAGTGGCACAGATCCTTCTCGATAGCCTTCTGCCGCGATGGGCGGGGCTGTACTTTCGTTGATGTCAATATTGGATCATGGAAGTTGTCAGCTGGACTTCCAAGAGGTGTCAACGCAAAAGAATACTGCTGCTAATCAGATCCCCGGTATGGCGGATTTACCACAGACGCTCTCTTTAAACAGCATGACAGAGCGTACTAGTTGCAACTGTGCGGTAGTCTAACTGTCGCAAGCCTCGAGACCAGTAACTTCAGCTGGAAGAATGCATTGGTTACACGCGCATGGATTTGTTTATGGTGGGAAAACCTGGGTAGGCTGCATTTGGCTTCCCCTTCTAATGTCCGCCATGTTAACATGGCTGGCGAGAGACAGTTAAGAATGCCATGAGTGTGTGTGTGTGTGTGAGACGGTGCAATGGCTAGCGAAGCTGAAGCCACGTCACGCACACTGTGCACTTGCCGGTCCCTCCGAATGCCGGTGGACATCATTGTACGTGATGGGCGAATTATCAGGCCCCATTTTGCTTTCTCTTCCAACGTCCATCATCGGGCGTGCTGTGGTTCATAGCTGAGGCTGGGACTAAAGCAGAGTTCAAACACCAGGATTCTGCTCATCTGTCTTCTTTACACAATGTGTGCTCATCTGCAGAAGAAGGGTGTCGAAACAGATATGCACATGTGCGACTTTCAAGGTCGGTGGCCTGGAACATGGTTATTTTTAGTGGCACAGCTCCTTCTCGATAGCCGTCTGCTGCGAGGGCGGGGCTCTGCTTTCGTTGATGTCAATACTGGATCATGGAAGTTGTCAGCTGGACTTCCAAGAGGTGTCACCGCAAAAGACTAGTGCTGCTAATCGGATTCCCGGAAGGCTACTATGCACGGAATTACCACAGCCGCTCTCTTTAAACATAGTGACCGAGCATATTAGTTGCATCTGTGCGGTAGTTTAACTGTCTCAAGCCTTGAGATCCACCACGATCCTGGGGTGGACGCGTTGGCGAATAGACCGATTGATAAGAGGAAGGAGAGGCGATCGCTGGAACAAGGACTTCATTCGTCTGACGTTTCGGATTCTCACTTGAAACCATCATCGGAGACAGATGTCTCAGTTTCCTAGTGCAGGGGGGTGCTGGGACATGGATTAATCACGGAAGAGCCTTACCCCACAGAACATTAAAAAGGAATTCGGTCTATCGGGTGCTGAGAGGGCCTATGTGGCACGCGTGAACGGGCTGTTTAGTCTTTTCAGCCGATCCCACCTCCGGTCGCCCTAACTTAATCTCGTCACCACGCCCAGGGTGAGTGAAGCAGATGCTGCGCCGGTCAGCCAGCACCATTAACTACTTCACGTTGGCAGTATGGTATTACCGACAAAGACAAGGAAGACTGGAATGGCCATTACTGGCTTATTAACCGTCGTCAGCCAGTCATACCCAACCCCGAAGAGTGGAACACCCGTGGCTCGAACTCGCGACCTGTTAGTTAAAAGTCCACGCCTCTAACTACAGGACCATGAGCCCATTGCCCTGTCGGTTTCGATCGGGAATAACGAAGGATAGGGGTCGCTCACCGATCGCTCATACGGAGAGCCCGGAAGGCACAACGGAACGAGTGTTGTCTGTTAGATTATAGTCGTAGACTGAATTGGAATCATACATCGTTTGAGCGGTGGACAGGGGCATTATCCTGCAACATTCCAGTGTCCATTTGACGTCTATGAATGCCGTTGTGACCGAAGGCATCCTTTACGATGTCGATGAACACCTTTCTATTTATCGTCTCCACTGTTGAAAGCCAGATCGATCGTTCTCAGAAGTTTATGACTATACAAATCATCAGGTATCGGCAGTTCTTGAAAGTTGGCGTCACATAATGTGCTCTCGTGAAAAGTTCTTCCCACATATGACCACCTGGGCAGACTTCGGAGAATTGTATAAAAATAAGACCTCATCACAAAAGTAAGTGCTTTTCCAGAAGGAAAGTTTGTGATCAGTATATTTCTGAACTAACAAAAAACATTCTCTTAAACGTTTTCTACTTAAACATGACTTTGTCATGGCATTTTGCTGATGGGGACCGAACTCTTTCATTCTCTTTCTAATTATGCGCAAAGAAAACATTGACATGTGTTCCCTGTAAATAGCCTTAATGGGTATATAATGATACTTTTTCAAAATTTGCCTAAATCTGGTCCGTTTCCCCTGAATAAAACTTAACTAACATGACTTCTTCTTTACTAAAGGGCTTTTTGGGATTCTAATTAATTCTGAAAACAAAAGTAAGCACCCCAAATATATGCCGTCCCCTCAACTCAAATACCAGTCTCGAAATTTCATGAGTTAGGTCATCTACTATCTTTCTCAACCACCCAAAGGACAACCGCGCATTCCAGTAGCTTTTCTTTCGCATACAACTACTTAACCTCGTCGCCTGTGCGTTCCCCGGACCCAACTGTAATAGCCCCTGTTACCACCTGTCCCGTATTACCGGTGGCTGTGGTTTGTTTACCTCAGGTGCGGCTACATAACCACATCTGACCGACTTTTTCAATTCCGATTATTTTTTTGTCCTACCTGCCTTTACACTTGCATTCAGGCTTTGCAAACTATAGGCGGTATACATTCCGTCAAAGAAGTATCCCAAATTTCAGAAGAGAGAATGGCGAGTGAACGTTCCTTTCGGTAAATTCTCATCAGGCCAATACAGTTACATAGGGCGGGGTACAGAGAGTGAAACAAAAATCGATAAAATTTAGGTTTTAAATTAGAGGCTCGGCAAGAGCGGAAGGGCGCCGAAAGTTGTATGTGGTTAGTCAACCTTTGACCACGGTAAGCGCGGAGCCTGAACAAGGTTCTTTTGGGCGCATAGGGTCGGTTTTCGTAACCTCATGGCGGCCGCTTCTGCTGTTGCTAACAGGCGCTGGCCCAGTAGCTTAGGGTAGCTCGAGGGGACCTTGTAAATCACACGAAATGCTTCGGTGGGGTCCACACGATGCCCTGAGTCCACTGCATGCGAAAGGATGGCGCTGTCTATTCTCCTAGGTTCACCCTTTGCCAGCCATGCGGGAAGGTGCTCTCGTATTCTTTTGGAAAGGCGCCGACTCGTACGACCAATATAACCTGCTCCACAGGAGCAAGTGAATGAGTAGATGCACATTGAGGCGGTCTGAGGTGGCAGCCTATCCTTGCCTTCTCCGCGTAGAATAGGGTTAGTAGAGAATGATATGCGAACCCTTGCTGCTGGGAAGGTTCCCGAGACAGCTTGGTCAAGGCGTCTTCTTAGGAGTTCACCTGCAGCGTCTCCTTGGAAGGGGACTTTGAGGAACAACGTTTTCTTTTCGGCGGTTAGTGTGGTGGGTTTTGCAGGTCGTTCGGCAAGGTTATTTGCAATGAACCTGTCGGGGTACCCATTTTCGCGAAGCAAGTCCTGGATTTTTCTAAGTTCCTCCTCGATACTATCTGTAGAACAAATTTTTCTAGCCCTTTGTGCCAAATTTCTCTGTGCTGATTGGAAGATGTCATTTTGGACTCATAAAGTGTGCAGTAGATGTGGACTAGGTTATATAGTTTATACGTAGCATTAATAGACGTGATGGTTGGATGCTGTATGAATGGACATCTGATGGTCTTAAAGGGTCTCATAATCAGAGACTTTTTGTAAAATTATAAGGTATTCATTTTCAGGTAGAAAACTTGAAGAAGATGCAATGCGCTGGCAAATGAGTACAGGAAAGATAATTTTTGTGCACGTTTTCTGCAAAATGTAGTTGAACTTTAAAAGTGTCGAAACTCAAGATGAAAAATCCACACTCATTAAGTAGTCATTTTTACAGAGCGTAGTTCTGCTGACGGCCAAAACGGAGTTTATTCAAATTTCGGCATCCTGGCTTGACTGAAATATCTTAGGACTATGATGCATGATAACTCATATTACAATCCTACTTAAGAAGTCTTCCAAAGTCGAAAACATTTCATGCGATAGCACAATCTGTCCCCTGATCTTATGTCATCTTTACGCTGTCCATCTAGTGAGGAGCTGCTCAGTTGTGTCACATGGTTTACAATTTCTTCCCAAGAAGGAAACTGCAACCGGCAACCAAAAGTGCACCCTTCTGAGGCGGTTTGTTTTGTTTTCTTCGTAAAAGTCCACCCGACTTTTACTGAGCAGCTGATCACTAACGAAAGTAAATTCGCGCACTGGGCGCCATTTAGTTTCAGTCAAAGTCTAAATATCGTCCCTATCATCTCTCACCTTGTCATCGTGCAAGGAGTCTCCTTCCCCCCACAGCTGTGCGAAGACTGAAGTAAGACAGAGGTACGGCAGGTATATATGTGCCATAATAAACCAATATGCGCATGCAAGTCAGCACTGCCAACTGCACAGTGACTGACAGTCTCGATCGCAACGACTAGAGTATCGTTAGTGCGCATTTGTTTACGTCCAGTCACCGCTACTGATCTGGAGTATTTCGGGCTCAAGGGGGCAGGAAAAAGCCCGAGGCAGATGCTGCCTCTCTAGGATTCAAAAATGCATAAACATAAGGCCACCAGTATAAAGAAGTATAGACGGTCAAGTGGCCTTCCATCCAAGCAAGCACGTATGCCTGCCGGGCACCGATTGGACTTGATTAGAGGACTCAGTAGGGACGCCGTTGTCGCCTTGCTGCAGCGGAGCTGACATTTAGCAAGAGAATGCTGTCATCTGCGGCGGTGGAACAGAGTCATAAGGTTGCCAAACGACACCCCTGTTTGGTTCGAAACTTTTTACAAAACCCAACCTATCAGGGGTGCTCGGCGTGATT
>CACRXP010000002.1:1018287-1076900 GCA_902702965.1 Spirometra erinaceieuropaei
CACGCACAGTTGCGTTGAATCAGAACGAAGGCCACACACTGGCCAAGGACGCGCGCTAGTTGGGCAGGCCTGTGTCGGCGAGGGCCACCAATGAGTGCCGTCCAGTGTCCTTGGACGGAGAGTTCATGCAGCTTCACTAGCTGGGGTCGAGTGTCATCGCTAGTTGCAACGGGAGGCTTGGGTTGTCCCCAACCGTTGGGGGGGAGGGGTAGGACGAAATCGAAGTACCTCTCCTCATGGCAATGAAGCCCATTCATCACCATGAACAGTCAAACATGTATAGAGACTCTCACAGGAGTCAGCATTTTTCGCTTGGGAGATTTCTAACTGATGGGACAACATAGTCCTCCCACGGACTGACAGGCTATGACGTCTCCTATTCTGCTTTGTTCTGTGTGGCGATGCTCTACGATGGAGACTCCATGACTCCCTCGCCTCGGAGACTGAGTGATGCCGAGATGAGAACAGACGCATTTATGGTGCGCGTGACATGCCGTTAGCTTCGTTAGTCACAGGGCTCACCCACGGCCACCAAAATCTCACTGTCTTGGAAGCGGCGACAAAATGATGAGTGTTGAGGGAGAAGGAAAAAGGGAGCCTAATAGTTCGGCCGTCACCAACGATGATGCCCCCCAGTGTATCACGAAACATGCAGGCGCAGGCACCGTGACTTGCACAAAAATCAGTTCACAGTGTTGGCAGACTTGCGCAGTATCTACCGCGGTCTCCCGCCCCCCCCCCCCGCACCCGCCTGGGTGGGTGACATGGCTGGGTCAGAACGACCAGGGGTGGAATCGTGCGCAATGGCTGGGGAAGCAGAACAACTCGTCCACGCGTGACTCATATTGCTGGTCAGCGTCCGATATGCCAGGTTCCCATGGCGATAGAATGTGGTCCGTTCGAATCCATCCTGGTTGGGAGTGTCATAAAGGCCCCATTCAAAGGAGCCATTGCGACCCGACCTCCCAGTCTCTAAAGTACCGACTTACCTTGTCAGTTGGCGGAATTCCAATCTACCGCACCGTGATAGTTTAAAAACATCTCAGGTTGTTCAGAGTGAGGGAGCGCGCTTAGTCGACCTGACCCCCTCTTTCCTCTCCCATGTACCAGTTCTCTGTCCGAGTCGTCCCATCCATCCGATACTGACAGAGATAAAGAGCCCGTCTGTGCGTTACACACACACGACTTGGCCCCCATAGGTCCGCGCCAGTATCTCCTGCAGAAACGCACACATACACTAGATTTTCAGTCAGATAAATGAGTGGTTCGAGTCTCACATGCATGAGAGTGCCATATACGTCACATTGAGTGAATGCTATTGTAGCCGGACTCTCTGTCCACCAGTCAGCCATTCCACACGTACATGCTCAGAATTGACTCTGAGGTATGATTTATACTTTCGGTTGAAAACCTTTAAAACAGCTGCTTTTAGCTCATCATGGTAGATTTAAACCCGTCGATTTCATAAGAGTGAGGAATGCGCTAAAGCGCCCAGTGTCGTCCTAACTCTCTTTCCCCCCCCCCCTCGTGCACCAATCGAGTGTAAGAGCCGGCAACCGGCTGACAATAGAACTGGGCGCAAGTGACTGGCAGATCTAATAGAAGCCGTCTACGCGTACCACACACGACCTGGCCAGTCGCAAGGTTGCGTCAGGTAGCACGCTGCCCAGTTGTGCGAGAGTTTCCTGTCCCAGGCTTGTGATGAATGATGTGGGAGAAGCTTGTGTATGGTGGTGGGATTTGATCAGCAGTGTTCTTTGCTGGACTTCACGGAGTCGAATATGGCCGAGTAGGCCACTGTGATGACTGAATAATCGAGGACAGTGTAGTTAGTTCAGATGGGTGCGACGAATGTACATTAGTGCTCCTGGTTTTGGTTCGCCAGCCACTTTGCGACGGCAGAGCAAATGAGTGATCAGGCCAGTGCGTGATATGAAGTTGCGATTGTGAAGGGGACAGGTTATGCTCAAAGGTGTGATATCGATGCTAGTAGCGGTGGGGGCACCGTGAACGCTCTCGCCGGTGGCAGGCTGCGAGTAGAGATACTCGCTGTTGTCTTGGGGGTATGAAATTGACGGTGGAGGTGGTGGTAGGTGTCGGCGTCTGCGCGGGGATTGGGAGTAAGATCACCGATGATGGTAGCCGTCGTGGATCCCACACAGATCTGCTTACTATAAATAAATTCTGGTGATAATCACCATTGCCTCCTCCGGCTGTTATCTTTTAAGAGAGAGCCTGCGGTAAGGCCAGGTAAGATGTGGTTATGTAGTCCCACCTGATGGATGAAATACCGTTGGGGTTAGGGTTAGTGGTTTGGGATAGGGGTTGGAGTTAGGGATTAGGGCTAGGGGATAGAGTTAGGGGTTCGGGCAACTATTTCTCAACCACTCAAAGTATAACCGCGCATTCCTAATAGCTTTCCTTTTGTGTACAATTACTTGACCTTGTCGCCTGTCCGTTCCCCGTCCCCACCTGTAAGGACCCCTATTACCACCGGTCCCCTATTAGAGGTGGCTGGAGTGTGTTTACCTAAGGTGGGGATACATAAACACATCTGACCGCCGTGATAATTGTTCAAATCAGATGACCGATTAGCAGCACTAGACCTCTACGCTGAGACATCTTGGAGGCAAGAAATGAAGCTTCAAGTAAATGTGAGGAGTCGCATGTTGTGGCCACCTCACAATCTTGTGAGTCAAACGCCGTCCATGCATGTCCCCATTGGATCTGTGTAAGTGATCCAAGAGCGAAAAAAGGCAGCCAGAATCGGAGTTGCACTGTTACGATGCAGCTTACCTGCGTGGCAGACATGAAAAACTGGAAACGCGTCATCCAAGTTAACTAGATCAAAGGTCGAGTCAACGTAGATGTGGGATGTTCCAAAGGTCAAGTGCAGCTCCGTGGAGTTGTACGCTGCCTTCCCCGACGCGTCACGGTTGCAGAGTCAAACCGGCTGTAACCCATGAGTTGACAGCCGAACGCCTGAATGGCCCTTCTTGTTGCCTTCCAAGCGGCAGATCTCGTCTGATCGTTAACACCACTTGCTCCCTAGTCCAGAAAGCACCGTACGGTCTTCATGCTCCTTCCTGGCTTCTTAGATCGCTCGTTATCAGCCGCTCTTGTGCTCTGACTTAAGAAAGAGTACCCTGCCAGTCTTGCCAGCAGAACTTCGGAAGATAGGAGGCGACCTACAGTAGATGGCCTAACACATGAAATCTCAACAGAAATTCCGAACTGCGTTTCCGTTTCGAAAAGATTAATTAAGTAGGGTTGTAAAAGTAATCAGTCTGCAGCATAATTCTATAACAATTCAGTTACCTCAGGATGATGGCTTTCGAACGAACTTCCTTCCGGCTGCATGCAGAAACTAGACTCTGTAAAAAATGACTGCTTCTGTAGCATGTATTTTTCTCATTGATTTTCAATGTCCTTAAAGTCCAATAATATTTCATGGAAAACATGCATAAAAATATTCATTCATTTACTAATTCGGCAGAAAATTACGTCTGCTTTCAATTTTATACTCGAAAGAGGGAAATAATTCGGTTTTTAAAAACTTTTTCCATTCCCAGATAATGTTGAACACCGGCCTACCGTTTTACTTGCATTCAGAGTTTACAAACTACAAACCATGTATTTTCCGCGGACGGAAAACCACACATTTCGCTACGGTATTGGGAGGAGACCATACGGGGTTCATAAAATTTAACATTGGATTTAATTCATATTGTTAACTCTATAAGCCACATTGGTAAATGCAGAGACATGAGTTTTATGAACGGCCCTTTCATGGTGTTTAAAAGTCTCACAATTGGAAACTTTTTTAACTCGAATTATGTCCCTCCTTCGAATATAAAATTGAAAGCCGACGTAATTTTCTGCCGAATTAGTAAATGAATGAATATTGCTATGCATGTTTTCCATGAAATATAATTAGACTCTTTAAGGGCATCGAAAATCAATGAGAAAAATACATGCTACCTAAGTAGCCATTTTTACATAGAATGGTTTTTGGATGCAGCCAAAAAGACGTTTGTTCGAAAGCCGGCGTCCTGGGGTAACTGAATTATTCTAGAATTATGTTTCAGGCTGACTACTTCTACAACCCTACTTTAGTAATCTTTTCGAAACGGAAACGCATTTCGGAATTTCTGTTGAGATTTCATGAGTTAGCTCACTTACTGAACCTCGTGACCCGCAAGTTGCTCAAGAAATCAACTGCGATTCCTACTGACGAAGCACATGCGAGGAAGGTCATGGAGATTTTGGGGAGTTTGAATTAAGACGAGCAAACGGTACCGCGGAAAGAAAAAATAAGCTGGAAAAAAACTCAAAATCGACGTCACACTGGTTGTAGGGGGGTTTTTGCTGATGACGACACCATCATGCGTATGAGGACTTATGACCTCAACCAGATTCATTGAGAGCTTCAGTACTTCTGCCCGAGGTCCGGCAGTGCCCGTTGTACAGTAGGTGGGCAAGTCAGTAAAGCTGACACTGGTGAGCTGTGTTCACATCAGCTGCCTGGGCTAACAACAGTAGTCTATCCGTTCGATCGATAGCCTAAATAGCTGCTTGTGGGCTTGGGAATATAAAGTAGATGGGCTAACTCATGAAATGTCAACCGAAATGTCGAAATGCGTTTTCGTTTCGGAAAGATTAGTTAAGTAGGGTTGTAAAACTAGTCACCGTGCAGCATAATTCTATAATGATCCAGTTACCTTAGGGTGCCGGCTTTCGAATGAACTTCTGTCTGACTGCATGCAAGAACAATGCTCTGCAAGTTATGACTTCTTATGTAGCATGCCTTTTTCTCGTTGATTTCCGATGCCCTTAAACATTCAATTATATTTTATGGAAAACATGCATAAAATATTCATTCTTTTACTCATTCGGTAGAAAAATACGTCTTCTTCCAATTTTATACTCAAAGGGAGGGTATGATTCGGTTTTAAAAAGTTTCTAATCGTGCGCTTTGTTATTACCGTAAAATGGCCACTTACAAAACATCATGTCTCAGCATTTACAAATGTGGCTTGTAAAGTTACTAATATGGCCCAGATCTACTGTTAAATTGTATGAACCCCACGTGGTCTTCTCTTTATACTGTAGAGAAATGCATGGTTTTCCATACGCTGAAAATATACGGCTTGTAGTTTGGAAACCCTGAATGCAAGTGTAACGACAGGCCGGGTTCAAAATTATTCGGGAATTGTGAAAATTTTTGAAAACCGAATCATACCCTTCCTTCGAGTATAAAATTGCGAGAAGACGTATTTTTCTACCGAATGAGTAAAAGAATGAATATTTTATGCATGTTTTCCATAAAATATAATTGAATATTTAAGGGCATTGGAAATCAACGAGAAAAATGCATGCTACACAAGTAGTCATAATTTGCAGAGCATTGTTTTTGCATGCAGTCAGACAGAAGTTCAGTCGAAAGCCGGCACCCTGAGGTAACTGAATTCTTATAGAATTATGTTGCGCGGTGATTAATTTTACAACTCTACTTAATTAATCTGTTCGAAACGGGAACGAATATCGAAATGTCGGCTGACCTTACATGAGTTAGCACACCTACTGTAAGTTTCCACCAGAAAGGAGGCTGGCTGGTTTGAGAGACCGTTAGTGCCAAAGCCCTTGCACGGAGCAATGGGGGTTCTGGGGAGACGACACTAGCAACGTCAGCTGCGTTGGCAACGAAAAGAGCTAACGAAGGCACCCTGAAGGTCACACTGACATCTGAGAATTAAGACAGGTGTTGTGTGAAACCATGCACGTATAGAGCAGTATCAAGCTTACGATCCCTGCAATACCGCGCAGATGTGTCGGTGACCTTTCAACCTCGAAGCCCTGGCCAAAGACGGCTCAGCCAGGGTGGACTGGCAAGGAAAGCTTTGACAACTGACGCTCGAGTTAGACTCAAACGGACATGGGTTGGGCATTCCAATAGAAGAAACTTCACGCTGGAAACCCGAACATCAAGAGTGGACTTAAAAAGAAAATCTGCGATATTCGGGGATAGAGGCGGTCTAAGTGAAAATCTACCATTCAACTGGTACAAAGGAAGGCCAATTAGTAGTAGCGAATTTTTGTCAGAAGTAATTTCGAGAATTCTTTGGGTAGCATAGGCATGCAGTATGGTCTTCAAACTTTAGAAATATGCAGTAGATGTGCTAAATCAAGAAATGTTAACCGAAATTCTGAAATACGTTTTCGAATCTGGAAGATTACCTATGTAGGATTGTGATATTGATTATCATGCAGCATAATCCCGAAATATTTGTTATGTCGGGATGCTGGCGTTGGAAGTAACCTGCGTCCGGTCGCCTGCAAAAACTACACTCTGCAGAAATGACTACTTGAGTGGCATGCATTTTTCTCATTTATTTTTGATCCCCTACAAACTTAAATATATTTAGTGGGGCGACTGCGGTAGCTCCTGAACTCTGGAAGTAATGGTAAAAATTGATAATCCAAGTGTTCGGTCAACGGCGATCGTATTTCAATTGTCCGTAGGTAAGCTACTATAGAATAATCCGCATAGGTACTACTGCGGTTGCTTGTCAGCAGTGGAAGCTTATGTTAAGGTTGTTTAACGTAAGGTGGGTCTACGGCTATGGTTGCTCAACGCTGTTAATGTATGCAAGGGTAGATGTAGCCGAAAACCTACTACTGCTGTCAATCTTCAGCCGTGTAAGCCTAGGTCAAGGTTGATTAACCATGACTCGGTCTGCAGCGGTGGCATCTCAACTGTTGGAGACTACGGTAATCTAAGTTAGGCAACATGTGCACTGCAGATCAGATGAAATTGAGGTCGGATGAAACAACAAATATGTAGGGCTCTAACCTACTCAAATAGGTATAGCAGGTATTATTTCTAGGCAACGGATATTTGGGTGCTCTCTCCCGATTGTTACCGTTTTTAAGACCGTGAAATTCCCGTTCAAAAACACCGTGTCCCTGCATTTACCGATGTTACTTGTAAAGGTTACGATATGGCTCACATCCAGTGCTAAATTTTATGAACCCTATGTGGTTTCCTAGTAATACATATGGAAATGAACAATCTTCCGTACACGTAAAACATACACCCGGCATCTCGAAGTGAATGACATATCTTGAGATTATGCTGTGCGGTAATTAATATCACAAACCCACTTAGGTCATTTTTACTAGTCCAAAACACATTTCAGAATTGTGGTTAACACTTCTTGATTTGGCACGTCTACTCTATACCATTCGTCTTTGTTTGAGCTTTTAGAAAAGAGTTCTAACGTCGGTGTATGTACACGAATTTGTACCGCGCGCGCGTGTGTGTACGGAAATTCGAGTTAATCAGTTAATGTAACGCTACAGGACGGAGGTTGGAATTTCGATAAACGTCCGCCTATTTAAATGAATTTCCTTCCCACTATGCAGAAATTACTGGACAAAATTATATCCGTTAATGCAGAGAAGAGGTTATTATATCTAAATTTGTGGTCGCTCGGTCAGAGATATGTGTACTCCTCCTCCCTCCCTCCCCCTCGGAATTATGACACAAGGTTACCAGTAACCTGGGAAGGGTGGTAATCGAGACCCTAAAAGAGAGAAAACGTGGTATTGTGGAATATACACAGAGGGGAAAAAGACCTCTTCGCGCTGCATGCCTGTTTTACTGCATAGAATGGTGCCTTGTAGTTCAGGTGAGGGTGTATGCATATCCGTATTTTAATAATTCTTCTTTGCATGCAACAGATGTGTGCATACCCCTTCATCAGATATGCAGATAAATGTTTGCACAGACTGATGCTACTGAGATACCTGGTTATTTGTGATTTCTCAGGGTCAATGGCTAAAGGCAAGCGGTTAGCCGTGTGAAGTTCAAGATGTGTGAGGAGGTCTTCACTAACGCTCTCGACCAACAGGTCGATGGGGTGAGAAAATTATTGTACAAATATCTCTCTATAAAAAACCAACAGGCTGGAGCGTCTCGATGGATCTCGACATTCATGCACCTGAAGGCACTGAGCGAGGTAATTAAATGTAGAGTTGAAAACTGCTGGCAGTTGCGAGTGGACGAGTCCACTGTGGGAAGAGAGAAGAGGGAACGAGAGTTCGACAGACCCTTTGACTTCAATCTTTCGCTTCCTCAGACTAGCGTGCTGCTTTTTTAGGAAGGGCAGCTACAATACGTGGCCTATCTCATGCAACCTGGTGACAGAATCTGATGTAAGAATTTAGGACGTCTTAAAAGTTGCGCATTTTGCTTGACCGCTCAGCCTCCTTTAGGCAATGTCCTCATCTTGGGCAGGAATCGTGTCCACGTAATTTTTTCAAGCAAAATGTTCATCAATTTGGTCGAGCATGAACCTCGCGGAATACTCGGCAATTTCATATGCTAATGCCTGTTCTGGACTTCAGTTGCTCATTTAGGTGGGTTTTCTCTTGAAAGGAAAGTAATTTACTCCAGAGTTTGCCGGACTTTCAAATTATTTTTATGTCCGATGGTAACCATGATAATTAACTTCGTAAAACAAAGGTTATTTTAAGAGAACCAGATGTGTTGTCGATTTATAGAATTCAAATTAGGAGATCGGTGTGATTTTGTTCCCTAAAGTGCATTAATAACGCACACAAGCAATCCTTCATTTAAATCGGCTAAAATTTTTTTGCCGTTTGGAAAATTCTTCTTGTTGTCACAGGAGCGACCACAACCGAACTGTCATTTTCAGCTTTGAGCATATTAACTGTTACTTTTTGTGCAGTCTAGCTTCTGCACATACCTAATTCAGAAATGGAACGAGCAAAACGTTAACATCTTCACCAAAATATCAACGTTTATACAGTCACTCTGCTGTGCAGTCATAATTGTAGAACGGCGTCTAGAGTTGAGCATAAACAATTCAAATGGTCACAATACAAAGAAAAGGCACGTTCTTACGTTTTATGCTCGAAAAATATAAATATCTTTTAGCAAAGTGAGCGAAACGGCCGAAAGTCTCAAATTTTGTTTTGGCCTCACTCTGTAAAAAATTAAAGTACTCAGACATCCGTCAACGGAATGCAATATCAAAGCACTCCTTATAAAGGTAATCCTCTTAAAATTGTGCTTTATTAGCACCATTTTAAAATTGTGCTCTATTAGCATAAATATTGTGTCCACGGGTTGGTGTCGGTTTGCGAATGATTAGCGATCATTTGTAAATTTCGACACATTTCATGAGTTAGGTCACCCACTGTAATTCCGCTCGATGTGTACTTTCTCAGCGAGCACGGACTTGCCCCACCATCCAGACCGGTAGCAACTGAGAACGATGTCGAAAGAAGGACAGTGCTGTTCAAAGACCTTAATTACCGGCCATGAAAGCCGCATACTCTGCACAGTTCATGACCTTCATTCAGAATTAACTGAGGTGCACAGGTTTGGCACTCGTAACATCCTCCGCGGCACGTACGCCGAGGTGTTAGTTTGCACCAGTCAGTCAACTAATACGAAACTGGACCCAAAAACAGACGTTCACACCTCACCATGACACAGTCTGCGATCAGTAAACGGATGCAGGCAGAGGTTACCAGTTGTTTGTTTGGATTAACAGGTTCACACATTAAAAAAAACTATTAGTGGACATCGATGGCTGTTTAGTCATAAGCACAGGTAATTATGCTGCCCCATAAATTGTCGACGTCAGAAGCAGTAGTTGGAAAGTGGATGTTGCGGTTACCGGCTACCAATTCAGACTGTTTCAATGCCTCTCACTGATAGGTCGAGACTCCGATTGTGAAGGGTCCCCCAGACTGACATTCTGCAAGAAAGCATGCCCCACACCCACCTGCCTTCTAATTCTGGCTGAGGCGTAGTTAAGAACCGGCGCCTGTACGGTAGGCGCGACGTGACTTCAACTTCGTTAGCCACTGCGCTCACATCCAAACACGATAGTTCGACCTTCGTTCCCGTCGATGTGTACTCCACTACAAGGTGAATGAAGGAACGGTGACTTGCACGTGAATTAGTTTATAGTGAATGTGTGCTTGCACAGCATCTGCCGCACTCTCCCTTCCCGACTCCCCTCCCGGATCCGGCGTCAAGACAAAGTCAAGAAGACCGGGGGCGGGGGAGGGCGCAGGTGGATGGCACGGTCGAGCCCGTACCTTGGCGTTCCACTCCACACCCTCCAGTCTATACAGCAAATGACCAGGATTTGGACCAACAACAACAGACTGGGCTGACGCGGCCGAGGCCATAAAGGTCGCATTAAGGAGGAGTTGTTGCAACCTGACTCCTAGGCCACCAGCCGGCCACTCCACACTACAAACAACACTGGGTCGACTGCGGGGTCCATGTTATCCCGTCAGTTGGCACGGCTTTTAGCGCATCGTGGTAGCTTCAAGCGCGTCAGATTGCTTATAGTGGCGAAAATTCGTTGAGCCACCGACCGCCCTCTCCCCTTCCATTCCCAGCTCCCAGTCACTGTCCAAGCCGGTCAGCTGACAGGTGCGGGGAATGGGCGAGGTGGCCGGCATGTCTAGTGACCTTGTTTTCGCGCACCACCGGCACCACAGTGGCCACTGTCTCCGATAATGGGTTCAAGTGAGAATCAGAAACGTCAGGCGAATAAAGCCCTTGTTCCAGCGATCGTCTTTTCTTCTTCTTCTTCTTATCAACAGGTCTATTCGCCAACGCGTCCACCCCGGGGGTCGTGGCGGATCTCGAGGCTTGAGACAGTTAAATTGCCGAACAGATGCAACTAGTATGCTCGATCACAACGATTAAAGATAGCGTCTGTGGTCATTCCGTGCTTACTGCCCTTCTGGGAATTCGATTTGCAGCACTAGACCTTTGCGGTGAAACCTCTTGAAAGTCCAGCTAACAACCTCCATGATCCAGTACTGACATCACCAAAAGCACAGCCTCGCCCCTCATGGTAGAAGGCTGTCGAGAAGGACTTGTACCACTAAAAATAACCATACGTCAAGTCACCGCCCTTGAAAGCCGCAAATGTGTATCTCTGTCTCAACACCTTTCCTCTGCCGATGAGGGCATACTGTGCAAATTTCCCGGCTGTCAGCCAGAACAGACTAACATGGAATGCGGCGGACAGGTTTGACACTCTCATTCTCCACCGCGGCGCGTATGCTCCAAGGTTTTGGCGTGCACTGGCCAGTCAACTAATGCCAAACTGCCTGCGAACCCGCGCGTTCACACCTCTCGATGACAGAGTTTGCGGTTTGTCAGACTGCAAACCACTCGTGTGGATTATCGGGCGCAATGCGGAGAAATAAAGAAGACACACTGGCAGTTATTTCGTCATAAGCAGGGTTGTTCTGGTCCATATTTGCAGGCCGGATGCCCAGAGAGGGATTTGGGGGCAGAATTTTGGATATTGAATTGGTGGGTCCGAGTTAAAATGGCAGGGTTTCCCGGTCTGGGACTTCGAGAATACCTGGCCGAGGACGACGACGGCTCCTTTCTAAAGTGGACTGAACTTCCATTGGTCATCAGTGACAGAGGACACGAGCCGACCTAGATTATGGATTGGCTGCTGTAACCGACGATTGCCAACATCACTACAGATTCTTCTTTCCCAGAGGAGAGGTATTTCCTCAGTTTTTGCATATGTGTACGTGGTCCAGCAGGTTGATTTAGTGTCCCAAATCAACAGAATAGTTGGGAGTATACAACGCAAATCTGCCGGTTGTAGACTGGGGCACCTGGCAGCAATTGCTCATCTGTTCCACGGTGAATGCGCAGACGTCTGACTAGGTCGTTGTTTGGCTGGAAAGTGTGGTCACAATGCAAAGAGGTTGACATTGTGTCGGCAGAGCTCACGTTTGCTCTCGTCTCCCGACATCTTGCGTATTTAGCTGGCATCGGGTGTGCCCGGGAAATGCGAACGTAATTCAAGAATACGGACGCACTGAGGGCCGATGTGGTCGATTTTTTGATTGCTCGCCTAGAGAAGAGCGGTTTGGATCGGAGGCATGCCATTTCGATGAACGGGGTAAATCCTGGCTCTGAATTTGCACTGACAGTGTTGAAATGTTTGTAGGCTTGCGCACTCACGATCCTGGCTCTCAGCCTGACCTCCTCCAGCTCCAAAAAATATGGCCCCAGACTTAACTACAGACCATTACACCGGCCAACTCCCTGCAACGATCTCCCACGGTCTCCTGATTACTTTCGAGGCATTTCGCTAACGTCTGCAGCGGGTCCCTGTTTAGTCATGGCTGATCTTAATGGCGGTTTTCTCGCTCTGCGTATAGGTGCTTGACTGACGGCTGTACGCAGATCGGACCTGACCCTTCCAACCTCCCCTTCACTGATAAGAAGTAGAAGAGACCGGCGGACCAAGAGCTCGATTCGCCTGGTGTTTTGTTTCCTCATCATCATCAGAGACAGTAGCCCGTATCTGTCCCTATCTCTGATGATGGGTTCGGGCGAGAATCCGAAATGTCAGACCAATAAAGCTCTTGTTCCAGCGACCGCTTCTGCTTCCAATCAACTAGTTCCGGGAACTCGTATCTTTGCTTGTACCGGCAACTCCATTCCATTTTCATCCATGAAGATACTGTTTGGGTCGAATCTGTCATTAGTTCGACCTTTGGATCTTTCATCATTGGAAGTAGCCTTATTGCGATCTTCTATAAGTCAAGCACATGTTGGATAATAAGATGCGCCAGTCTGAAGTGAAAACGTGAAAATGTGTGCCGTAACTCTTATCGATTATACCAAATCGACATCAAGAGCATAGAGGATACAGTGATGGAAGGCTATGGTTTATGGCCTGGGTTACTTACTCCGGGGGTCAATTGTGCTGAAAGAAAATAACTGATGACATTTGCTTGTACGTGCCAGAGAGAAATGAAAGGACCTCGCGGTGTCTGTTGCGTGAGGGTGGTCAAGAAGCATTAAAATGATCATCGAAGTAAAGGTACGACAATGCCAGCAAATGGACAGTTGATACATTTACTACTATCATTAAATGGCAAAAAAGTTGCGAAGAAAATTAACGCGCGATCACTGGGACATTACGCGTATTAGTCTGAGCTTTCGGTCTCGTACAGGAGGTCATTATCAGACACTGTGAGAGTGCAGCATCGAATGAGCAGTAGAGAGATTAGTGCTTGTGATAAGGCTGAGTTCACGCCGTCTCACGGCGGGGTGACTGCGTGCACCGTTGGCTGGGAATTGGGTCTCATGCGCGTTCAACTTCTGTGCAAGAAGAACCTGGGACTCGCAGATTCGCTTCCATTGGTAAAAAATAGTGTCCCCTTTTAATTGGCGACAATATGGAGGACCAAAGTTTGTGATACCAAGAAGTTCTTAGATGTTTACCTCTTCTGCTCACCACAAATGCTCCCCGCAGTAAGTAAACCCAGGTCATAAACCATACCCTTGGCTGCAGTGGTCTTTTGCTTCGTGCCTTGACCGGCGAGCCATCTGCCTTCGATTCACCTGTTCTGTGGTATTTTATCTATGTAGACACACCGCAGAGCATATTTGTAATTGGTCTTCTCTCTTTCCGAAGTTAGGCCGTCGCAGTAGTGGTAGTAGTAGTAGTAGTAGTAGTAGTAGTAGTAGTGGTAGTAGTAGTAGTAGTAGTAGTAGTAGTAGTAGTAGTGGTAGTAGTAGTAGTAGTAGTAGTAGTAGTAGTAGTAGTAGTAGTAGTAGTAGTAGTAGTAGTAGTAGTAGTAGTAGTAGTAGTAGTAGTAGGTTAAAGGCGCGCTTTATTGTGACAAAGAGCTGGATTCGTACTGGATCGATCTCTCCTCATCCTCCTCCTCCCTCTAGAAAGCGCCAGTGGCTTGTCTGGGTCTGCCAGTCGACTGGAGGTGAGTCTTGGCGTCTGTCCCCGTCTAACACGCACCACATGCGCCCTGATCCTCCACCGAACATGAGCAGGCTTGTAAAAAAGATGAGCCTGCGATCTCCGGGACAATACGCGCATTAGTTTGAGCTTTCGGCCTCGTACAGGAGGCTGTCGTCAGAGACTGCGAACACCACCCCCCTGCACACCCATCCCCCTCCTTCATTGATTAACTATAAAAACTGCTCATTTGACCCTGCATTCTCACAGTCTCGGACGATGGCCTCCTGTACGAGACCGAAAGCTCAGACTAATACACGTGTTGTCCCAGAGATCGCGTGTTCATCTTCTTTACAACAAGAACCTGGGACTCGCCTATTAACTTTCACCCATCAGCAGACTCAATTAAAAGAAACACACTTCTCACATAAGCGTCCATTTCCTTATAATGCGGATCGCCTGTGGCGACGAAACGCGCCCATCTGAAGGCAAAAAACCCTCCGTTGACTGACCCAGTAGGGTTATCGTCTGCGAATCTACAGGAGAGAAGAGTGGCAGTCAATGCTACTCATTAATATTTTCAAAAATATACTCCAGTCGTGAGAATAATTCATCTGGCAACACCCAAACGAAAGGTGCATTGCGCCTCATCTAAGTGCCTCCCTAAGAGTTCGTCTCGAGAAACGGTAAGATCTTATTTCGTAGCCGCACCCGTCAGGGGTTAGGGTTAGTGTCGCTCTTTAATTTCCTCAGAAATTATCTACGAAGTTGGAGTAGATCAGTTTATTCAAGGTCTATAGGCTCAGAGGTGGAGAATTTTTTACATGAATATTTGCACCAAAGTCCATCAACCCCAGCGGGTAACCGCGTAATATTTATTAACTGTCGACAGGCAGCTAGTAGTATACAATAGGGTAAGGTGATACCATATTAAACAGCACAGGTACTAGCCAAAAGCCCATACACGCGTGTTTCGCCGATGGTCTGCCGCTGCATGGCGCAGTTGCGAGGGGTTCGGCTCGTCAGCGGGTCCCCCAGCATTCCCCGTGCGTTTTCTGGTAGATACTCCAATTTAGAAAGCGTCGCTTTATAATTTCCTCAGAAATTATCTACGAAGTTGCAGTAGATAAGTTTATTCAAGGTCTCCAGGCTCAGACGGAGTACCTTACCCTAAAGTTAGGGTTAGAATTAGGGGTTAGTGGTCGGGGTTGGGGTTAGGGGTTAAGAGTTAGGGATTAGGTTTAGGGGTTAGTTTTGGGGGTTAGTGTTATCCCCCCTCCCCCACATAGCCACTAGTCCCGTATGACAGGCTGCTAGGGCTTGTCTACTGCAGGTGCGTCTACAAAATAAGATCTGGTCCAAGAAACGTGTGTTAAATGGGACTGTTGCTTTTGTCTACATCAGTATTCCTAAATTCGACTTGTTGTAGCTCCGGTTTCAGTGTCCACAAAACGCTGAGGGTGCTTAAAAGCACAATGCAGATTTGTAGGGGCGTTGGCCGTCTTGGCAACATTTGATGGCTAAATGTCGAGCAGTCGGGAACATCGACGCGCGTGCAGGTACGGATGCGTTCATTACGGAGCAGGTCTCTATAGTAGCCTTGTACACTTGCGATCCAAAGTATCCCCCTGAAATCTTGGTACATGCTGTGTGTTATGCATACAAAACAGCAGGCTGCTTGTAGACAGGACGTGCATCGAGCACGGAAGACTGCACCGCGTCTTGAAGACACGCGGGAATGTCATAGACTGAAGGAATTTCCAGCCAGCATAAAGGTGGTCTGAGCGCGCCTAGGTGACCTTGAACTTTCGTCTTTCGCATGCATGTGGCGTGATGTCTCGACAGTGGGGGCAACATACACTGTTTTGTGGAGACTAAGCTGTGTGTGGCACGCGTAGACGGGCTGTTTGGCTTCGTCAGTCACTGCGCCCGCGCCCACCCCCCCCCCCGCCGCCTGGACGGCGTCTTACCACAGAAGTTGGGTGGATTGGGGAGGTGGGAGTGCGGTAGACTTGGTGCAAGTCTCTCTCTCTCTCTCACCATAAAGTAATCCACGTGCACATCACTGGTGCCTCGCGCAATCCGAGTAGCAAGCCGTAGACGTCGTCCGTGGCAAGGTTCGAACCGTCACCTAAAGCAAGTTTATCATGGAATACTTTAGTTATAGATGCCTTGATATCTCCAAAAGGGGTTTCTCGCCGTACACTCATCCTCTGGCGTGTTTAACCTGATTGTTTCGTCACACTGCCAACATTGATACCACCTGGAAGAGTGGGCATGTCTTTTGGAAATTTTGTGCTGTTGCGTGACGCAGCAACGAGGTGTTCCGCTCATCAGTGGGCCTTCCTTCTCAGACTGAGTCTGAATACTTTTCAGTCAGATACGGAAAACCAGACCCCCCGTACTACAGACAACCTCACAATAAATTTCACGGGGCTACCTGTTCCCGTGTCCCGACTGTGATCCTCTTCCCAACACGAACTCCGCGCAGAGTTTGGCGCAAGCCCGCCTGTCAATACTCCCCTGTCTAACCTACCTTTTTCCCGAATGATTTTCTCCAAGCTGGCGCATTTATTCCTGAGGGAATTAAAAAGCTTACTAGCGCAAAACTTCTTCCCTAACTGATTCTCGACGCTGGTTTAGGGTCAAGCTTTCTACAGAAGCTCACCTGGGGAGACCATTTGCTCGAACATATGGGATTCCCCTGCGCATATGCACAAGCCGCGAATGTCGCTCATTTGAAACTTCCAAAATTTCCATCATGAGACACACATAAAAGTGCGGGTGCACTTTTCAAATTCAGTCATAAAGTTCCTTTTTCTAATTGGGTTAACCTCATTCAACGTTTCATTACGTCAGAAGAGTTATTTTTGCAAAACCACCGACTTCGTGTACGTAGTGCTCAGTCATAACTCATCCTGAGCTCTCATGATGCTCAGATGTTAATCTGCCAGCCTAATTTTGGCGCGCGAATTGGATGTACAAATCACAGACCCTGAACCGAAAATTCAGCCAACAGCCTTACCTCTGTCGGTAACAGAGGTTGTCTTCTGGGCCTAATGGTCCCGGCCTCGGAGTTGCAAGTTGGTTCAAGTAGCTACTATTCTCGCAACTATATCAACGGAGGACATGCAAGCTGACTTGGATGAGTGTTTGAAATCAGAATGGCTGACATCGTAGCACGTAGATCAGTAAAATAAGTCCCTAAAGACAGGCGAATTTGAGTCAGCCTAAGGTGGATCGAAATCGGGACACAGGACTGTAAACTATACGAGAACTACTAGTGGTATATATCATCTGTTAAGTGCCCTTGAAAAGCATCTTATCTATAAATAGGGAGTCTCGATGCGTACCGTCTCTTGCTTACTTTATCAACTGTGGCACCTCGACCGTCCCAAATATTTCCCCCCCCCCCGGCTCGAAACTGAATCTGCAAAGAAGGCAGTTGAGCAGAATTCTGACATCAGGAAAAACTGCACTTAAAGTCACCAATCGTGCAGATATTTCAACAGCCAAGGCCATTAGGCACATGTTTATTGTACATATACACATTCAATCACTCCAAAACACCCTCAAGAGGACCAAGTTATCCCGTCAGTTGACTCGTACGACATCGGTATAGGTTCAGTCTGACAAAAACAATAATAAACGCTCATTGTCTGAAAAATTCCCATGGCTACTGACCTGAGTGATTTCCACATTTGTAGCTAAAGGATAGTAGTACGCTTTCTCCACCTCATCTGTGATCACCCCGAAGCGACTTCTGACGTGGGCGTGTCAGTTAGCAACGTGGGCATATCGGCAGTGGATGACTTTTTATGAAATTTTCCCTCTCAAACTATGCAAATGACTGCACTTTATGCACTCGAAATTTCATACGTACACTGAAAAGACCGCCTGCCGCACCCTTCTCAGTCCCGCACTGTTAAAACGTTTTCCCTGAACACATGTGTTACTGACAACATTTTAGTAAAATGTGCATTTAACATTTATATTGAATGCACCGTTTTCAATACGGGCATCAAGGGCATTGCCTATTACCCCTAAAATACACTATTACACCTTGACGCAACGGGGCTTTGAGCAAGGGCGCTAGACATGACCACGATGGATGTCGGCAACAAACGCGCTGACTTCTGCTATGGTGATTTTGATGACGACGATGTACGGCGAGGAGCTTCGCTTGGGTTGGCCGTTACGACAGTGCCGCGTAGGCATCCCCCGAGTTCAGGTCGTGTCAATTAGCAACATGGGCATGTCGGCAGGAGTTGGATATTTGTAATGCAGTAGCGCACACCCTCCGCCTCCTCAGGCTTCGCAGATTGCTGCTCCGGCTCTTATGACAATTTGCCAGGCCTGTCCATCTTGTGCGAGGTCCTTCCGTGTCTCAGGTCTACATAACAATATCCAATCAACGCTTTTGTCCACCTCTCCTGCGAACACCTGCAGTGACGTCGGAATACAGTAGCAGCTTGAGCAGACACCTGTTATCCACCCCCACTACGACATGAACACTTCTTTGCGGTTGCATCTGCCTCCTCGTGGTGTAGACGTTGGCAATTTCGGAGCTCGGCGTTCGGGAAACTCTCATTCCATCCCACCTTCAGCATTCTACGGAGGCACTTTATGTGGAATTGATCTAGCCTTCATACCTGGCTTGTGTAGAAGGTTCATGTTTCCGGCCTCACGGGAGCGTTTTCAGAATAATGGACTTGCAAATCTCCAGTTTCGTGTACAGGTGAGGGCCGCAATCAAATACCTGGTCGGCGATTTCGTTATCGATCTTGAAATCGGCCTGCTGACGTACGCGCATTTGGAGACAGCTTTGGGGCGGGTTTCGTTAACATTCGGCGTGAACATTCGATGGCACTGGTTGACACATGACAGTTGTGCCCCTCCGTGTTGATGGTTATTCAGCAAAGTGAGCGAGCAGCCGGAGGCAAATGATTGTACACTCCACTCTATGACTGCCTCAGCTATATAGTATTTGGCACGCATTTATCCGTGAACATGAGGTCATGTAGACTGGCCACGGAAGCCCATGTGACTGCCTGCGTGCGTCGGTTTTTATTCACGGTCTGCTGCGTTGATTTTCAGCATTTTAAGCCTGACCTCAAGGCAATTGGCCACCAGACCAAGTACCTAAGTCGGTCATCTGACATGTCCGCGTGACGAATGGATAAGCAAAGCGACCGCCCAAATTCGAACTTCTGCTCCTGGAAGTCTCTTAATGGATTGTTGAAACATCAGCAGGAAGGCGGCTAGCTGGCTCCGAGCCGGTTCCTTTCGCGTGTGCGGGCGCTGGCGTCGATGAGATCGGGCGGATGGGCTGCCAGTTTGACCAACAAAGGTATTGATGAATCACTAGAATAAGCACAACCTCCTGTTGGATAGGTCTCAGAAGAGCAATTTCCCCTATAGTCCCTTTATTAAGTTGCCACTATGACTGTCAGTGGCATTCCCGCTAGGAAAGGCATGAATGCACCCCCTGTAATAGATTGCTATATGGCTGCTACTTATTTCGTTTAAATAGTCTGGCATGGCTCAATAATGCAGTTTTCCTTTTCCTGCAGGCCACACTCATTTAACCCTTTTTTTCCGCCGTTCACAAATGATGAGAAATTCTGGGCGTCAGCGTGCCTCTAATTTCTATTTCCTGCTATCCAAGTGGTATTCTGCTTGTCTGATTTCGCAGCTTGACGTCATGGCATGCGGTTCGTCTTGCATCATCTGATTCTTCCTAATCCCAATCACGCTAGTGACTTCCAGCGGACGAGAATCAGTTGTAAGACGTCACACAATGCGCCTTATTAAAAATTAAATGGTAATTTTCTGTTTCTGGCTTCCGGGAGTCCAGAGTGAGCAGTTAGACGCCACAATGTGCTGCACTGCCTGGATACTTAATACGACAGTTAAAAAAACATCAGAAGGATATCGTCCCCTGAATTTGAATTAAGCGAATTCTGCGACGTCTGACTGTCCACACGAACCCGCTGAAATCAACTGATGTGATTCAAATTAAGACGACACGCATGCGATGGCATCTAGCCATTCACTACTGCAGACGAATGTCATAAAACTAACCGCAGACTTGCATGTTGAGCTGCTAAATTCGCTAAGCCTAAAGCCAGCGGTATGATTATAACTAGGAATGGATCGCATACTGACTCCGCAATCACAGTACGTGACATTGCTCATGAGACCTGGTGACAACAACTGATATGAGACTTCTCAGACATCCTAAACGCTGCGAATGTTGTTCATTTGTTCAGCTCCTTCTGGTAAATGTGCTTTTCCCGGTGAGGAAATGTGTCTAAAAAAATTTATTATGCAAAATGTTCATAGATTTAAGCAAAAATGAATGTTCCGACATACCCGTGCAACTTCCTGTGCTGTCAGCAGCTCGACAGAAACAACCAGGTGTCAGTTTTTTATTAGATTCACAGTGTAAAAAGATAAAGTACACGGACATCTGTCAACAAAGTACCGTATTAAAGCCCTCTAGATAGATGGCTTATTAAAGAAAGTTTTCCAATTAATCGGAAGTATATTCGTTATTGAATTCTGTTGTGGATGTTCATTTTTTCGACAGTGGGGTTTCCTGTTTGGACGATTCCTCAAGGGCGACCCAAACGACCATCAACATGAAGAAGAACGTCCAAACACTCATGGCTTCGGTAAATTCTTTTAAGGAGTATTTTATTTTGATGGTTCTAGTAAATACGTTGCATGGAATCTGCAGTTACGGGTAAACAGCTGAAAACGCTGACAATCACGAAGCATTCAGCGATATTTCAAGGCTGATCTGAAAATCGGCGTAATCCAGAATAAAGGCAAAGTACTAATCAGTCTCACGGAAAGGGTTCGCTTTGAATAAACAAAATGGTATAATCGCGATTACACCTGTTGATTTTATTTAAATTTACTAGTCACTGACTGACCTGACAACATGTGACCTTGGAAAACTTTCAGTCTGATGACGTCCGTATTGGCGTAATCAAACAGAATTCAGTTTGCCTTAGTTAACCGCATATCAGTTAATGTAAAAGCAAAGGAAATGCAACAAGTTCTCGGGAAACAGTTTTGGAATCTATACCGAGGGTGTAGACTATTGCCAAACTATTCACACTGAATGTTAACGAGACTCGCCCCAAAGCTGTCTCCAAATACGAGTACGTCGGCAGGGCGATTGGAAGATCGATAACGAAATCGCCGACCAGATCTCTAATGCCGACCAGGTATTTGATTGCGACCCTCATCTCTACACGAAACTGGGAATTTGCAGGTCCATCATTCTGAAAACGCTCCTGCGGGGCCGGAAACATGAACCTCCTACATAAGCCAGGTTAGTAAGATAGATCAGTTGCCTCCGTAGAATGCTGAAGGTGCGGTGGAATGCAAGTTTCCCGAACGCCGAGGCCCGAAGTTGCCAATGTCTACACCACGAGGAGGCAGATGCAACGGCGAAGAAGTGGTCATGTCGTAGGGGGGGTGGATAACAAGCGTCTGCTCAAGCTGCCACTGTATTCCGACGTCACTGCAGGTGCTCGCAGGAGAGGTGGACAAAAGCGTTGATGAGAAATTGCCCAGACGACTTGAGACACGGAAGGACCTCGCACAAGATGGACAGGTCTGGCAAACTGTCATAAGCGCAGCCACGTACGAAGCCTGAGGAGGCGGAGAGTGTGCGGTAATGGATTACAAATATCCAACTCCTGCCGACATGCCCACGGTGCTAAATGATACGACCTGGACTCGGGGGGGGGGGTGGTGGGGGCCTACGTGACACCGTCATAAAGGCCAACGGAAACGAAGCTCTCCGCCGTACAATGTCGTCATAAAAATCACTATCATAGAAATCAGCGCGTTTGTTGCCGACATCCATCGTGGTCATGTCTAGCGTCCTTGCTCAAAGCCCCGTTGCGTCAAGGTCATTCACCCCTTCGCAGCGAGCGCCTCCGAACGCGCTGGCCCGCAGCCACGCAACAGACTTCAACTCCGACGCCCATGCGCCACTTTAACACACCACCCCCCTGCGCACGCAACATGCGCCGCTTGAAGACTACCCCTCGGCTAATGCAACACGCACACACACATCAATTGGAAACCACTCCAGATTGCCCCACAAAAGTAGCTGCCAGCACTGTCGCAGGGACTCTTACGCATGACTAGTCGAAGTCAACACCAGCCCTGGCTTGGTTACCAGACAGTGCGGCCTGGGATGAAGGACAGTTCTGGGTTCTGTATATAATGTAGCCCTCGATCTGGCGACTTCTGGCTTTTGCTTCAACTTGGGATTTGGCGCACCGAGTACATTCTCACTGTTTAGCCGCTTAAATATCACTTTCTGTTATAATGACACCTAGTCGCATGGCCGGATCCTTGTGGCGGGGCATTATCTGCCCAAGCGCAACAGGAAGGCTACTCAGACGCAACAGACTACTACGCGCACGGCCACCATAACAGCAACCCCACCTATCACGGGGCGCTAAAAGCCACGGCCTGGAAGGTCACCAACTGACAGGATAAGTCGAATCTTGCTGCCAACCCAAAATGTGGAATGGCGGACTGCGAGTAAGGCTGCGATGGCTCCTTCTTAATGCTGCCTCTATGGCATTTCCACTGCGTTGGATCCAAGTCGCTCTCCTTCTTCTCTTGCTGTCTAAAATCCGGGTCAATGTCGTTGTGAACCAGGGGATGAGGTAGTGTACCTAGGTACGGGATTACACCATGCGGGCCACCTGGGTCCTCGCATGCCTCCGATCTTCTTAACTCTGTCTTGAAATCGGATCTAGGTGGGGATGAGGCGGTGCGCTAGGTGCAGCATAAGCCCGCTATCACTGTAAACTAACTCACTCCACCCCCGCTCTCACCAGCTGCGGAGCACACTGTGGACACCGACAGCAACGATGATGGACACCGCGCTAGTTAATTAAGCATGCCCAGAGCTGAAAAAAACTACGTCGCACATGTCCACTACTGGCAAGCCGATAGGTTCTCGGACGCAGTTATCCCTCGAGGGGGTGCCTTTGAGGGAAATCTGCTTAGTATACTCGAGTCCATCCGAATATACGCTAGGAAACAAAGCAGGAGACCTTAGTCACTAGCCCTCAGTAGAAATGATCAGAAACAACAACTACTCAACTAGCTCATAGTAGCAAAAATTACTAAATTTGTGGTAATAAGCCGCGCTTGTGGGACGCCAGCCTGGCGTAACATATCCAAGGCCTGACGCTTTGAACGACTCAATCTACTGTCCATTTCAGAGAACCGAAAAGGCACAGCTAAGTAGGGGGAAACTGGGGTCAGCAAATACTGTATATCACATACTATTTTGGGGTGCAGTCAAAGCGCTATCGCTGAAGGTCGCATCCGCCGCGTCACACAACCTTTTGGTGACGACAATTGCCTGCGTTTCCTGTGACATTACATACGGGAAGACTTGCACTTCAGAGGCTTTTGTAGTCTAAAAATCATCCACGCAAAAAGCGCGGGGTCGGACTCGGGAACACGGACCGCACCCCATAATGCAGGTGGTCACACGCTAGATTTCAGGGGACACCTACTCCCCTGTCCTAACCTAAACCCTACTACTCCTCATCCCCCTCCCCCTGGAATTTAGGACAAATTCACCTGTAATACGAGGGAAGTCCATATTCTTGTGCCCGACCGGAGGTGGGACCATAAAGAGGCTTCTTATTACACATAAGACCTACCCATGTCCAGCCAAAGTCGTCCAGATATTGACGCCCAGGCTTTTTTAGGAACCAGAATCTGGAGTCAAATTCGTGTGGGGGGGGGGATTAATACCTCACTAGGAACACTGTGAATTAAAGAGAAGTTAGACGGTTAAAATTAACTGCTTCGATTATGAATGACACGGAATCCGCACGCGGGAGGATTGTCCATCTGCAGTTAGACGCCGAACATGTATAGAATTTCAGCGGAACGCGTCCGTTGCAGGGACTGTTGTGGTTAGATGTTTTAGAGGGGGGAAGAGGAGTGCTGCCGTTTCAATGAAACCTTCCTGCAGCCTTCGGAATGCTTACATGCTGAGCTAGTGAACTTTAGGCTCCCATAATATTTCGAACAGCCCATTTCAGATGAAATTCGCACAGTTAGAGAATTTGAGGAAAGGGTTTGCGACGCACCGCAAGTGGTAGCGGTAAGCAGGGAGGGATACCGCACGAATTTAGTGGAGCTATCAAGGGCTGCGATATCAACTGCACTGGCTTAGGTCTGACGGTGTCCCTAAGGCACAAGGGGGGCCGCCAAAACCAAACCTAACGACTTGATAGACAAAGGAGAAGACAGCAAACTGCGAGGCCAAGAAAGAAGGGATAAGTAAATCTAATCATCAATCAAAGGAGCACGAAATAAACACCGAATAGAGTTACAAAAAAGCTAAACAGCGGGATATCAGGAGGCCTGGTGGTAGTATTACCACCTCGGGGCAAAGGCGGGTGTGCATGTAGATGCGAAAGAGGAGTCGTGCATGATACATAGGGGGCACACATCAAACGGACTACATATATTCAAGAGACGCCAATGGGTGAGGGAGGCGTGGGGGGCGGGCAAAAGACCTCTAAAGTGTAGAACCAACGACAAAGGGAGAGGGGGGATTTTCTTTACAGGGTTTTGCGAATGCACGGGAAGCGAGGACGAAGTCGCTTGTCTCCCCCCATAAGAGTGCAAATGCAATCAGGCGGCGGGGGGCGGTTCAAACACGAAAAGGAAATCGAAACTTTGATGTACAAAAAGCAGCACGCGGAGGAGTGCGCAGATGTTGAGGTCTGTCGGAGTCGGCAGGTGGGGCGCCAGACCTTCGCCTCCAGGCCGGGGGGAGGGGAGGCCGAGAAGGGGATGGCAAGGAAATGCTCAGAGCAGAGGGCTCTGAGACAGTGGGCACGGCTGGAGGCAGGAGAGGGGGCAAATCACTTCTCGAATGAGGCCTCAGTCACAGCTTCCATCCTCGAAAACCAGCGGCTACTCTGCTTCTTGATTTCGTTGGCCACTTGTCGTCGACTTATTGATAGTCGTAACATCTGTGAAAAGGCGCAGAAGATGCGTGAGGAGCCACATAAACGAGGAATGTTCCTAGATCTACAGCTGAAATGCGTCAAGTACGCTTGAGAGTTGAAGAAAAGGCTATTAGCTATCCCTGTTTCATCGCGACGTGGCAGAAGGTGTGGGCACATACGCTGGGTTTGTCTTTGCCCAGGGGAGCCATAGCGTTTGTACAAACGCCTTATGCGAACACGGTGTTGGGTTGACTAACCGTATAGCTACTGCTTCTGCCGTCGCAAGTGTTAGCTGACGCAGGAGTTTGGAGTGTCTCGCCGGCGCTTTATAGATGACTCGGAATGACTGGCTGACTGAAATGGCTATTTCAGGCTTATTAGCCGCCGTCAGCCGGTCATGTCCAACCCCGAAGTGTGCTACACCTTGGGCTCGATCCCACGACCTGTTAATTAGAAGGCCAACGCCTCTAACCACTGAGCCACGGGCTCGTTGTCTTGTCGGTTTCGATCGGAAATGTACAAGGGTTGAGGTGTGTTCACCGATCGTTCGTACGAAACTCACTCATTCCGTTGTACCTTACGGGATTTGTCTTTGCCCAGGAGAGACTTTGTGCTTGTACAAACGCTTTATGCGGACACAAGGCTGGGTTGGCAAACTGTATGGCTGCTGCATCTGCCGTCGCAAGTATTCGCTGACGCAGGAGTTTGGACTGTCTCGCCGGTGCTTTATGCATGACTCGAAATGATTCGTTGACGTCTACCCGGTGTCAACCAAGTGACCCACAATAGCGCTAAAAATGGACTTTTCGCAACCTTGATTTAACCAGACAGGATGGTGCTCTCGCATACGCTTGAATAGGCGTCTAGTTGTTCGACCAATATAACCTGCCTCACAGGAGTGAGTAATGGCATAGGTGCACACTGAAGAGGTCTGAAAAGACAGCCTATCTTTACCTTCAAGGCGAAGAAGCGGGGTGATTGCGAAAATCGGTCTCATCTTAACGGTTGGGTACGTGCGCGCGATGGCAGTGTTTAAGCGGCGATGTAAGAACTCGCTCGTCGGATCCCCTCGAAACGGGCGTGTGAGAAATGATTCCTTCGTAGCCGTCAACACATCGGATTTTGGAGGACGTTCTTTCATTTATTTGTTGATAAACTTTTCAGGGTAGCCGCTTTCTCTCAGAGTGTTTTGTATAATGGCAAGTTCCTTCTCAAGCCTATATGGAGTGTATATTCTCTTAGCACGGTTGGTGAGGCATCGGACCAAGCTTCGTTTCTGGCTTGGCGAAACAAAACTATAGAAATTTGTGTATTGCCCTGTCCATGTTTTCTTGCGAAATACACTTCTACTAATTGTTCCATCCGGCATTCGATTAAGTAAAACGTCCCGAAGGGGGGGCACTGCTATTAGGCGACTGCAGAACCATTGCAATTCTAGGTAAGCAACGATTCTGCCCCCACTACTAGTGATGATGGTCTGAGATTGTTGCTATGTCATCTTCAAGGCATAAATATCTCCGAGCCTTTGAATGCATCAGAACAAGAGAATATGAGGTGGAGAGGTAGATCACTTATCGCTAAGGGGTTAAGTTGAATAAAGGAAACAACGCGGAATAAGTTGACAAAAGGTAGCTTCTAAAATGTTAACTAACATTCTGAAGTTCGGTCTCGGTTAGAAAGGATTACTCAGAGGGGGCTGGTTCTCATTCAGAATACTCCTGAGATATTTCAATCACGTCAGGATGTCAGCGTTTGAATGTGCGTTATTCTGGCAGCTTGCAACAGTCACAGTCGCTAAAAAGGGACTACTTGAGTAGTGTGAATATTCCCCATTAGTTTTCGATGTCCTTACAAACTAAAGCATATTTTGCAGGAAGCATGCACAAAACCATCCTGTCTTGGACTCATTTTGAATAAAAGTATATCTTTAAATTTGTTTACGCATTCAACTTATATAGTCATTTTTGGCGATTGTGACTTTAAGAAGAAGCCGAAACGAGGAACATTTAGAAGGCAGCGCATCCTGACTTCACTGAAATATCTGCTTAGGATTGTGCTGCACGCTGATCAATATTCCAACCCCACCTAAGTATTCCCACAACGAGGACGATGAAGCAAATCTACAGGCAAATTTGGGCCGACTCGAACAATGATCAGGTCACTGGCTCCTCCCATTTAATGTTACCAAATGCAACATTCTGAGAATTGGCAGAACCAGCTCTGCGCACCGGAAGACGTACTATATAAATCACACGTCGCTGCCAGTGGTAGAGGTTCAGAAGGATTTGGGTGTGTGGATAACATCTTCCCTAAAGCCATCATTCCACTGCTTGAAAGCAGCGAAATCCACAATGCCCAGCTTATATCTCATCAAATGAGCATTTGCGAAGTTCGACGAAGAGTGCTTTCGCAAGATCTTCGGGATGTTTGTGCGCCCACAGTTAAAATTTGACATTTAGGCCTGGAGACCCTGGTCTGTCAAAGATCGTACCACCCTCAAAAAAGTCCAACGACGGACAACCAAGCTTGTCAGAGGTCATAAAAACCTACCTTACGAAACTAGACTGTCCAATCTTGACCTCTTTCCCCTGGACTACAGACAACTACATGGCGACTTAATTCAAACGTTTCGAATGCTACGGGGTCAGAATTGCTGCCTCGCATCCGGCGACTTCTTTGAGCAGGCCACCACTACTAACTTGAGAGGGCATCCTCTGAAACTACGTGTGACAGGGGCGAGACTGGACGCAAGGAGGTCCTTCTCCAGACACAGAGTGGTAAAGGCATGGAATGCCCTGCCTGTGGACGTCGTCATGTCCTCATCCGTGGGCACATTTAGGAGGAGGCTTGACCAGTACAGGGATATGTACCTCCACGGCATCGGAAACTAACAAACTTCCACCCTGTACTACCCGCCCAAACTTTACGTTAAAATCATGTTACTACCCATATTTAAGTAGCATTATTTTATGACTGTTCGAAGCATACCCGTTCGCTTCGATATTATTTGGTCCATTCAGTACCGCGTACTGGTTATTGTACAATTTTGACATAGAAGGCATTCACGGACAAATTTATACCAGTAACCAATGCTTGCTATATGTAATTACTTACCCAATTTTCTTTGACACTTGCCTTACGCATTGTTTTTTTATGACGTTATTGTAACCAAAAGGGAGTTCAAAGGTGCTTGCCTACCTTTCCCTTGATAAATCTGATCTGATCTGACTATAAAAAAGATCGTGTTCTAGACTATCAGATAACGTTTCCTGGGAAAAATCACCAACTGTGAGTTAGGTAGCTGCTGTTTGCAAAAATTGTAATGCAGTTCAGCACCCGCACGCCGGTTAGACACGGGGGTAGGAACCCCCCCCCCCCTCGGTAATACAGGTGGCCTTGCGCAACATTTCAGGACGGGTAAATATCACCGTTTATTAATTCTAGTAGTAACCTTATTCGTGAGCTTAACCCTAACTCTAAACTGAACCATAAGTTTAATTCTGATCCTAACCTTAACAGTGACCCCAACCTCCCTGGAAATTGACGCTAGCCAGCAGGAATAGGGGGCATTCCCATTGTGATATCCTGCTCGTGCACCTAAAGATTAAGCACACGGTAAACACTTCCGTAGGTGTAGGCTAACTTGATCGAGAATAAGAGATCCAAGTTCTCGCTACCATCACAGTCAGGCTAATGCATGTGGAACTTACGTCATGCACCAACTCGTCCGGATTGTCGAGTTTTGAGGGAATGTCTTGGGCTCGCATGATGACATCGTCTAGGCCTTCACAGGACTTTCGGTATGAGGAACTTCCAAAACATCGTTCGAGGAGTACCAGGCCCACTTTGAAAATGACAATTTTTCCTAGAATATCAAAAAAGGAAAGTGTTGACGGAAACAAGTCAGTAAACTGTGGCAATTAACTTTGGGCGAAAAGAATTCTTCAGGCACGACCGAAACGTAGTCTTTTTTCTAATCTGCCCCGGGCGTTCAGTGCCTTAAATATGGACTTCCAAAGTTCCCGAATAAGCGGTGTTCTTGGTGTACAAAAAATACCTAGGATCAAATCCTCCTATTTTACATGTCCAACCATGGATGAAGTGGGGATCGTCGCAGATTGTAGGAGGCCCTATTTTCACATGATACTTTAAAAGTCTGTCATCCTGCGATTTAAGATACGGAAAACACGACTGGCTTTGGCACAAATGCAAAAAACTTGTAGGATACGCTCCCTAAAAGCGGATGACGTGACTGTCTGGAGCATTGCGAAACGGACGGAATAAATATGGGACACATTTGCTAGTTACTGTTCGGAATTAAACTATTGGACCACGCACAAACCCAGAAGTGCGATCCAGCTAGCTTTCAACCACAGTAAGGAAGGATGACCCAATGAAAGCCACCACACTAATAGCACATGATCACGATCACATGACTTGCAAAAATAAACGGAGTCAGTGGCCAGATACACCCGCATAACAACACAAGACAGTTCGACAGTCGCGAACGAAGACGTCCGCTGCAAGCCATCATCAGTGACGTGGCTAGCCCGGTTGATCCTTTAGACTTTCAGCTGAGCGGAATTTGCTGAGAAATAGGGGGCGACCAGGAGTCCTCTTTCGAAGGTTTTCTCATGGATGAATGATTCTGTTACCTTTCTGCCAAGTGGCTGTTAACCGAGAGTTCGGCCGTCGCATCGACAATGTCTACCGCGTTCCCAATGCAGTGGAACCGCACCAGTGACTTGCGCGGTAATTCGTTTTGCGGCGAGTCAGACCGGCGCGCTCATATATATTTATATTGATCCAACTGTGAAAACTCGGTCGGATCCGAACCCACGACAGCAAAGGCAAGGCTTTGGTGCAGCCAACGCTCGAGCCGCCTGAGCTGCGAGGCCCCACCTGGAGACGCGAGTTTAATCACATTTGCGTCAGGTTACCCGCCCAACCTACTGCAACGTCTGGAATCCACCAAATCTGATACAGTAAGCTGACTGCCCAGGCAGGATTTCATAAGTAATTCACCTAGAATCCACCAGGTGTCGTGGAGTCGAATCCCACCGGGGCGCCGAGTTTTCCCCAATTCCGTCAGTATAAATTACTCGTTAGAAATGGCTGCTGGGTTTGGGAAAATTGACTAACAAAGTCTAACAGCCAGCCTACCCGTGCCACGCACGACCTGGGCACCAAGTCGGATGTAACAGGCTTCTGCAAGCGCGGCTCGCACCTCACACTGCGCGAGACCATTACAAGGGTCACACTGGGAAGGGGCCATTGCAGTTTGACTCTCAGTCCTGAGCAGAGGACCCAATCACCCCGTCAGTTGGTAGCCTTCAAAGCCACGGCTTTGACTGCACCGCGGTAGATTCAACTGTGTTAGGCTTATTACAGTATGGAATATTCGATGATGTGCCGTGGGGATGGATTTCCCAGCGTTGGTCTCTCCCTCCCTCCCTCTGCCCTCTCACATGAACCAGCCAACTGTCTGATCTCTTCAATCAACTGGTAATGGGCGTGGGCCCAGTGGCTGACACGCCTGAGGTACATCATCGCACATGTCTGACAGTAGGTATGGGTCGCACGGCATGCGCGGCCTGACTAACGCGCACCGCAAACCCGAATGGCCCCTGTTTTATCCAGAGCGTCTACAGCGTAGCCGAAGACGTGTCCTCCAGGACCTAAATGAACGGCCAACTCACCGTTCGGAATTCATACAGGACCGGCAGGTCTTAACGTTGGTTGTGCGAACATTCGGTATTATCTGTGTATGAAGTGCGAGGGAAGTCTAATTTCAGACAAATGACAGATAAGCGTGATTTTTCTACTTCCAGAATCTCGTTAAGTAAAACTGTCATTGATCGATTCAAACTACCCCTGTATTTGACAGACGAGTAGATTTGAGAATATACTGCGATAATAGCAGTAAACAAGCGCACAGTCCTCGATTTGCTCTTCGATCAATTAACAGACGGTAGAATCCGGTGAAAGGCGCCGCAGTGAGCAAAAACATTTCGGCTCTAGTAGGTAGTTGTCCCAATTACAAGAAATGAATAAAAGGATTAGACCACACGTCGGGGCCAATCACCTGCGGTTGTCCCCCTTTGTAAGCGTCAAATGTCGTAAAACTCGCTCCTGATTTGTCGCTTTAAGGGACTGGATGTCGGATGTTCGCGAGTCCAAACTGCTGACTGATTAGAGCGATCTGGAGGCGCGCGTGGCCGATGGCGGTCACATGACTAATCGGCGAGCATTCTTGATACCCGTACAAAGTGTACGCTATCTTTTTAGTCTCCTCTCCACGAACACCGAATTCGGACAACCAACGACCCTAATAACCAATACTGTATTTAAAGTATGCAGGATAAGTCAGCGTATGCATATAATCCGTTGTAGGGGGCGCTCACCGATCGATCTTACGGAAATTACTCGTTCCGTTGTGCCTTAAGGGCTCTCTCTCTCTCTTGAGCCCAACCAGCAGCCGCATAGTGACGCATGATATAGGCAGAATGGTATTAGCGACAAAGACAAGGGAGACTGGTATTAGTTGTCGTCAGCCAGTCATTCCCTTGTCTTTGTCGGTAATGCCATTCTGCACATAATCAGTGTTTCTGCCTCGAAATCTGACCCGAATGAATGGCTGACCCCATTAGTACGAACATACTCTACCACATTATCAAATGGAACCCTTAGGACATTAACGATACGGCCTGTCCTTTTCTGGGAACCCAGCATACAGTGTGTGTGACCTAGACGTCAAAAACATCAACAAACCGAGCGTAGTGTCTCATAACAGTGACGGAAATTGCCTGAACGCTGGTGGAAAAAGTAAACACAGACGAACAGGCAGTAGCGTACGAGTAAACGATGCGAATCACATGAAAGAAGATTTACAATATGGTTTTTTGTTTTAAATGGAACCAAAGCCGTGAATGCGTACCTTCGCAGAAAAACATATCAAGCACACGGAGAACGGACTCCCAGGGAAGAGTGCGGGTGTATACGCACATAAACCATTCCAGCACAAGAACGATGGGGTCCACCCCGGTCTTTACCTTTAAAAAAAACAGAGCAAAGTAAAATGCGCCGCGTAGAAGAAAGACAAAGTGCAGTTTTTTGATAAAGGCGAGAGCGCAGTGAACACGAATAGGATAGTAAAAAAAACTAAGAATGAGGAAGACGACAGCATAAACTGAAAATACCGGAACACAAACAAAGGTAATGTAAAGACCCATCGAGTGCGAATAATATTTATGTGGTACTATAATAGTGATAAAAAAGAAACCGTCTCAAGGCGTTTATAAGTACATGTCTACATGCTCGCCCCCAGAGGACTCAGAAGGAGATACCATCAAAGATGTGACATACTCTGTAGTACATTAAGGACGTTTCAGAAGCGGCCGAGAGCATTGCCGCGGGACTAGATGTTGGAATTACGCACCGCTCAAAAGCTATAATGCAGAGCCAAGGGGCGGCCTGGGATAGTGTATAACATCCCGAAAAGAAGCTGATTGTGCGAAGGAGAGGGCAAAAATCGCGAGTGGCTGCACGCACCTTCAAAGCCGGTCATGAGTTCAACTTTGCAACCGCCAAGATAATCGCCCATGTCGGAGGCATGACAAGTCGAGAATTGATTGGAGCCTTGGCCTCGGATAAGAACTCAGTCGATAGACGTATCGATCTGGCGTCGGCATCGATTCCGACGATGTCCACCGTGTGCTACACAGCATGATGCAGCGGGCACGGTGACTTGTGCGTAAATTAGTTTATCATGATATCAGACTTGCACAGCATCTACCGCACTCTTCCCTCCCCACTCCCCACTTGGGCCCGGCGCCATGACATAGTCAGGAGGACCGGAGGCTGGGAAGGGCGCAGGCGGATGGTGCGGTCGAGTCCGCGCCTTGGCACTCCACTCTACATCCTCTAGTCCACAGAGCAAATGAGCAGGTTTTTGACCAACAACAACAACATCACCCCAACAGGGGTCAGAAGGACGAGGATGACTGTGCGGCCATGCACACGACCTGTCTACCCGGCGGGAGCGCAAGGGCATTTACTGGCAGAGAACCGGGTTTTGGAGGACTGGCAGCTGTGAGGGCCATGATTTACAAGTACTGGCATAGCACACTGCTTCATACCCTTTGACCAGCGCCCGCATACGGAGCACTGCGCAATCACCTGCAGGTCTGCGTTACAGATCGTTGATTGGCTAATACCTCCTATAACTGTTGCTTGCTCTGTTGATGTTGTCATCTCTGACGATGGACCCCTGCATGAGTTCGAAAGCTCACAATAATAAATAAACCGTACCGGTGCTTGACCAGTCATATAAAGTTTAGTCTCAGAGGAATTCATGTACTGTGTGGGGCGGGGCTAAACTCCAAAACTTTTAAAACAAATTAAAGCAATCTCAAGGTGGATGGTGCAATTCTTGAAACCAGTTAGGTGGAAACAAAGGATCAGCCTGATATTCATATGTTGAACTGTGAACCTGAAAATGGTTTGTGTGGGCCAGAGGACCTTCTGGAGCGTGTGAGCGGCGCATTTTCCGCTGAAAACTGGCATAACTTCAAACACACTATGCTGGCTGCGCTAGCCCCAGGAAAAACAAACCTCCTCGTTCGTAGGCGGTGCGAGCATTCGCTAAATGCCCGCACACTTGAATAGAAATGTCTTCCACCCGCGAGGTCAGGTGCGGTCAAGCAGATGTACGGAAGCTCTTTTAAAACGCAGATGCACCACATGACCAAAAAGTGCAGAAACGCAAAACAACGCGATTTTTTCCTTCTTAAATCGCCATTAAATGCCTCATTTGGGGATAGGCCGGAGGTCTGCACGCGACACGCAGTCACCACCTTTCGGTATTAACACAGTTTGCTAAAGATGAGAAAGGGTTTCTTACCCACTAGTGGTGCTCAGCGCTGAGGAAACGTGACATATGGAGAAAGCTATTGCATGATTTGGAGAAACAACCCTTAGTAATGTGGGGTCATTCTAAATCGGATAAGCAAGGGGGCAGCGAATGGATGGGAAATAGTCCACAGGCGAACCCATTGATAAAAATATAAACATGTCTTTAATAAACGGAAATAATCAAATCCAGGTGCAGGCACGAGAGTTAGCACATGTTCCGCTGATTTTCCAACGCCGTACGACACAACTATGAGAGATGCGACTTATCAGTTGGTTCCTCAGGGTTTCCTACAGCAAGTAACGTATCTCATGGAACATTAACTGAAAATCTGAAATGCGTTTTCGAGTAGAAAGAGTTACTTAAATGCGGTTTTAACATTGATTCTCGTGCAGCACAATCTTAAGATATTTCAGTCACGCCAGAATGCCGAGTTTTAAATGCTCTTCGTTCTAACCGACTGTAATAACCTCATTCGACAAAAGTGGTTACTTACAGTGGGTGTGCCAACTCAATAAATGTTAACTTAAATTCTGAAATGCGTTTTCGTTTCGAAAAGATTAACTAAATAGGGTTGTAAATGTAATTATCATGCCGCACAATTCTATGATAAATCAGTTACCTTAGGATGCCTGCTTTCGAATGAACTTCTTTCCGGCTGCATGCAAAAACTATACTCTATAAAAATGACTACATAAGTGGCATGCCCTTTTCCGACTGATTTTCGATGCATAAAAATATGCATTATTTTACCCAGTGCGTAGAAAATTACGTCTTCTTCCAATATAATACTCGAGGGAAGGGTATAATTCGGTTTTTAAACAGTTTCTAACTGTGCGATTTTTTAATACCGTGAAATGGCCATTCATAAAACGTCATGTCTCTGCATTTACCAGTGTGGCTTGTAAAGTTAACAATATGCCTCAAATCCACTGCCAAATTTCCTGAACCTCATATGGCCTCCTCTTAATACCGTTGAGAAATGTATGATCTTCCGTGCGCGGAAAATATACGCCTTGTAGTTTGGAAACCCTGAATCCAAGTGCAACGGTAAAGCGTGTTCAAAATTATTCGGGAATTAGAAAAGTTTTTGAAAACCGAATCATACGCTTCCTTCGAGTATAAAATTGGAAGAAGACATAATTTCCTACCGAAAGAGTGAAAGAATGAACATTTTTATGCACGTCTTCCATCAAATATGATTGAATTTTTGAGGACATCGAAAATCAACGAGAAAAATGCATGCCACTTAAGTAGTCCGAAGGTTCATTCGAAAGCCGACATCCCGAGGTAATGGAGTTATTTTAGAATTGTGCTGCATTATGATTAGTTTTACAACCCTACATAACTAATCTTTTCGAAACGAAAACGCATTTCAGAATTTCGGTCAACATTTTATGAGCTAGCGCACTTACTGTAAGTGGTATGCATTTTCCCATTGATTTTCGATGCACTTATCAATAAACGTGTCTCATAGAAGCCATGTACTCATTTGACAGCCAATCACATCGTCCTTAAACTATATACTCAAAGGAAGAGTATCTATAGGTTTTAAAAGCCATTTCAATTCCCGGATCTTTCGAACCTGATTCATATTTAGGGCTTCCAATCTATAGGCTGCATGAACTCTGAAATGTAAATAGTTTTTGAAACCTGTAGATACCCCTGCTTCGAGTATAGAATCTGAAGACATGGCATTAGCTACAAAAGGAGTGTAAGAAGGATGTTTTTGTTCGTGCTTTTTACAAAATATGGCTGGATTTGCAAACGCATATTAAGTTGGCAGCTACTTTTTACCGAGCGTGGTTTTTGTAGGCGGCTGAAAAGAAACGCATTTATAAGTCAGCTTTCTGGGGTGGCCGAAATACCTTAGGGTTACGTTGCGTGACAATCAATATTACAAGCGCACTTAAGTAACACTTTCTAATCAAAAATACATTTCAGGATTTGGCTTAACATTTCAAGCAATGGGCCACATACTGTGGAGGAACGCTGAGGAACCGACTAACAAAAATGTGCCAGGTCGACCTAGAACAGCGTTTTCGGGGTACTTTTAAGGTCAGTCACAACTTTTATGCAAATGTCCCAGCTGAATGGCATAAACTTCAGCGGATTGACGGAGTAGTGTTCAGATCTGCAAATAAGCAACCAGTTATCTCAACAGCTTAAGACGAAAGCCGCGGGAAGGAATAAAAGTAACAAAAATTGACTGCGAATGAACGAAACCCGAGGATGTCCTGAGTGCAAGATTTTAAGGGACCTACCTGTCGGATCTCTTTCACATCTAACTTGACATCATCAGTCTTTGTCCAATTACCCCACATTAAATCACGGGAGCCCTAGGCTGCCAGCGACGCCAAGCACAACATACAGCGAGTGACCGATCTCATTAAATGTTGGCTGAAATTCTAAAATGCGTTTTCGATTAGGAAGGAATACTTGGTCGCGGTTGTAATACTGATTATCTTGCGGCATAATCTTATAACATTTCGGACTCGGCAGGATTCCAACTTTCGAATACACTGCTTTTTAATCTGTAGAAACCGTACTCGGTAAAAAATGACTGCTTAAATTGCATGCATTTTCCCTATTGATTTTCGATGGTCTTGCAAATTCAAATATACCTTGTAGAAACCATAAACAAAAATATGCTTTCTTTCACTCTTTTGATAGAGAGTTACCTCTTCTTTATATTTTATACTCAAGGAAGGGGTATAATTACGTTTTAAAAAAGTCTCTAATTATAAGATTTTTTAAGACCGCATCCATCGCAAAATTTTATGGACTCTATATGATATCTTTTTAATGGCATAGAAAAATATGTGATTTTCTTTGCGCGGAACGCATGCACCTTGTAGACTGAAATCCGTAAGCGCTAAAGCAACGAATGATAAGGCTCCAAATTATCTGGCAAATAGAAAACTTTTTTTAAAACCTAATTATACTCCTTCCTTGATTATAAAATATAAAGAAGACGCGATTCTCTATCAAACGACTGCAAGAAAGCATACTTTTATTTATGGTTTCTATAAGATATATTTGAATTTGCAAGACCATCGAAAATCAATGGGGAAAATGCATACTACTTGAGTAGTCACCTTTTGCCAAGTACGGTTTTTACGGTAGATTGAAAAGCAACGAGTCCGAAATGTTATAAGATTATGCCGCAAGATAATCAGTATTACAACCGCGACCAAGTAATCCTTCCTAATCGAAAATGCATTTCAGAATTTCAGTCAACATTTCATGAGATCGGTCACTCACTGTAGTGCAGAACACATGTGCTCAAGAAAACTACATATTTCCGAACGGACTTTTTCCGCTGTCGCCAGGCCGGTAAGAGCAGCACATAGACACTCTTTATGGATTCAATGAAGGGAATCTCCGCGTTCCCAAGCCTGCGGTATGCAGTTCGGTAAACAGGGCAGAGGTTGTAGGCATTTTGTGTTTTGGCTGGTGAGGGAAGTACAGTGTGTGAGGGGGAGAGGAACAAACTGCTGCGGCACGAGGAATAAGTCCCCCTGCGATCGGGCGTGGGTGAGATGACATGGCGCAACCATCAGCGAGAATTCACTGAACGCGCGCGCGCGCGGACGAGGGCGCGCCCACATGGTGGATTAGCACACGATGGCACAAGATGCTACCCGAGAAGGGACCAGATTTCGTGTGGCATATGATACAGTGTTGCCAAGGCAACGGAGTAGTAGAGCCAGTTTGGATCTTAGACGTTGAGACTCGCCTGACTTCCAGCCTGAAATGACCTTGCTTCTATAAACTACCCTCAAGTGAATGGCGCTGGGGTCAAAAAAATAATGAATACCGCAAGATGGAGGTAGAAAACGGAGATGATCACAGAACCGGCTAGGACATTGGGTTACGTGGCCGTGGCCAAGCCTAGTGGGTGGACGTAGATGAGCGAGTGGAGGGCCAGCGAACAGTATATGCAGACCTGCGCGGCAAGTGTCCATAAGCAAGTCCCAATGCCGCCATCATCCTCCACTACGGCAGCAAACCGACTGTAGCTCATGAAAAAGACCGTATCTGAATGCTGTAGCACAAGGATGACCTAACAGCTGGCTTGCTTATTCCGATTGTTTCGGTCTGACGGTCTTGGGAAAATCTGTCTCGAACCTCACTGACTGTTACGAATGCCCGGCCCTAAATAAGAAATAGTGTTCTGACAATTTTTCCTCTGAGTTATGTGCAACAAAAACTCTGGAGTAACCGTCGCATAACAACTAAATCGGTTTGACATTTGCGTCCCTGAAAGGTCAACGCCCTCCTCGCGCGCACTGTTGTCTAGGATAGAGGTCCATGAGCTAATTTGCTCTCTATGTTAGCTATATAGGTCGAAGCCTCGGGTCTCCTATTGATAAAACAGAGGTTCTGTCCCTCGTCTCTCTGCACACACTTGAAAGTGGCTACTTCTTCAGCTGGGACGTCACTGGAGGGATCGATATTGGCCAACAAAAAGTAGGCGCGAGGATTTCTGTCACGCATGTCCAGACGCCATCCTGAAACAACAACGGTAAACAACTAGTTTCACTGAGAGAACATCTTCCCTTTTAGCATGGTAAACCGCCAAAAGAGCGCACGACTTTCTCAAACTCGACGTAATCGACTTGACAATTCAGACTACAAGTCAATTCGTCCCGGCATGGCTGGGAAACGGCGGAACTAGGAGCATAAGCAGCGCCATTCTCGCGCATGTTGTCGATTCTGGACATCATGTAGACCCCAATGAAGCGTTTCATGTGATCTGTAAGGTCCAATCGAGCTAGCCTAAACCACTGGGCCAGCGCCTGTTGGCAACAGCAGAGGCGGCCGCCATTAGGTTGCGAAAACCAATTTTATGCGCACAGAAGAACCACGTTCAGGCCTACAGTGGTCGAAGGTCGACTAAGGCTGCGACTCTCCCCGCGCCCTTCCGCTCTCACCTCGCCCCTGACAGTGACTGCTATTACCTCCCCCCTCCCCTCCCCCACATTCCAACAGCCAGCCTGTGTTTTAAGGCGAACTTTAATCAATTTATCTTATCACTGACGTGTTTTTACTTCGACACCCTGCCCACATAATTGTACCGCCCGACAAGAATTTATCGAAAGCTACGTACGCTCGCCACCTCGTCTTCTGATTACTGCTGTGGGAATTTTTCCAACTCTAAAGCAGTCTTCCTAGTAAACCTACAGTCTGGGACTGAACTGATAAAACGGGACGATCAAATTCCACATGAACAGTCCCGGTATTTCGAACGTTCTAGACCCAGCCTGTTATTAGGACGCATAAGGAATAAAGTCTTTTATTTCGCGCAGAGTACGTCTCTATGCCATTTTGGAGAACAAAACCACATGATTTGACGCGAATCGGCATTTTTTTATACTCAGGCAATCTCCTATGGCACAAACTGCCAAGTACAGCGTATGTGCATCTTCTCGTATTTCTATAGTTATGGGGCATTAATCTAGGCGAGGACACAGAAAGAACATTAAAGAATCCAGATTATAAGGATTAAAGCCTATTTTGGACAGTCAACTGAGGACACTGAAAGTCGAAATTAACATTTCGTGATGGAGGATATTGAGCGCTAGGATGTACGAAATTGTCCTTTTTTCTTGATGTTGTTGTTTTCACGCTGCTTGATTTATTAAGCCGTTGGCATAGAAACACGGTATGTACCTCCTCGGATTAAGTTTACCAATTTGAAACCAATTTTCGCGTTTTCAGTATTTCCGTTTTCCTTTAATCAAATTTCTACTCGTAACCAAAGTAATTTGGGCGAGACCAACCAAACTTCACTCAAAAATCAGCGCAAACACGTATACCAAAACATAATTAAAAGCCAAACGCCCTAAGTAAGATGGTATTATGTCAAATAAAGTCACCGTATTCTGCTTAAACGAGACTAGAGGAAATGCCTTCTGCTTCAGGCATTTCGTAGAGTTGGCCACTGGGAAACTCGAAGTTTTCCAATCGCAAGACATTCGCAATTCCTGCACCCTTCGAGGCATGATCGATCATCCAGTGTGCCCACAGAGTAGCCAAATAAATGGACATGCGGGTTCAATCAAGTGACACTTAGTTCCTTTTGCGCTGCTAATGAGAGCTGAGTAAATGTAGGGAAGGTTGGGGTGAACCCAAAAAGACTGGCTGAAGTGAACAGCGATTGACTGGGGAGGCCTATAGTGACGCATGTGTGTAAAAGTGTTTAAAACCAAAATGCTCCGACCTTGAGGAAATGAGTTTCTAACAACGCGAAACAAAAATGTAAATTACTGGACGCAATGCATTTACATGAGGCGCGCATCAACAGGCATAGCGATTTAGAGGCTACGTACAAATTTCTCAACGCAACGAACATAGCCAATCCCGACGGGGTGAGACGATGCAATGTACGCGCATTGACGCAGACTTCCAGCGACGAGAGAATAATTTGTTAGACTTGGTTAGACAGGAATGGTTTTTGCACAAAACCCACATGTCCGACGGGGCACGCGGGGTCCAGTCTCGAAAATGTCCGCAATAAAAGTTCTTTTTTTCCGAAAAAATTCATTTCCAAATTAAATTTCTCAGGGTACCCGGTGCTAAATAAATAATTAACTTTACAGAGCCCTGGGTTAACGAGAATGACGATGGGGAATAAGGTTCCAGCGCTTTCTCAAGTGAACTAGCAGGTGGTAAGGGTACGGATAAATGGGAGTGGGTGCAGCGCGTGAATTAGTTTGTGGCATGGCAGACGTGCGCAGCATATACTACACTCCCATTCCCCCACCCACTCTGCTCCGGGGGCATGACAATGTCAAGACGACCGCAAATGGTGTCAGATGAAATGGCTGACAGAGTTGAGCAGCACGACTACGCGTGCCACACACGACCCGGGCCCCGCTTTGGATGTACCCAAAATTCTGTAAGGACGACTCAGATCTCACGTCGGTCAGATTACCAAAAAGGCCACATATAGGAGACATCGCAGCCCGACTTCCAGTTCTGAGAAGGATTGACTTATCTCACCACTTAGCAACCTTCCAAGCCTCTCCGACACTTAGCACACAGCACCCGTTAGAGCGGAAAGGAACATATAACTATTAGCTTAAGCGGCCTCCACGTTTATGACTGGACCAACTAACCCCGCCGGCGGCGACGGCGTGGTAGAATAAGGTGCATCAGATGCGTTACTGTGAGGGAAGTAGGCATTGAATCGCCTTTGTTCTCTCTGCCCACCCATCGTATGCCAACAAAAGGCCTGATTGCGGTCGTTTTGTGCGGGTTTAGATGCAGTGTCTACCAAAGGTGCGTGTGCCTAGTCGTGTAGGCACACAGTGAGGTATGCTTCTAAAGGTGTTTAAAGCTTAAATCGTTCGACGCCGAGAAGATGCATTTTCACGAAAGAGACGTTTTCTACAACGACTATATCGATGAATATCTTTAATATGAGCCTAAGGAAACGATTGACAGGTATGATTAGAGTTCTGGTTCCTACTTGGGCAAGCTGGCGGCAGATGATGGAAAAAAAACATGAAGAAAAGTGGCAATACGCGGAGTGCGAATTTATTCGAGGACAGGTCTCAGACCTGCCAGTAAATGAAACTCGCCAGTCCAGTGTTTTGAACTATAGAAGACAGCTAAGGGAATCCGAGCAGTCTTTCGTTGACAAAAATGCAAATGCCCACTTATGCAAAGATAGAACTAGCCACCTACTGATGCTGGATAGAAAAAGGAGACATGATTGAAACCCATACTACACAGGTTAGTATCAGAAGGCAAAAAATACATCAGGGTTTCGTGAGGAGAAGACTGCGACTTGCGCATATGTGGCAGAGATGATGCATACGGGCTACGTCAGCTACGAGTAAGTGTCACAAGAATGTTCGAGTCGTGACATGATACAGTTGTCTGAAGAGGCTGAGTTTAATCCTTCAAATGTGAGTTATCTCTAAACAGATAAGTGGGAGAGTTGTTTACGAACCTGGACGAATGCTTTGGAGTGCTAGCGAAATGTCCGTTGCTTAGCTGATGCTTCGTAATGCAGGGGAATTACATTTTCCGACTCTAAACAGGCGATGGTTGGTTCTGCTGAAGTCTATTTCCTTTCGCATTTGGTGCTGGAAAACCTACACAGGCATCGTAGGTTGTGGTGTGAGAGTGGTGACTTTCATGTTAAAACGGGATGGAGGACTGCCTCCCCACCCCTGCGCCCCTGCCGCTGATTGCATAGCTAGGCCCGTTTTGACATGAGTCATTACCTATAAATACTGTGTGGCGCGGTACCACAGTCACCTACGACGATGGAAGCTTGTCTGCTTTTACAACGCCGGGACAATACGATGGTGGTTCCCGATATCGCATTTTCTTTTCATTTATCTCTTGGCGGCGCGCATCTCCGCTTCTATTGGCCGCATAGCGACTGCTGGCGGGGCTCGAAAGAGAGCCCCAACGAGACGAGTGAGTTCCGTAACGCGATCGGTGCGCACACCTCTACAATTGTGCTCACCAAGCGGGTGAGTTGGCCAGTTTTCTTACTAAACAAGGCTTCGAGCCACAGTAAAGTCCAACAGTCTAGTTAGTAAGGCATGTTCACCCCTCATGGGTGAGACGACCAGAAAAGGCACCCTAAAATATAGAGACCTTCCCACTTCTACAAGGTCGATCACCGCGGCGGAAGCAGCATGAACAAAAAATTGCACCAGTCTCACTCAGGCAGTCTGAATTTGATAATTGGAATGTTGATCCAATCCGAAACAGGGACCATTATGGTTGTCAGAAAACCTGTTCGATATAAGGCGGACATAGTCACCCACAGCGAAAATAGATTCTCGAAACAAGGACGATTAAAAGTGGCCGGAGGGCGATACAAGATCTTCAGGCATGAAAAAAATGAGCTATGGAAGGCAAAAACGATCTCCTACAGTAACCTAACAATGGAGTGCATGGTTTTTTTTTCACTTAGGCCCTCGTCCCCGTGTTCTATAGGAGTGATTAACACGTTGAACTCGGAAAAAGAACTCATTGGCTTAGGAGCCGAAGAACCAAAGTTAGCAACACGGCTCACAAGTTGTTGCAGATTCTTCCCGCACATGCGACGGCAGTCATTGTTATCAATTCGACCGGCTCCGAGCTGAAACTCCACTGCATCAAGCATGATAGTCTTCCACTGAAATCGGTCAGCAGCGGGCTCTGAGTGAAGTTGAGCTGGCTGATGAAAATGTCAATTCCCCGAAACAGGGGATGCACTTCATCAGGTCCACCGACGTCATCGCCAGCTGGGTTCGGGCAGCAGTACATTCCGGACGCTTTCACCTTCGGCTTGGAATAGCACATGATCGCCTAGGTCTTATATCAATCGGATGCCGCACTCTCCACAGGCAATTTGTTTCGCCACTGCTGGTCCGCAGCATCGGCCTGCCAAAGACACTACAGTTCATACGTAAATTCTCATATACACATTGGAAGTGCGTTCGCCGATCGGGTTACGGGAGTTAATAACGTTCGACGACCAAAGAACGCGGATAATGGGTCGGAAATGGGGGATCGCAGTCTCCCTTGTCTTTGTAGGTAGTCGACTTCCGCATATATTCCTGATCTCTGAGCAACTGTGCCACCGAGGCGCAACGGGGTGAGCACGTCTCGTAAACTGGTCGATGAACACGTCTCCTTCTAATTAGGCCTTTTGGTTTGGTCGGGTTTTTAGTAATGCACTGAGACTGAGACAATTAAAAAGTTTAATAAATTTTAAAATATTTCATCGGTTTTGGAGCGCGCTCTGCCCACTTACGAGGAATTTGTGGATAGCCGGAGCAACTCGTTTCAGCAGACCAAAGAGGACGTAACCGTCAATCTGGACGCGGTCCTGTTGTCGCGCAGAGTGAAGACGGAGGAGTGGAGGGGAGACAAAGAACAAAGTGTTAGGAGAACCATAAGGCAAATGAGTAAAAGGAGAATGTGAATGACACAAAGACAAAACTCAGGGGAGAGCGCTAAGAATTGCGGCATCAACTGCAAATAAAGCAACCAGTATAAACAAACCGCTTCCGACAGAAAAATTGAAAAAACCCTGGGGCGTGACATCTCAACCGTCAACCCCGAAAACAACCATCGGGGAATTAAAAGTATAGAAGAAAAACATTTCACATTTTTTCCCTTATTTGATAGCCCGGAAAACCTCAGAACGTTGCAAAATCTGGTAAAACTGGTGTGCGAAGCAGGATTGGGGATTTGCTTGCTTCTTTGTGTAAAAATTAACTGACAAATACAATGGCTGTGGGTTGGACTAAGAACATATTTGCGCCAAAAGCGTAAAATGTAATGTCCGGTAATTGGGGGAAGGAGGGTACCTCGGACGCTGCGATCCCGATGGATATAAATAATTTTTTACCCATCAGAACATCCGCCGGAGGTATTCTTAAAAAAAGGTCATGTTCACGTGAAAATCGAAATAATGTGCGCCCAGACGATTCAGAATGTCAATGGGATCCTTGGAAAACAAGACCGGATGATCGTAGTTTTTCTTTGATTTGGCATTAATGTGAGACGAAAAGGCCTTCCGTGGATTCAACCATCGACTTTTATGCCCGTATAGGTCAGGCATGGCAATCCACAAATTAACCAAGAAAACCAGTGGAGCTTGTGAATTGAAAAATTCCAAATTCGAAAGCTGGGCAACCATGCACCGCAAACGGCAGCAATAACTTTTAGGTCCGAACAAGTATCATAGGAATACTCGTGAGGTGGAACCGGATGTACCTAACCTAATGCTTGCTAGGTATGTGGTGAGATCTTGCGCTTCACTGTTGGCGCATATGTACAATTATAAACAGAACCGCGAACCCGAGGCTCAATGACCGGAGAGATGGGACGCCGGTTAAGGATGAGTCCGGACGCAGTGGCTGCCCCAACCAACCTACGAATGACTCCAGTGGCTTGTCAGCTTCTCACAACTGCACTGGACTTCACACACACACAAGTTCGCCCAGGTGGAAGAAACACTTCGGCCAGCCTTATTCCGTTCCGACACTCGGTCGGGGCAGCTATCAGGATCCGTCCCCTGAGTTCGTCACAACTTTTTGGAGTCGCGGATGAGGACTGTGAATCAGGTGGGATCGTGACCGACATACACAGCTGCAGACCCAATGGCCGCAGCATCCGGATACCAAATCTGGTTCCCTGCAGTCGCCAGACGGCCTGCCGACGAAAGCAAGTACATCAAAAATAGCCCCTCCGGCCTCCACTGTCTTTGTCACAGCAACATTTGTGGATGATTGATTGGCCGAAGGTGCATATAATGGGGGGAAGCGGTGCCATGTTGCGCGTCAGCCCCAGGGGCAAAGCAAAATCAACCTAGGAACGGCGACCGGACAAAGGACGTTCGCAGTGGGACGCGTACGGTCGGCGTAGGCTGGTGGCTTCTATTCCCGGCCAGGCCACATTTATCCCGTCAGAGGACGCAGTAGGCAGCCAAGGTAAGACAGAAGCGGTTCTAAAGAAAGCCAGGCGCTGGTGCAAGGCAAGCGTTGGCGGACCTCGTAATGAAGATCTCTCCCTCTGTGAGGAGGAATTGAAGTCTGTTCTGATAGTTATGGCCCAAAACAAGGGACTACAGAAAGTACCTATTGTCTAACAGCCCAAATGCCCTAGCGTCACCGGAAGTACATTACACTACAGGTGCTAATGACTTCATGAGAATTGGACCCAAACACCCAATACGGTGCATCTCATGATTGGAACCTTTCTTAAAACCGAAAGACAATCATTCTTCAAGCACAGCATTTGAAGAACGCGTTATTTTCTACAAAGCGAGTGTGGAAAAGAATATTTTTGTGCATGTTTTCTGCAAAGTATATTTGAATCTGTAAGGGTATCGAAAATCAGTGGGATAATTCGTACCACTTAAGTCCAGTTTTTACAGGAGGCCGGAAAAGTGCTCGCTCAAAAGCCAGCATCATGACGTGACTGAAATATCTTTGGATTATTCTGCACGGAAAGCAATATTACAACCCTACTTAAGCAACCTTTTCGAATTGAAAACACATTTAAGAATTTCGGTTAACATCTCCTGCGATAGAAGATTTACTGTAGTGTCGTTCTCTCTAGGAAAAATAAAGCCCAACTGGTCAAAAGTGCTTGAGCAATGCCCTATCAGTAACGGTACCCTTCAGAAGTAAAAGTGCACTAAAATCCGAAAGCGTCTACGAGCAGTAACTTGACCCGAAAAGAAACTTACTCTTCAGTTCAATCTGCGCAGATTAAATGGCTACCTATGTGGGTCAGCTGGATGAAGTGTCAGTTACACTAGGCGCACATTCGATCCCCATCTGCATTTATGCTCTCATTAATTGCTCCATTGCACTGCAATGGGAGCAGATACTACACCTCCGTAATCACCTCAAGAGGTAAAAAGACGAAGGTGAGGATACTCAGTATCCCACTAAGGTCGGTGAACTTCCAGGTGAGATCGGATTCGTTTGTGGGTGAACCAGTAGTGTTACCGCACGCATTGACGGGACTTGCGTCGGGTCGTTCACTGTGGTCAAACGCATCTCTCCAGTCGTCTTAAAGTAGTCGTGCCGGTGGAGCACGATAAGTGTGAAAGGAGAGAGGCTCTGATGAAGACAGTAGTCACTTAGAAATTAAATACCACTATAAATTACCTACCCGCAACAGGTTCCCGCATGACTTTATGCGTTGGTGCATGAAGCCTCACGAGTTCAAGCAGGAAGGTATTTCAAACGCTACGGCCACCCGGGTGCCAAAAACGTGCACCTTGCGGACTTCTCCATCCGTGAAAAACGTATCTGAGCGTGTCGAATGACAGCTGAAAAAACGCCTGGCACACCAACTCGTAACTGCCTTGCGCTCACAATTTCTTCATCCTAAGGACAGGGTTGGCTACCTCGGTATAAAAAGGTGCTGTCTACAAGATCCTATGTACCAGCTGTGACGCCATCTATTAAGGCCAAACTGGGAAATCAACCCCAACCCGAATACAAGAACACCCGGTAGCGGTGAGGAGACTAAATCATCTGTCCCAAGTGGCCATGCACGAACTGGACACTGGGCGCAAACTCGCATGCTGGTACGAACGATAAGCGACTATCGGTTTTTTAAGTGCACTTAAGATGTTAACTGTGTTGGCACATTTGCTCTCCGTCTGCGTCTGACGACGACGCGGGGAATCGGCGTCGAAAATTTGCACAAACTTACATTTCCCAAGAACATATCCGACCTCTCGCAGCTGCGGCACACAGCGGCAGAATATCGGCGAAACACGTTATCTGGGCTTTGAGTTGGTACCTATGTCGGGAGTGCGATATAACACGTTATTGCAGGCAGTAGTACAGCGACCACAAATATATGCAGGAAGGTGTTTTGACAGGGACAAGAGAATATTCCCAAACACAACCGACAGGACAACGGGCCAGTGGCTCAGTAGTAGAGCGTGGGAATTAACGCACAAGGACAAAAGAATACGGGTTCAAATCTCCAGTCGTCCGAAAGTGGAACTGAATGTGCCTGAGGATGGTTAATAAGTCGGAAATAGTAATGTCAGTTTCCCCACTCCTTGTCGATGCTCCTTCCAGCATAGATAATCACCTCAATCAGGGAGAGTTGTCATAGTTAAATTCAGAGGGCGAATCCTTGGTAGGACCGCACGGTAGCATTTCTCTTGCAGACGCAGCATTATGCCCCGATTGAACAGGACAGGTTTGTTATATGAAATAAGACCAAGGCCTGTTTATGATGACGTGTCCAGGCTGCGACAGCATGGCGGGGCAAAACGTCGTTTTGCGAAACAAAGAAAGTCGGATGCCTGATCCCTAGGACAGAAACTGTGACAAATCTCAGCAGTGCAAAAGTGGACAGGATTTAGAAAAGATTACCGAATGAGAGCGGGCCCATGTGGGTAACAGGCGATCGTTAAACGCACTTAATAAAAGTCAGGTGCGAAAGAAAAGGGCGTCAGCCAAGGCGATCACTTTCTGAAGAGGCATTCTTTCTGTCTCCGCAGAGAGCTGGCTACTTAGAACAAAAGTAATTCCGAATATGGGACAGACCCCACGTCGACTCGCGAGATGGCAATTCCACGCCGCAATCGACATCAGTATCGGGCTGTGAAGAGGAAGCAAACCAACTCCGTAGTGTAGCAGACTGATCAACAACAAGACCGACAGACAGTAGCTGTGTTACAAAAATCGCCGAGTTTGCAGCAGACCGACTGCCGCGCCTGTAGCGAAGTAAACAAGGACTGACCAAACAGTGCATGCGCCGTGGGTGTGGTGAAGTGCGAGACGGAATGGAATTTTCATTGCGGCAGGCAAACCAGAGCCCAGCAGCACGTAAGGGGCGTGTAAACACAATCTGCAGAAAGGTGTGCGCTAACGAAACCTATCAATGGTCGCTACAAAATCCTAATGCATAGAAGCGATAGCGACTGTTAAAATCTGGGCCAGTGTACGATCGTCGAGGAGCGAACGAAGGCCTAACTCTGCGACGTGGGTGCTACGTTCACCAACCTAGTCGGATGTCGAGATGGGAAATTGGCATTCTGAAGGGCCTTCAAACACCGGGTTGGGAGACGTATGGAAGGCCGCAATGAGCAGCGAAGTCAATAACCTTGGAAAATCTACCAACAAATACAAAAACTTAAGACTGTCATTTCTAGTGTTAATTGGCTGTGTATGCTGCATCAAAGTCAGAAGGACTTGGGTCGATAGTCCTAAAGTCCACCGAACGACAGGAATACGTAGGCAGTCGTACAGGGACGACTGTAAAAAATCAATAAGCCGGTTTACAGATAGACAGAGTGAAATGTGTAGCTACACTAACTCGGTTCTCTGGGTTGTGATAGCAGAGCACTCAATTTCAAACCCACCGAACCGGCGTGGAAGTTCAGGCCATCTTGAAGACTAATGAAAGGACTATTCATATTGACTCAACTGTGAAAAACTTGGCTCCTCAGTGGGATTCGAACCCACGACAGCAAAGGGAGGCTTTAGTACAGCCAACGCTCTAGCCACCTGAGCTACGAGGCACCGCCGAACTATTGTTGTGGAGATACCGGGACAGTACCTACCAAAAGATTACTGGCTATGCATGCTTACTTACACAGTAGGCAACATATCCCACAAACGTTAGTAAAAATCCCGGAATATGACCCCGGTCAGAAAGAATTACTTAGGGGGGAATGTAAAACTGATTGTCAAGCGACATGATCCCCATGATATTTCAGTCACTTTATGATGCTGGCTTTTAAGCGCGCATCTTTACGGCCGCTGCAAAAAATTCTGCCAACCAGGACTACTTAAGTAGTGCGACTTGCTTCTTGGGGCTGCCGATGTCGTTATAAATCAAGTATGTTTTGCAGAACATGCTAATTAAAACAATTCCTACTCTTTGACTCATTTTGCGGTAAATTACGTCATCGGCGAATTTTCAACCGCAAAAAGGTGGCCTTCAGGCTTCAAAAAGTTTTTAATTATATGGTTTTTGAAGACTGTAAAGTGCCTATTCGAATGGCATCGCACGTGTCCGCTTATTTAGGCTCCTTATGAAGCATGTTACGTGGTCAACATTCATTGCCAAGTGTCCTCTAGGCTACCCTCTTAATATAAAGTGCACAGCATGTGTCTTGGAAATTTTAAAAGCAAGTAGAACGGCATGTTGGGTTCAAAATAATTCGAGAATTGAAACCGAAAATAAGGTACCCAGGAGCTCAATCACAAAGCACCTAGTGGACACGGGCCATACGGTGAACCCAATGGTTGCATTCAAGGTCCTTTCGGTTTCGGACGACGACCGGACGTCTCTTGCGTTTTGTAGAGGCCGCTGCAATATGGAGGAGGGAACCAGAACTCTGTAAGCATCTGGACCACGTGATAAACCTGGCACTATCATGATAAGGATCGATTATGGACGAAACCCTGTTCCCATATACGCCCTCTCATTTCGCCCCCATCCCCCCCTCCCCGGCATGACTGAATGTTGCCCGCGCGTTGCACTCTAACAAACCGCCGCCGAAAAGGTAATTGGCGATGCAGGCAGAAGATTTACAGAGAACAACTAAGTGGTACAGAGAAACGCCTATCACCAGATGGGGACCGAAACGCGGCGGAAGTCACACAGAGGGCTATTGCATGCGGTTCAAGAGTTCTAGGTGGGGCTCCCAGCTGCAGAGGCCACGATGGAGACCAAAATAGTCCGGAGTTTCAGAATAACGAAATTTACATGTCGGTGGCGAGACGGACAACGACGAGGGAGGTGATAAGACGGACGGCAAGAGAACTGGCTCAGCAAAACAACCCTCTCTAAGATAAGGATCGCATGGGTCGATGAGTTCTAACGCGAAGAAAAAAGAACACCAAAAAACGGCTTCATGGTCGTGTGTGTGGGGGTGTTCACACACACGGTGGCACACGTGCGCACACGCCAGCATCAGCGCAAACACGCGCACGCACACTGCAACCGGCAACAGCCCAACACGCACATACGACGGTTCGACCGTCGCGCCCGACGATGTTCATCGTGTGCTCTACGGCAAGGTGAAGCAGGCACGGTGATCTGTACGTGAATTAGTTTACAGAAAGAGTGGACTTGCGCAGCACCTGCCGCACTCTCTCCTTCAGTCCCCACTGGGCCCAAGTGGGGACTGGAGGCGTGAGAGGGCGCAGGTGGCTGGTACGGTCGGACCCGCACCTAGGCGTACCACCACCCCCCTGGTCCACAAAAAACACGACCAGGATTTTAACCAACAACACAACAACAAGTAGGATGACTGGACAACCGCGCACACGACCTTCATACCCAGCGGGTCTAGGCGGAGAGGAGAGGGAGTGCGGTAGACGCTGCGCAAGTCTACTCCCACTATAAACTAATTCACGTGCAAGTCACCGTGCCCGCTTCACCTTGCTGTGAAGCACACGATCGACATCGTCGGACACGACCAGGATTTTTCCCCAGAAACAACAACATCAACACCCCAACAGGGGTCAGAAGGACGAGGATGACGACTGTGCAGCCGTGCCCACCACCTGTATACCCAACGGGAGCGCAGGCGTATCTACCGGCAGGGAAGCAGGTGTCAGGAAACTGCCAGCGCATACCAGGGCCACGGTTTGCTGATGCTGCCATAGCACTCGCTTACCGACCTTTTGACCTAGAAGGGCAACACGTGGTCCTGCATGTAGCCTGGACTGCCACCCTTCAAGGTTGGGTAACCAAACAGTCGTCGACTGAGAGACACTACCCTAAAAACTGCAATCGTCGTCATTCCTGTCATTATCCTCACCACCACTACCCGTGGTCGTCTGCATATTTCAGAACGGCATCGTTCCTAGTGTGTTCTGACAGTGAGCCTGAGACGAAGCATGTCATTAAATCCCGCACGACGTCCCCATAACGGCTGAAGCCAATGACTACTAAAACCGCCTTCAAGCACCCCAAAGTTAGCTCACGGGAGGAGTCAGACATTTGACAGGTAACCCGGACATTCGTTTCCAAATCAGTAGTAATCTGAGATAACGCCGAACAAAGAGTCGGCCACTTTTTTGTGGGCGACATGATTTAATTGCTGCCGACAATAGGACTGACTTCACACCAAAGGTGAAAACACTAAATGGGTCACACTTAGTACACGTTAAGTTCCGCTTGCTCATTGTCGGTGACGGAGATGCGGGAAGTAGGATCATCTGTAATGTCAAAGCTAATTTCAGTCTTCGTGCAAAGTGGAATCGGCTAAATAAGAGTTCGGTTAGTAGACGTCTCTGTATTTTGTGCTTTGCCCTTTCTGTCAGGGTCGATGTAAGAAGGACCCATAAAATCCTGGTTTTGTCATTTGTTTACGCTGGCAAGAGTACTTTTCGATTGAATATCCTAGAATGCCTGTTCCTCTTTCAGTAGGGGACGCCGAATTCGGGTGTTGGGTAAGTCGTAAATTAGTGCGAACTGTGGGGCCTACGTCGAAATGAAGGCCCGAAACAGATGGTTAATCTCAACCATAAAATGTGTCTATAAATTGGTGCCTTGAAATAATGAACCCAAATATACGCCTTCTTCGGGTATAAAATGTTAAGACAATGTTATTTTCTACCAAACGGGTAGAAGAAAGCATATTTTTGTGCATGTTTTCTATAAAATATATTTGAATTTATAAAACCATCGAAAAGCAATGGGAAAAATGCATGCTACTTAAATAGTCACTTTTTACCGAATGTGCTTTCCGCAGGAGGTCAAAAATAAGTGCATTTAAAAGCCGACATTCTGGCGAGTTCGAAATAATAAAGGATTATGCCACATGCTAACCAATATTACAACCCCACCTAAGTAATCCTTTCTAGTCGAGAACGCATTTCTGAATTTCGGTCAACATTTCATGAGATCGGTCATGCATTGTATGTCACGTTCGTTTTGGGCCACAAAACAGTCTACAGGAACCGATTTGGCGTTGTACATCGGTGTTTTTCCAGTGGGATCTGTACGCTCCTACAATTATGGACCTTCAACCAGTACCCTGTCTCGTCCTAGGCTGTTACTGTGCTACTAACCATATTCAGGGTGATTAATTGAAAGGCAACGCACAATACGCGTAACACTGCACTTAAACTCGAAAGTTGAATACCGACTTCCATGAAGTCTTCTATGAGAAAACTGCAAAAAGTAATGGCCCCACCTTCGTAGACAAAACGACGAGACGTGTTCACATACAGTAGGTGGGCTAACTCATGAACTGTCAACCGAAATTCCGAAATGCGTTTGCGTTTCAAAAATATTGATTAAGTAGGGTTGTAAAACTAGTCAGCCTTTAACATAATCCTATAATGTTTCAGTTACCTCTGGATGCCGTCTTTCGAATGAACTTCCTTCCGGCTGCATGCAAAAACTACACTCTGTAAAAAATGACTACTTAGGTTGCATGAAATTTTCTCATCGATTTTCGATGCCCCTAAAAGTCCAATTATATTTAATGGAAAACATGCATAAAAATATTCATTCTTTTGCTCATTCGGTAGATAATTACGTCTTCTTCTAATTTTATACTCTGAGGAGGGACATAATTCGGTTTTTAAAAAGTTTCTAATTGTGGGACATTTAAATACCGTGAAATGGCCGTTCATAAAACGTCATATCTCTGCATTTACCAATGTGACTTGTAAAGTTAGAAATTTGGCTCAAATCCACTGCTTAATTTTATGAACCCCACATGGTCCCTTCTTAATACGGTAGAGAACTGTATGGTTTTCCGTATGGCAAAATTATACGGTTTGTAGTTTAGGAAGCCTGAATGCAAGCGTGACGCCAGGTCGGGTTCAAAATTATTCGGGAATTGGAAAAGTTTTATAAAACCAAATTATACCCTTCCTTCAAGTGTGAAATTGAAGGAAGACGTAATTTTCTACTGAATAAGACAAAGAATAAATATTTTATGCATATTTTCTATGAAATATAATTAAAATTTTAAGAGCTTCGAAAACCAATGGGAAAAATGCATGCTACTTAATTAGTCATTTTTTATGGTTTGTTCGAAAGCCGACGTCCTGGGGTAACTGAATTATTATAGAATTGTATTGTAGGCTGACCAGTTTTAAAACCCTACTTAATTAATCTTTTTGAAACGAAAACGCATTTCGGAATTTCGGTTGACATTGCATGAGTTAGCCCACCTACTGTAGTACACGCATACACGGCAGCACCAGTGCAAGCACGCGCGCAAACTGCGACCGGCAACAGCAACAGCCCAACACGCACACACAGAAGGGCTACTTCCACCATCTTACCGGCCCGCATTCTTCCAGGACTGCTTGCCCCTAAAACGGGACACGCGGTAGATGTGCTGGACCAACTCAGGGGCTAGGTTGGAGTCCGACAGGCGTTATCGGGAATGTGCACCCATTCAGGATGCGGTGGCAAGCCCAGTTGCAGGCTCACGTCGTGCCCATCTACCTCTATGGCACCCCCTATTTTTATTGTGGTATAAAGTCCTGGGGTCAGTGTCCGCCTCTCCCGGCTCCAGTCTTCTTGACTCTGTCTTGACACCGGACTCAGGCGGGGGAGGTTAGAGCGTAGGTAGATGCAGCGCAAGTCTACCGGCACTATAAACCCCTGCGCAAGTCACCGTTCCTGCTCCCACCGCTGCTGCAGCTGTGGGGCACACGGTGGACATCATCGAAATCGATGGTCGAACTATCATCGTGTGTTTTGGGCCCCTAAAACGGGCCACGCGGTAGATGCGCTAGATCATCACAGGAGTTATTGGGATTACAGGCTCCATAACAAATGCCAACGCTGGGGATGTGGTGGCAGCCTCCACTACAGGCTCACATCGGGCAAATAGGGATTCGTGCCGCCCCTGGTCAGTGTCCGTTGTGGACCAAGGGGTGTGGTGGTACGCCTAGATGCGGGTCTAACCCCCTGCAGCCGCTCCTGACTCCGGTCTTCTTGACTCTGTCTTGACACCGGGTCCGGTTCGGGTAGGAGAGAGTGCGGTAGATGCTGCGCTATTCTACAGTCACTACAAACTGATTTACGCACAAGTCATTGTGCCTGCTCTCACCTTGCCGTGGAGCACGCACGGTGGACATCGTCGGTAACGACGGTCGAACTGTCGTGCGTGTGTGTGAGAGACCAAGAGTACATTTACGATGCGTGCAGAGACCTGAAATGCACCCATCGCATGCTGCTCACAGGCAAGCGTGCTGAAAAATTAAGTTGCGGTCTGGATGGAGAAGAAGACAAGTCGTCGCTGGACCTCGAAGTTGGCCTCAATTTGCACGGACCGAACCTGACCTAGGAGTTACTTGGGGCACGAGCCCGCCAGTTCACAACTCTTAATAGTCTGGGGCGAGCATTATTTCAGCAAGTAGTGCATTAGAGGCATACATAGGAGTAGTTGTCAGTAGGAGTGTATAATTGGCACCCAGGTTCTACAAGTACACTTGCGATGGTTATCACCCAGGGGTTGGATTGGCTGGCTCTGTCTAAAATGATGGCCTTACGTTGCAGCTTGTTGGGGGACGAGTGCAGCACACAGAGGGTGGCCACCTGGCAGACCAAACACAGAAACGGCAGACCGCAGGACCAGAGATGCTCCGAATGCTGCTTTCGGCCAAAATCTTTAGTGCCATCATTGAGTCAGAGTGGGGTTCCGGTGAGAAAATTTCGTCTGCCCTTTGTCTGATGCAGTAGACAGACCAGAAGGATTGGAGGGAGCTTGCAGAGGGGAGGATAGCGCAAAAAGACGGATAGACTGGTAAAAGCCACATCCCGGATAGTTCTGGAAACGTGTTCCCCCCTCCCTTCTTCTCCTTTCTGGCCATGTAGCTCAGCTTAGCCTCCTTTTTGTGACTGGCCAACCGAAGCGCCGGGGAGGAGGAGATTGGGGTGTTGCGCCCCTGGTCAACCATTCGCTTGTCACGCAAAAAATACTCCGGAACCACGGAGAGAGGAAAGAGGGGCACTGGCGGTGTAGTTTAAGCGCCACGATGAGTATAATCGGCTCCCTCAAACAGCCGGAAGGCGCAACTAACGTGCGCTTGGGTGCAGACATACTGGCCCATCCGAAAAAAAAATAAATTATAAGAACTTGTGATCGTTCTGTGTAAGAATGTCAGCACGAAGCCGAGTCAGGGCAGCCCTCTGTTAACAAGCAGATAGCCTTAAGTCGCAGAGTCATGTCTGCGCTCAGCCGGAGTGACTAGTCTTCACGCCAAGAAGCGCCCTAGTGTTTGTGTGCGTGTGCCTGTACCCAACACCTTTTGGCGAATGTTTGCAATTACTGACGGCTGGGGCAAAAGGAGTAGGTCGTGTCTATATTATGGGTGCAGGGTACCTGAGTAAGCCGCTCTAAATGAACGATTCGCAGTGTCGACAAGCGGTGAAGGGGATTCGGCGTCACTTTCATGATCATCACCTACAGACCTTCGTCAGGGCGATGGCGGTCAAAAATGCTGTCGTTTTCTTCGTGAAGCTACTGACGCTGTTTCCGCATCGATTCTAATTAAAAAGTTTAGCAGAGCTTGGAACAAATAAGCCCTGTTACGAGGAGGTGGCTCCAGTCAAGAGACCTCGCACGCAGTTGCATAGTGACGACCAATCAGTAGGTTTTATCAGCAAAGACCAGAATGGCCATAGCTGGCTCATTTCGCGTCACAAGCGCCTCGTACCACAGCTGCCCGTGGTGGTGGTGGTGGTGGTGGTGGTGGTGGTGGTGGTGGTGGTGGTGGTGGTGGTGGTGGTAGTGGTGGATTATGTCCGGTTGATGGAAGGCAGGAGAAACCCCAAGGGGCAGCTGTCCAAAGTTATTGCATCTCTGTCGGTCCGCAGTTCCAAATATCGCCGATTCAAGGTTCTACGAGTTGACAGCACAATGACAACATTGTCGTCCTGATCGATCCCGAGTATGGAGCTTTTGCGCAGGCCATTGAAGTAGTATACCGAATTTTGCGGTATCTCCATAGCAGAAGCTCCCACGTGTGCCTGGCGCCCCTGCAGTTAGTTAACCTAACGGATTGTGAATAGTGGACTTCAGACGATGGGGGAGGAGAAGGATGAGGAGGAAGAGGAGGAGGGGGAGGGGGGAAGAGTGGGAACTGCAAACAGTGCTGTTGGAGGCACGAGCAAATTTCGTAGTTATGGGATATTAGGTAAACAAGGGCCGCCTATCCCACAGCTCGAGGCTAGGGAGACGAGGAGGGCCACAACGGGAAGAAAAAAACGCAAAAAAACACGGACTCCTTAGAAACAGAGTGCATAAGCACAGAGGCTTACCAGGCCCTCGTCGTAGTAGTGTTCGAGGTAGGTGTCGCAGATCTTGCTGAATGTCCAAAAGGCGTCCGCCTCGGGCATAAACATGAGGAGAACGGCAGCCAGCGGCGCCTGGCCCTGACAGTAGCCCTTCCCTGGGTGACTTAGGGTGTAGGCTTTGAGCAGGTTGTAGAGACTCTCACGTCTGAGAATGGAAACATTAATAAGACGCTTAAACGGCGTGAAGAAGATGAACGGGGGGGAGAGAAATAGGAGACTGTGAGGGGAAGTAAGGACACATGGGCAATAGGAAAAGCCCTGCCTGAAACGGAACCGCACAAACGGCTGGTCAGTACCGATGTAGGCATGGGAATGTGCAAATCTGGAATTCTTGACTTAACAACTGAGAATGCTGCAAACTGATGTTGACGGAAGACCATAGCAGCTTCGGACAGACGGACACGAGCACAAATAGACAGTTTTGCGTCCCGCGTACGTCACAACTATCCGTACTGCGTGTTCAGCACACCATAGACAGTACTGGCAGAGCTCCTGACGAGGAGACAGCTGACAAACACAAGTCCTTTATCAGCTACCAAAAAACCCCCTCTTTTAGCGATAATGAAGTGAGAACAGACTGCCTCTTACATGAAATTTCGTCTCGAGAAAGGATTGGTGCAATGACTTTCCATTAAGAGGTGAGTTGTATAAAGCTAGATTATTAGTGGCACTGGCGTGGATTCCAGGTGCCCGTAATTCCCTCCCAAGCTGGAAAAACAGTTCAACTGAGAATGACCCCTGCCCACATATTTCCTCCTCACTGTGATTGCGAGTGTGGAGTCGCACTGACTTAGATCATTGTGTTGGAATATCCCCCGCGGCTCCAGGAGTGATTAGTGAGGCTCACGAAATTAGGGCATGAGCTTGGAAGAGAAAACGACCGAATTAGATAGAGGAAGGGTTGTCTTCCCCTCTCGTTTCGTCACCAGAAAGTCAGACATGCAATTATCGACAGGTTTGACAGAGGAGTTCGGTACAGGTGCACAAGAGATCAGGATGTGGTGAGAGATGTCGAAAAGCATATATAGAAGATGGCAAGGGAGTGGTAGGTATTTTGATAAATATGGTCTTATTAAACACCCATCCGCCACACAACAATGGCTGTACACCATGCTGAAACACACGAACACGGTGGTGTATGAATGGATATTTCGCGGTTATAAAAACTTCTATCATTAAAAACTTTAGAAAAACCAAAAGATATTCTTTTTGAGTGAAAATTTTGAAGAAAAGATACTCTACTACCAAATGAGTACCACGAAACGTTTTCTGTGCATAGTTTCTATAAAATATATTTAGATTTAAAGGGGAACCGAAAATCAATTGGATAAAATCCCCACTACCTAAGCGGACATTTTTTACCGAACGTGGTTTTCGCAGGCGGCCGGAAAGACACTCATTCAAAAGTTGGTATTTTGGCGTGACTGAAATATCATGGGATTATGCTGTATGGTAATTGATATTATTAATCCAGCTGAGTGATACATTTTAGTCCAATATTTTATGAGATAGGTCAGACACTGTAAGCAAAAGACCCAAAAAGAATGAAGTGCTGCATGAATAAAAAACAGCAGAATCTTCGTCCGGTGAAAAAGGGAGTTGGGCGAAGTTGAAAGGCGTGACGTTTCTGCAGTTCAAGTTAAACGAGACGAAAAACAACCACACAGTGGGATAGTGTAGGAAAATTTAGCGAGTAGACAGCAAATGGCAGTGGAGCTCTGTTACGACAGACCAAGCTGGGAAGAAAAATTCGCCGGAGAAAAACAATGATGCGAGATAAAAGAAGGGCTGGCAAAACACGTGACTGGGCTCCTGACTGACATCTAAGGTAGAAATATGCTGGGAGAACTTTCGGTGCACAGCAGATGCAACTGCTAGACTTGCAGACGGGTGCATTAAACGATTATACCGTTCTGACAAAGTATCCAAATACCATCTGAAGCAGTATACGGTACTGGTTGCCCAAATAAACTTGAAAAGTGAATTTCGCAATACTGTAAGGAGGCACGAGCAATTGCCAGACGCTGCGGGATTACCCTGTTCGCCAACTGATCAGCTTCTTCCGCAAGTGCATGTATCACTGCATACTTTGAAGACCATAAA
>CACRXP010000002.1:1079886-1107131 GCA_902702965.1 Spirometra erinaceieuropaei
GCCGGTTAGGACAAACCGAAACGCCAGAGAGGACAATGCCCAAAAAGGCCGTGTGGTTTTGCGGTAACCGCCTAAAAAACGGGCTACGTTACCCCCATTAAACAGTCCCAAAACGGACATTGCGGTACGGCGTCCGAGGGTGGCGACGCGGCCAACAACCCCGTTACGAGGGCGAATGCGAAACCAGGAGGACTAGCCACGTGGAAGTTAACTCTTCGCACAGAGTATGTATGATTGCCCCTCGATCGCCCTGGCTTTTCGGGATAGTTAAAAAATGCGTGGGAAGATGGTGTGGAAGCCGACAATCCTTGTGACCTGCCTCATGGAATTAAAAAGAGATTGCGGCTAGAGAGGACTACTCAATTGAGGTTTCAGCATAATCTCAGGGTATTTTGAATTTCAAATAAGCCAGAACGCTGACTTTTGAATTCGTGTATTTTTGGGCCCCTGTGAAAATCAAGCCGGACACGTAAATACGGACCTCCCCTCGTACTACAGGTGGCTTCAAGCTACCTATTCCCGTGTCCGAACTTCAGCCCTGGAAATTGGGATAACGCCACAATACCTTAGGGTCTATTTTCCGGCGCTAAACCGAAAATCACACTAGGTAATAATGACTACTTAATGTGTGAGCGTTTCCAGCCCTTTCGAAACTGGTGGCTAACTTCGAATAGATCAGTCAGAATTACGCTTTATAAGCTCAGTGCGAAGTTTGACGTTGAATGTTTGAGTCAAAATTCATCAGCCACCGCGGGATAACCGGGTGATATGAAGAAACTGCCAACGGGCGGCTACTAGTATACATATGTTGCTTGATTGGCCATAATAATATAATGGCACAGATACTAACTCCGCAAATTCAAACATATTTTATTGAAGGTGTGCACCAAACTCCTCTCTATATCCCTCTATATTATGTCCTCCGGAAAGGTTGATATGGGTATGTTATGTATTCTAAGTGGGGATAAATAAACTTGCAAGTTCTACTCGAACAAATAATTTCCAGTCTAAAAATGTCTCCCGCTGCAAACGTCGACAGTTGGTAAGGCTGCTTTTGCAGCATACAACGCGATTCATATCTGCCGCAAAATGTTGTGAGCATCGGATGGCATCCTCTTAACAGCATACTCGAATGTATAATTTTTTCTAATTCTGAGACCCTAAAGGCAGGTAGAAAGCCAAATTATTGGGCTATTGGTGAAACATTTGAATGTCCCTTTTTCTGGGCACAAACGGAATATAGGAAGGCCATTATGTGCGTGGTTTCTTTAAAGTACACTTAAATTTATAAAGCCATCGAAGTCGATGTAACAATGGGCATAAATAAAGTTGTCATTACTAGTTTACATGATTTTCACAAGTGACTGAATGGACGCGAACTCAAAAATCAGCATCCTGGATTGTACGAAAAACCAACTGCCTTGGGATAACGTTGTAACCTCATTTAATCAATCTTTTTTGCCGAAATCATATTTAAGGATGTCAACAAACCTTTCATGAGTTGCGACGCCGGTAGGATCCCTGTTGGTAGCCCTCCCGGCTAATTGCTCTACACATTGCTTACTAAAACATTCGCGTCTAGCACACAACTCCTGCTTCAGTTTCTAACATACATGTGACCTTAGTGGCAACAAATTATTATTTTCGGAAAATCAGGAACGCCCAACCCAATCTGGAGCTAGGATGCATTCATTCCGCAGACCGTACTCAGTATCCACGTTCGTTTTTGTATCTTTCTTTCATTTTTCGCCATATCTAATTTTGGCTACGACTTTAGCAGGGGCATCAATTCGGGGCATACACTATAAACGTCATTGACGCCTGCGCACAAGTGCCCCACCCGTATATCCCCCATTACCACCGGTCCCGTAAGATAGGGAGCCGGGCGATTTCAGTACGGGGAGCGCTACCAACAGGGATCCTACCGCGGCGCCTACTGTACCATCAGGAAAGGACGTGATTACAATCGCGGTATAATTCTTAGCGACATCTTTATGAAATTTTTGCAAGGAGCCTAAGTGTGCATTATGCAGGAGTGACATCTAACCAATTCCACTTCGGGACCGAAGCCGGGTTTTTCGCCAAGTATTTACGCCTTCAGTATTTCACAGCTGTTTTCCTTGCATCCTTTGCTGCAACGCTTTTATTTCAGTAGGATAATGGATTTGGGCTGTCAGTTAGTCAAAACTAGGGGCTGATGCGAGCTCCCCTTCCTCCCAGTAGCTGGAGTTTTTGAATCACGCAGTCCAGGCGGCAGTCCGAAATGTGCTCAACCAGATTGTGGTTCGGCGATCAACAGGATCTAGCAAAAGGGACTGACTGCCACCTGTCGTTTCAAGTGTTTTTACAGTGTGTGCCCGATGACACGGAAGATATTCGTCCTTGAGGATATGCCGCCGCAGCTCTGCGACCTTGTCAAACAGTCTGGTGTGAGTGGGTGGTAGGTACGGCGAGAGGATTCAAAAGCAGTCAAGGCTTGATATTCTCGTGAAATTTAATATACCAAAAACAAACATGAAGGCCATGTCGCTTTACTTGTTGTGTTGTTTGTGACACACAGCAGGAAGTATATGTGCCATCTCTATGTTGTCGTAAATACATTTTTCAACACCAAAATGTGTTATTTGTGCTGATTGAAGTCTTAAGCTGTCAGCCCACTCGACAGTTCGAGATCGTCCTTACCGACGAGGTCTATCGTGTGCCCCACAGCGCGGTGAAAGCAGGGACGGTCACTTGTGTGTGAGTGAGTTTAAAGTGCAGGCAGATGTTCGCGGCATTTTTACCGCACTCTCTCCTTCCTCATTCATCTAAGCCCGATGTCAAGACAGAGTCAATAAGACCGGAAATAGGATCGGTCGCAGTTGCTGACAGAGGTAAACATATTGTCTACACGCGCCACACACGTCCGGTCTAAGCACAGTGGGCCAGGATGTCACCACCGATCAAAAAGAGACGGGGATGTCATATAGGCCACATTAGGAAAGAGTTAATGCAGCCTGACTCTTCGTCTTGAGAGGAGAGACGCGTTATCTCATCAATTTGGAGCCTTTCAGTACACGGTTTTTAGCGAATCATGACATTGTCAAGCGTGCCAGATTGTTTATGGCGAGGAAAATGCTCCGAGTGCCGTGGGGACACAGTGCGTACAGTCAACCTCACTATTCCCTCCCTCTCCAGGCACCAGTCTGAGCCGATCAGTCATCGAATGCGAGAATGAGGCACAGGCGGCTAGTGATGTGTGCACTTATTTAGTAGTAAATCACCTCTGCTCCAATTTTTCTGTTTGAATAAAGGGTATCAGCCGGTTTCTAAAAAAGTCCGTGATAATGAGACTTTTTAGGACCGGGAAATGTCTGTGCGTAAACCATCGTTGTTCCCCCCAAACGGGCCACGTGGCAGATGCGTCGGACCAACACCGGGGGCCTATATTGGGCTCTGGCAGACGTTATCGGCATTGCGCACCATAACAAATGCTAAAAGTTCGGGGTGCGGAGGCGTACCCGGCAAGCTGGGCGTCGGGCACACTTGGACCCTGCTATCCCCCGATTGTTGTTGTCAATCAAAAACCTGGTTATTTGTTGTGTGGACCAGGGGGCGTGGGGTGGGACGCCAATGTGCGGGTTCGACCGCGCCATCCACCTGCGCCCTCGCCCGCCTCTGGTCTTCTTGACTCTGTCTTGACACTGGATCTGGGGGAAGAGAGAGTGAGGTAGATGCCGTGCAGGTCCACCACCACTACAAACTAAATTTCCGCACAAGTCACCCTCCTTGCTCCCACCCAGCTGGGGAGTACACGGTGGACATTGTCGAAAACGACGGTCGAACTATCGTAAACGATTGTTTCCGTCCCCTTATCAATGCTGCTTATAAACTATACTACATGGTCCACATGCAGTACAAAATTCTATGAGCTCCATATGATGTCTTCCCAATAACGTATAGCTATGTATTATTTACCTTACATGGAAAGTATGTAGCTTGTAGTTTCAAAACACTGAATGCAAGTGTAACGGCAGGTCGAGTTCAAATTATTCGGGAATTAAAAAGGATTTCATAAAACCAATAAATAGACTAGCTACAAGCATAAAAATTAAAGAAAAAGTAATTTTTTGCAAAAATGAGTGCAGAAAGGAATATGTTGTGCGTGTTCTCTATAAAATGTGCTTCAAATTATAAGGGAACCGAAAAACAATGGAGAAATAAATACTGATTGAGCAGTCATTTTTCACGAAGAATGTAGTTTTCGCAGACAGCTGAAAAGGAGTTCGTTCAAAAGCCGGCACTGAGCCGTGACTCAAATATGCTGCATGATAATCAGCATTACGACCCTATTCGAGCAATCCTTTTAAGTTGAAAACACTTCGGAATTTTCGTAAACACTTCGTGAGGCAGCCCATCTGCTGCAAGTCTACCCAATCTTTGTCCGTCTGCGCCTTCTGTCGTTCCTAATGTCACTTTGCGACACACGTTAAGAATTAGGCGATTCAGCACTTGGAGTGAATCTAATGCTGTGGCAAATGCATTTAGAGATCAGACATTCAACACGAGCAAAATTCCTACCCGTGACTATTCCTGTCGCAAAAGAGCTCATGGAAGGGAAATTGTCGGTGAATGTCTTTTTGTATCTGGTCGTTGCAGGCAGGGTCACCCGGCTGGGCAACAAAGTGTTCGTAGAGGGCGTAAGAGTCGCCAGATAAGTTGGCACCAACAGAGGCCACCAGGGTGCGATCCCTGTCTACCACCGCCGACGGCAGTGGCCGCTGCAGCTGCTGCTGCCCCCGGTCCGAGCCAAGCAGCGAAAGCGGAGGCGAGGAGGATGAGGATGAGGAGGCCCTGGAGGACATGGTAGAGAAGTGCGACGAGTAGGCTGTAGAGGCAGAGGATCCCGAGGCGGCATGCTGACGATGCTCCTCCTGCACCATGCTGTGACCTTCGTCCTCCTCGCCTTCAGTGCCCGTCGCCGCCTCCTCTTCCCCAGTCGCCTCTCCGTCCTCGGCCCCACTGGTTGACCAACGCCGCCGCCGCCGTCGCTGCCACCGCCCGTGTAGCTGATGATGTTGCTCCTCCTTTTCACCCTGTCGCCGTTTCCGCGAAGAGGATGCTGGGGCGGGCGGCGAAAGTGAGGAGGGATGGAAGCTGGAGGATTGCGGAGCCTCCTGGGAGGCACTGCCGCCGGGCTGCTCCTCCTCGTCGCCAGCGAGGCTCGGGCAACAGCTGCTGTCCTCAGCACTGAAAAAGTTGCTGCTGGTGGTCAGAGAACAGGCATCGATGGAGACCCCGGTGGAGGTGTTGCTTTCACTGGTGAGGGGAATTCCCAGATAAGCCGCCGAGGGCAGGGTGGCGTCGAAGACGCGGTGTTCGGCAGGCGGCGAAACAATGTCACCACAAGCACCGCCGCCGCCGCCGCCACCAACGGAGGAGGCATCAGTCCCGCTATTGGGCTGTTGAGATTTGCTGCTGTTCGTGGAATTCAGTCGAAAAAGAGACCCGAGCCTGCGGAAAGTACCGAATCCGCTGACGTGTTTTCGTTGTTCCAAGCTGGGTGAGGGGGCTGATGAGTCCTTAATGAGATTCCTAAAGAGAGCGGAAGATGGCTGTAACACCTGGTCAATAATGCGAATCAATAAGAATTGGTACTGCGAAGAGAGGGGAAGCGGGTGAAATGGGAGCGGTGAGGAAGCTGGATTAGGCAAATAAGACAAAACACTTGATTCGGGCATACGCAAAAATGCAAATGAACATTCTGGGAACCGCTGGGTTCAAAGAAATGGAGTTGGAGGACTTTCAACGTGGAGTCCAGAAAAAGGTTTCAACGACAGTGCTTACTGAATACTGTAGAAATATTCGTGAAGAGGGCGAGTGGGATGTCCATTTTGGTCTGTCTGTAGTCATTAGCGCGGAAGATCCGAATTTTTCGGCCAAATGAGTGCGAAGTCAAATGTTGCTTGATTGTTAGGCTATTGGCTCGCGTCAGGTCGGCTTCCAACGAGAGTATTTCAAGTCATCTTATTGACGCGCTCACCGACCTATGTTGGCTGTGGGAAGACGGAACCGGGGCAATTCAGTTTCGACTTGGAGCGCCTGGCCCAAAGTCCGTGCTAGTGGCCAAATATCGACGATTGAATACACTTGCATTTCAACGACCGATCCTTACTCTATGCCAATCTTAGTTATCACAAACCTACTGGGCCATCTTCTTGCGAGATATCCATGCTAACGACATTTCATGTTCCTTAAAATCGAAATCCGAGAGTCCCAACTAGGTTTCTGGGAGGTCTGAGTTTCTTAGAACCCACCAAAAGCCTTATAAAAGTTAAGCAAACCAGTTACTGCTACTTTTACTCTAGTCGGCTCCGTGCTGCGATTCCCAAAAGGGTGAGTGGTTAATTGCAATTGCAGTCAGTCGGTGACCGACTTCCGAGCGGGGTTGAGACAATAGGCGGTAGAGCCCGAAATTAGTTCATAACGGCCAGCAGGGCTCTGCGGGTGATTGTTCCAATCGCAAACGATTAAACCCCGTTCGTTGGGTCAGAACGCCAACGTAGTCCGATGGGCAGGGAAGGGGGGGAGGCGGCTGATCCACATGAGGTCGTGCTGTCGAAGTCGATATGTGGGGCCAGTTCCAGAAGCAGGCCTTGACCACTAATATGCTGCTGGATCTACAGTTTCCGTTGACAGCTCAATGTACGGTTTGTGATCTGACTCATGGAACTTGGTGATGAAAATTGACACGATCAATTTTGGGCATTTAAACCGTCGTGTATTTTGCTTATTCGCCCAGCCCCTTCAGAAAAAAGTTCTTTTTGCACGGAGATTGTGTTAATAAATAATGTAATCAGTCGAAATGAGTACAAATTTAGGCGGAGATCTGCGTCGCCTTGTGTTCGGACAGTTCCCTATGTTAAAACTGTCCTAGACTAAGTCTGCATGTCCGTGGTTGTGTTTCTATCAGAGGAGAGTTTTACCAAACGACACTTACTGCACTTGCAATTGAATTTTTTCCTCACGTAAACAAGATCCAGAAGGGTGTAAACAAGGTCATTTGTAGAAAACCGGAAATTTTATCAATTGGTCCAGTTCCCACTACTCCGCAAGTTGGAAACGAAACGGGCAGAAGATTAACAGTTTTAGCAATATAGTTACTTATGCGGAGCCCTGAAATAGGCAAATATAGTAAGGATGGCACTAGTACAAAGAGAACAGTGGACTCCATTGTTGGCAGCAAAAATTATCATTATTTTGACAGATGTGAAAAAGCCGGTCAAACGTTCAAATTTTAACCTCCGAGTTTACTTTACTTTACGCAGACATCCGTCTGCGAATTGCCTAATAAAGTCGTTTTTACGCGGGTAACTTATTCGAAGAAGTTTTTTAATGGATCTAGAGAACGTTCAGTAGCGAATTTTGTTGTGTACGTTCAATCTTCTCGGTGATGAGGTTTCATGTCTGGGTAGGTCCACAAATATGATCCGAACGGCCATCTGCACCTACAAAAGTGTCCAAACACTCATTACTTCGGCAAATGCTCCGAGCTACACGAAGGCAAATTTTTGAAGGAATTCATGTGGACCGGCACTCCCACTCGACTTCACTGGTTAAGCCGTCGAACTTAGGCCCTCAATGCCCTGGAGAGGGTGGGTTACGATATGCGGGTTTACGATCGTTTGGTGCGTTCATTTGATCAGCCTGCACGTGCCGTCGAAGCCGATATGTGGGGCTAGTCCCGGAAGCTGGCATCCCAGGTCTTCATCACTAACATGCTGCCGGATCTACAGTCTCCGTTATGACAGCTCAATGTACGGTTTGTGACCTAACTCATGGAACGTGATGATGAAAGTTGACACGATCAATTTTAGGCATCTACAACGTTGCGCATTTTACTTATTCACCCAGCCCCTTCAGAAAAATGCCGCTTTTGCACCGAGAATAAATAATTTCATCAGTTAAAATGCATCCGAATTTGAGCGAGGATCTGCGTTTGCTCGTGTTTGGACAGTTCCCTAGATTGAAACTGTCCTAAACTAAGCTTGCGTTTCCGTGAGTGTTTTTCTATTAGAGGACAGTAATTCAACCTCGAGGGTCTTAACAAACAAAAGTTTCCGCGCTTGAAAACTTGCTTTCTATTTTTCGTAAGTTAGGTAAAGCGAAATGTGGACAAACAGGTTACCTTTAAAAACACCGACTTCTAATTGAGTTCAAAAAGTCAGAAATGTAAATCTGTGAGATTTCATGTCCCAAAATACAGTACTAACGCCTACAGGCGATCCATTGTTTGAACGTACCGATATTGTCCTGCCATTTGCAAATACAGAATAAGTAACCGTCAAAAGACAATCATCAGATGGTTATTTTAAATTCTGAACACAAGATGTTACTGTGCTTAGATTGCTTTATTCAGCGTATACGTTTCCTCAACTTTTTTATTTCTGTCCAACCTTTTTGTTCGGTCTGGGAAAAGGGAGGGGTCCAATGAGCGGGCGACGGGCTTGACATGGGAGACAATGTTGGAACTGGTACAGGGTGCTGACAGAAAGCTAGGAAAAACTTTTGCTGTGTGTGTGCGCATTTAGTTTCTCAGGCAGACATGCAAAACAAGGTTTTTTTTAGTTGTCTGTTGGCTTTCATATCCGTCAGAAAATCCGGCCAATCGCCCCGAACGGGCTGCGTTGTCGTTGCATTAGACGATAACAGAGGTCCATCTAACATTTGTCGTACGTTAGTCAGACTGGACTCATTTCTCATGAGTCTAACTATTAGACGGAGGCTTACGCCAGAGCTACCAGCAACCGACGGCCGTCTGCTTTGTTGACGTTAACGCCGCGTTCGATCCCGTACATCTGAGTCCCTGTGGCGAATAATGGCACTAGATGGCGTACCGACAAAAAAATCGTCACCATGATCAAGGTCTATTATCATTCCACCAATGCGTGAGTTCTGGTCCGCAACAATCGTTCCCAACCGTTTGGTATTCGGCCTGGCGTTCGATAGAGTTGTATCCTGCCACCCATTCTGTTCAACTACGCTACTGACTGGATCCTCGGGAGGGCCCTACGCGAGAGTGGCGGCGTTGAGTTTGCACCCGGACACCGACTGATTCATCTCGACTATGCCGATGATCTCGCCTTGCTTGCTTCAAGTCTTAGTGATCTGCCGTCTATGGCGTCACGACTGAAAGAGGCCGCTAAATCGGTCGGTTTATCCATAAACGTTGGGAAGACTAATGTGTTTTCAAGCTGCATCCCTGACCAGGAGATGGCACCCCTCGGGATTGATGGCTGTCAACTTGAAGAAGTGGACAGTTTTAAATACCTCGGGGCGCGGCTGCTGCCTAATGGACAGAGTAAGGACGACATTGTCTCCCGAATCGATGCTGCCCGCTGGGTTTTTTGAAGCCTTCGGAAATGCCTGTGGAACCGACGTGACCTCTCCATCGCCACTAAGATTCGCGTGTACCGTGCATCTGTCCGGTCTGTCCTTCTCTACGATCGTGAATGCTGGGCTTTGCGCGTGGCGGATGAGCGAAAACTGGAGGTATTTGACCACCACTGCTTGAGGATCATCCTTCGAGTGAAGTTCATCGACGTTGTCTCAAATGAGACAGCCCGCACTCGCTGCGACAACATCGCAAGGATAACTCAGGCCATCCAAGAAAGACGACTGAAGTAGTTCGGGCATGTTCTTCGTCGTCCACCTCAGGAGCTCAGTGTCACTGCCCTCGATCCGGCACCGTTTCCTCATTGGAGGCGTCGAAGAGGGGGTCAGTTCAAAACCTGCTCGACACAGTTCGCCAAGACATGGAGATGGTTCTTGGACCTACGGTATTCGGTCTCCGTCGTTGGCGAAGTCAATGGGTTGAGCTGTCCAGATCTGCTGCCGCGGATCGTCACGCGTGGAGAGGTACAATTCGTGACATCATCGAGGCCGGCTAGATCAGGCATAATCGCAGCCGTATCAAGTACAAGGCACATGCATCCAATTGCGTCACCGGTCGGCCGATTAAGATTGGACAGGCCACATGAACGCAGATAAAGGCTCTTACTGAGCGGCCCTTTCTCGCAGCGACCTAGCGCATTCAGCGCACTGCAATAAATCTTACGCGTTTAAATCTACCACGACACGCTAAAAGCCATGATTCGAATATCGCCAGCTGATGGGATGACTGGGTCAGCGAAAGGGCCCATCATCAAATGGTCATTTCAACTTTTGAACATGTGATTGGATATTATTTGCGCGGTTTACTTCCTACTTATATGTAATTTAGAGACGTGACAGGCAAAAGACTAACAGTCTGAGTAATATGCTAGCCTTTATAAGGTACTCTACTGCGCATTCATAATCGTATGACAGTGCCCACAAGTCAGAAACGATAGCGAAAATGCCTCCAACATAATGAGAAAAGTATGCTCTCTCGTCTGCAGCAAAAAATGTGATCATTTTTGGGAGCGTGAAAAAACCCGGCCAAAAGTTCCCATTTTTTTTCGTGACCCTACCTCAGAAAAAGGCAAAGCACATGGGCATCCTCAAGCGAAGCGCATTTTAAAGAGGCAACTTATTAAAGGAACATTCTCAATTCATTCAGAGCATATTCGTCGTTGAGGATGTTCATTCTTTTCAACAATGAGGTTTCATGCTTGGGTAGATCTTCAACTGTGACCCAAATGGCCACGTACATAAAAACGAATACCAATGAACTCAATACTGCGGTAAATGCTTTTAAGGAATATCTTATTTTGAAGGTCTTGGCGAACACATTGCAGAGAACCTATAATTTTGGACAGTCGACTTAGAACGCTGAAAAGCACGAAGTATTTACTGAGATTTTAAGGGCACTCGGAAACCCGGCAGAGACTCCACTGTCGGCAAAACCACACGTGACAGAAAAAAGGCATTTTTAAGATACACAAAGTGGTATGCTTATGATGCCATCTGTTAATTCCATGCAAATTCATTAGTCGCTGGCTTGCCTGTCAACATTGACATCGTAAAAACTTTTATTAATGTGACGTATTTCTCAGTGGACTAAAGAGAAACCCTTTCTGCTTTAATCAGCCACATCTTTAACAATACAAAAAAGGAGAAATTACCCCGATTTCGCGCAAGAAGATCATGAAACACATAACGCACTTGACTCTGTGCCAGACTTTATATAACACGAATTCATGGAGGATATTTAACGAAAGTGCATCCAGAAAAATAATCTTTTTAAACGTTATTGTGCCCACGCAGTTTTATTTGTCAGAAATTTCTAAAACTTGAGTCTAATAATCACTTGATTCGAAATTTAGCGTTTTCAGCATTTCCGTCTGTCTTAAGAGAATTTTTATTTCTAATCAACGAAATAATACTTGAAATACCTATCCTAAGGTTTCATTTAACTAGAAGTTGCTCATTATTAGGCTGGTGCTCTGGCGGATGCGTTCACAATGGTTAGAGATTGGTTAGTGATTTTTCGTTAATTTGGGTATATTCATAAGTCAGGTCACCTGGTGTACGTGGGATGCGGCAGACTGACGATGGTAGATTTCCCAAAAAAAGAACTTATTTGCGAAAAAAGGCCTCTCTATCATTAAGGCTCTACCACAGGTCGCAAACAAAAGCAGATTTCGTGGTCAGAGCATAGATTATCTGATGATGGGCGCTGAAAGGTCTTCCTGGAATTCCCGAGTCTCAGTTCGACTCGGGTGGATGAATAGGAGTGAGGGCGTAAATACCTCGGATTGACAAAGTCCACACCTCGTTAACAGTCTCCACCGACCGTGGCACATATCAAGTTTTAGGTCCGGCAAAACTGTTGTGTGAGGGATAGAAAGTGTTCCCTGGGAGAGGGCTGACTGTTCACAGTAGAGTGAAAGTTGCACCTGTGCCAGATACTCGGGGATGGAAGATCCATCTAAGGAGCTCTGGTCTAACAGTCGATGTGTAAGAGACCTTCCAATCAGCACTATATATTTCCGCTGATATATTATGTATGAAAAAGGCAGCGTTTTAGAGGCTAGGATAAAAGCATGACGGTAAGAATTGTGGTGAACACCAAGATGTCGAAAAGCAAGCATTTTTTTCAGGCACAAGAAGTGAGTATTTGTCAAAGGCCAAGCATCCAAACTTATTGCAAAACTGCTCATAGTTAGCGACTAGCCGCGGCTTCTTCCGCATAGGACGTCACGGTTAGATTGGGCGTTGCGTAGTGACCTAGCGTCTCATTTTGCAAAAACGGGGGCAGCGGTTGAGAGTCAGGAAAGTCCTCGGTTAGGGTTAGGCTTATCAAAAGTTGCAGTAAATCAGTTCAGTGGGTGACCAAACTCATGTAATGCAGACTAAGATTCCAAAACATGCCTTCGGTTAAAAATGATTACTTAATTAGGGGTGTCATTCTGATTGTCATGTAACAGGAACCAACAGCCGATAGTTGGCTGTTGTGTTGACTCTAGTAGGGCATTTGATGCCGTTCTCCGTGATTCCCTGGAGAGAATAACAGAGCTGGACCGTGCGTTAATAAATTATCGCTGTGATCGGAGCCTACCACTGATTCACCACTACTCGAGGTCTTGACTACAATAAAGCTTCACAGCCATTCCACATCCAGTGATGCGTTCAACGAGTTTTTTTTCCTGCCGACCATCCAAGTTAACTGTGCCAGTGGCCGAATTCATGGTAGGGCCGCAAGCAATTTTGCTGTTGCCACATTTTCAAGGGTACGCCGACCGCCCAGCACTGAATTACGCTGATGACATCGTCCTGTCAACGCTATGGTATGACTACCCTACGGAAAAGAGGATCTCAGTTGGTCGGCGTCGGTGAATCGATAAGTTTGCGCATCGAAACCGTGGAGACCAAGGTATTCTCGATTTACACCGTTTACCAGAGAAGGCACCACTCATGTTTAACGATCAGTGGCTGGAAGATGCCCAGTTTTTGGTTCCAGATGGTGGTGGTGGTGGTGGTGGTGGTGGTGGTGGTGGTGGTGGTGGTGGTGGTGGTGGTGGTGGTGGTGGTGGTGGTGGTGGCGGCGGCGGCGGCGGCGGCGGCGGCGGCGGCGGCGGCGGCGGCGGCGGCGGCGGTGGGTTTGTAGTTGAAGTTGAAAAGACGCCTGAAGCGTTCATGTCAGTGCTCGTGCTTAGCGGATTTCTCAAACATAAAGCCCCCATTTACAATACTAGGTGAGTTACTCAGTCCTGGAGTTTTAGCACGCACGCTTCATGGTAAAGTTTGTGGACTTCTTGATTATCACCGACGACTGACGCCTATTGCAGCGGAGTTGCGACTTCAGTCCAGTAGTTTCAACGGTCGTTTCCAGTCAACCTTGCTGTCATTTTCCAGAATAGGTTGGGGGAATCCTCTTCAAAGGATTTAGTTTAAACTGGATATGTAGACGACTGTAGAGTTCTTGCATCCCTGCAAGTGGGCCCAAACATCCGCTAGGTTGTTTCGTAGACTTCACTGACTCGGGCTGTAGAGAGAGACCAGGTTTCTGTGTTTGGTCGCAGTTATGATGGGCTGTCATCATTTTATGACATCAAAACGTCTTACGTGAGAGCGAGAGCGAGGAGCGAATTTTCGGACGTGTGAGAACGACAACATGATCCCACTCTTAAGCACCACGCCGATTGGCTGTCATAGACTCGGCTGGGAAACTCCAAGCCAATCAGAATACAGTTCGTGTTGTCAGTCGTTATACCATACCCAGAACACTACGTCAGCAAATGTTTGAAGGGATGCTGGAAACACCTATTGGTTATCACCAAGCTGTCATGGTACACGACGCTAGACATCCTTTTGTCGTTGACGCATAAAGAATTAGGCCCAGCACAGCCCATAAGGTGGGTGGTTGAAGAGTCAGCGGCCTTAGTCAGGCTGTTTCAGTCGTTGATAAAGATCAGCAGGTAGCAGGCATCCTTCATGTGGTCCCTCCGGCAGGACAGAGGGCGTTGGCTAAATTACAGGGGAATTGGCGTTAGGACAAGGGAGTAGGTACCTTTACTGGAATTCAGCGCAAGGTCATCTGTATGACGGGAGAGGGCACATGGACGATTCACACCCAGCAGAAGAGTCTTGGAACCAACAAGTGTAGCCACAAATAAGTTCTTCTTATTGCGCCGATCGGCAGCCGGTGTTCACGCGTAGGCATAAGTGTAAGATTTAAAGCATTTTGTCCCTGGTACGAAGCTGAAGTAGGCAGGAAGATGGTTCTGTAAGACGTTCCGTTTTCCACAAGAATACTTGGAAGGGACATTGCTTGCATTTTTTTGAGTTTTGTACCCATACAATGGAAACGTAACTTGGTATACGCTCTTTTCCAAAGGGCTAGGAACATTTGCTCCACTGACACACTGGATGCAGAATTTGCACGCCTCAAGGAAGTTCTACTTAAGCGAGGATACCCTGCACGTTTCATCCACAAATACAGCAACTCTACACGGCCAAAATTGACAGAAAATTCAGTTCCGAAAAAGCCCGTCTTTATATCTTTGCCCTTTAAGGGCGACAATATTTTAAATACTATCAAACGACGGCTGCGTTCCACCATTGAAAGGACATACAATGCAGCCGAACTAGTATTATGCAGTCCTACTAAGCCACTTCCGATTCCACGGGCAAAGGATGCCTTGCCAATGCATGCCACTTCAAATTCTGTTTATGAATTCACATGCACTTGCGGATGCAAATATATTGGGTGAACGCAAAGGCAGTTGGCGGCCAGGTCTATTGAGCACCTGCCCAGATGGCTCCTAAAGCAAGAAAATAAAATTCCGCGTTCCTCCATTACGAAACACCTGCTTGATAGTGGTCACTCTGTCGACCCCAAAACTTTCTTCCGAGTACTTGTTCGAGCACGAACAACTCGGACATTGTGTTACCTAGAGGCGGCCTATATACGACGGGTGTAAACAGTTGGAACACATGGTTAACCTAACATTGCCAGGGTAGCCTCTAGCTCCATGATTTCTCCTTCCCCTCTTACTTTTTGCTCGTTAACGCTCCCCTTTTTTCACTTTCTACCCCTACGGTGTTTGAGTTACTAACTTTATCGATTAGCCAGCTTTACACAAAACCATGACCTTGATGTTTCTGCATTGATTTTCTGCACGAATTCAAATATGTCGTATTCTTCCCACTCGTTAGCCATGTTATGAAGCGACAGGACGCAGCTGACGAGCCGTCGCGAAATTTTTGGTACCATTAAATCCTGCCCTGTTTGCCTACTTCAAAAATGTAAGAGGTATTCGTTAGACGGTCTTCGAGTCGTGATCAGGCTAGCCGGTTATTGACTGCTCCTGGCGCCAGCAACGCACTTTTCCCTGGTTCCGGGAGGGCAATTGGCATGCCGTGTCTCCGCCAACGGAATCGCGCGGAGAACAGGGGGCGAAGTTGAACTTCACCTCCGATATCTTGATCTTCAGGATGTCCTAGTCAGTGATTCTGACTTCAGGCAGGCAGTGGGCACTCACGTTATTAGTAATGGAAGCCGCGCAGTGTCAGGCTCTGGGTACTAGAGTCGAGAAACCTTCAAACATTCCAGCACTCAGCGTCGATGTTCTGTCTCCAACTGAGCAGTTCAGTTCGCTTTCGCGTTGCCTGCACCGGTGGACTAGGGTTGCTGAGCATGTCTGCTGCCCAGACCCGATGGCATGGATCGTAAAAGCACTTTGTGATATTTTATCCACGAGGTTTCTTATAAATTTTGCCTGCACTGGGTACCCAACAACTCCTCGGACTCAACGTTTTCTCCTCAGCGCTTTAACTCGATGGAGCCTAATTGCAAAGCAGCAGGCACCTGCAACCCTTCAGGGCTCGAGTGACTAGGTGCCATACTTGGCCCTCGACGCTACAATATCACCAACTGTCGTCCGTTCACATGAAGCGGATTCACAGGCCGATGGTGAAATGGGCTTGCTTGGGCTTGAGTCATGGCTCCTAGCTCTATCCGTGTGGCGTCTCCTGAAGACAGACGGCGTAAACTTCCGGCGACATAGTGGTGAACGCCCGCGTAGCGTTTTTTATTACTTCACACGTTTCTCTGACCAACCTGGCATTAATTTACGTTGGGTGTGCACGCATACCCATACATGCACACACACGCGCGCGCGCGAGAAAGTCGACTGAAAATCCCCCTAAGTTCGACGAGCCCTTGAGGTCAAAGTTCACGCGCAATAGTCAGTAGAAGGAGGGTACGCAAACAAAAAGAGGCCTATTCGTAAGAGGGCAGGAGAAGGGTATGAGAAGAGCGGGAGAATAGAATAGAATAGAATAGGTTTATTGTAGCGCCCCTTGGGCACTGTCAGTTCCCTTTGAACCAGTGTTGACCGCCTCAGCACATTTGCAAAAACAGCACAAGCCCTGAAACAGATTTTAACTCACCAGAACATGTCCTCCGTGGCGCGGAACAGCCAGCTGCGATGGGAGACGATTAAAGTGGAGCATGAGAGGACAGACCATAAGAAGGTGAGGGCACGCCCTACAGACAGAACCCTACCCACCCCCCTTTGTCGGATATGCTAAATGAGCCTCACTCTGAATAGAAGAATGTGATGAATATCCCGCCCCACTGCAATGTGACTACTCCGTACTCCGTCTTCCAGTTACAACAGACGGCCGACCCCCATTTGACGGTCACGGAATGGGAGACCGCAACTGCTAAAGGGTTTCGACCATATCGGGGAGGCTGTCGCACTGCATCAACAACAAGAAGGTGGAGGGGACGGACATAGCCGGGGTCGGTATGCGGCGTGACGTTTCTAATGAACAATCTCAGCAACGTTCCGGTCATCTTCTTCTCGATGTCTAAATGTTGCAACCCGGCTTGCAGTTAACAGTGACAATGACTGTCTTCACCTAGGCTTCACCCATTTAAAGGGGCTTAGTCGTCACACTGCCCGGGCGCCAGACCTTCCGTCGTCAAAAAAGAATAGTGTTTTCCGCCTAGGTGCTTTAAGGAGACGGTCCGAGGTTAAGATTCAACACAATAGCTAAGAGGTCTTATGGTCAAGTTAGGAAGTAAGAACTTTGGAAGTTGAGCCTGAGTTTTCCCTTCTCCATTCACTCATATACATTTTTGCCCCAATTCAGGAGACCACCGATTACTTGCATAACTGAAACTGGGCTTTTTATTTGTCTGGTTGTGGTAATTAAATAATGCGATCTTCTGACACGGGAGTTTTCGTGGTAATCACTGAGTTTAAAAATAACGAAACGCATTTCTTTCGCCTGCGCCGGGCAGTTGTGTAGAAAAAATGTTTACTGATAATATGAGCTAGATCAAAATAGAAGTGCACTCTAACCCTCCCTCCCTCCCTCTCATTGACTATTTAACTTCACACTGAGAATCAGCATCGAACAAAGGGAAGTCCATGTGCATGCTATGACCGCGAACTCACCTGTTTTTCAGAGTCTTTCTATTTAGGGAAAGATTTGGAGAGGTGGCTATGACGGTGGGAAGACTGTGCGATCCGTTTAACCTGGATGATTTGCGAAGCAGCCCACGCGACCACGACTTTGGTTTTGGTGGTTCTTGCAAAAGAACTGGGCCTTGTCTAGAGGACAATGCGGGACTCTGTACAAGTCGCTGCCAGGCTTCACAGCGCATTGAGTCGGGTATGCCCTTTCTGCAGCGCTCGCGCAACTTCTCTTTGCCCGCTGTTGTCCAGTGGTCCCAGTTTTTGCACATATTCATCCACTTTTTCTCACGATTTCTTATTACTTCAATTGGCGTGACATAAGCCCTGCGGAAGGAGGGTTCAGTGCTCACAAAGGAAGGAAAAGGACATACTTTGAGGGATCCGTGTACTGTTGGCCACCGATAAAGCCATAACGATCTACCGTAGGCTCCAGCGTTGAGTCCTCCAAATCCTCGACTTCATCATCCACAGCCATCGGAGCGAAATCCTCGTGGAGTTGATGAATTTCATCATCCATCTTGCGCTTAAGCAAGAAAATGCACAGGTTTATAGGGGTGGGGAGGGAGAAAGTAGGAGGAGGAGGAGGAGGAGGAGGAGGAGGAGGAGGAGGAGGGTGAGAAAACAAAAACGCGAAAGATCGATAGTGCAAAGTCAGGGAGGCCTTGGCTGCCAAGCGAAAGAAAGTGATGAAAAGAGGTCGGCGACAGTTAAGACAGAATGCCAAGCACGCTTCCTCTTCTGTCAGCAAGGGTGAAGAAACACAGTGTAGTTTAGCATCGAGTCTACAGGTAAACGCAACCACAGGGGCAGAAACAGCCTGGAAACTTAGCATAAGAGAAATGCCGATACGATGATGTAGCACAAATTGGCCGAAAAAAATCGGGCGACTATCAGTCATGTCCCCTAGGATGAATATGCGGTACTTTAAAATCGTAATCGGGCCTAGAAGTACCGAGGTTGTGGCGGTCTCGGAGACGTGAATAATTAAAAGCTGTACCACCCACTACTGGGTGGATGCCGCGTCCAATGAGGTAAGAATTCTGGAAGGAAAAATCACAAAGTCTCGGTCAGGCAGGTGAGATTCCTACGCGAAAAAGTCAGCAAATCCATTCCCCCGGCCCACCTTATGACCTGATGTTCCAAGTCTATTCAAAAATCAACATGTTTCCCATGAAGAGGACTAGCAAAATGCGGTGCTTGTGGTCAAACAGAAATGTAAGATGAGCAGATCGCGATGGAGGTACGCAAAAGGTTGCTTGCAACCGAACTGCCAGCTCGATGCATGACAGCCGCCGCATAAGAGGACCCAAGACCATGAACAGGTGTGGAAATAGTTCGCACAGGCGTTTACGTCTGGAACGGGGACGTGGATCTACCCCCCTCCCCCACCTCGCCTGAATACTACGGGTGACCTCGCGCAAAATTCCAGGGAGATTCCTATTCCCGCGTCCTGACTTTAACTAAATCTATTCATAGCCCCAATGCTAACTCCAACTCCTTCTGTATGGATGTGAATACTTGGCTTTGCGCGTAGAATACAAGCAAACACCGAATGCTCTTGACCACCACTGCCTCAGGACCATCCCCCGACTGAAGTACACCGACTACATCTCAAATGGGACAGTCCGCACTCGCTGCGTCAACATCACATGGATAACCCAGGCCATCCAAGAACGACGACTGAGGTGGTTTGGGCACACTCTCCGTCGTCCACCGCAGGAGCTCAGTGTTACTGCCCTCGGAGGCGTCGAAAAGGGGCTCAACTCAAAACCTGGCGGGGCACAGTTGATCAGGACATGCAAGTGGTTTTTGGGCCTTCGGTATTCGATCGCCGTCGTCGGAGAAGAAAATGGGCCCAGATCTGCTGCCGCGGATTATCAGTCGTGGAGAGGTACCGTTCGGGACATCATCGAGGCCGGCTAGACCAGGCATTATCGCAGCTTTATCAAGTACAAACAAGTAACTCCTCCTCCTCCTCCTCCTCCTGGAATGTAAGGCAAGGCCGCCTGCAATATGCGAGTCCATATTGCCCGTGCCTAAACGGTGTTTATCGAAAAACGGGGAGGGGATGCGGTGGTCACAGCCACTTATGCATTTTTTTGTCGCACATATCTGTGACGATTGGAAATTGGACTTTAAATGAGGAGCGAATAGCAAGCGGACGAGCATGTCTGCATTTTTTCGTTAACCTAACTGAACTACATATACGTACAAGGTCAAACATCTTTTTGCACAATTATAACAAATGCTATGCGACCGATCGACCTGGAGGGAATAGTCATTGATAAAGCCAAAAACGTAAGGAACCATGGACGTCTTTCCGCCTGCAGCAATCAGTTGCCAGAGGAACGTAAATGTCAGACGAAATCGGAAGAACCTTGCCAACAAAAAACAAAAGCGAGTGCGACGATCATTTCGGGTTTAGGAGCTGTTGCCCACATGTTAAGCCCCAACTCCAAGCTGCAAGCTACCAAAACGATGGTTCATCAGTTGACTCAAGGACCCGCAGGCTGCGATCGGATATACTTAAAGTCAGAGGAGATTTGCGTTCATCGATGTGGCTTAGTTGTAATATCCGGTTACGGCACCCAGTTTTGTCTAGGAGCTCCGGTTTAAGGCCTTGGCATATAATCGAGCAATTCGGTCAGGCCAGTAAACACCACTTCTGCTTGGCTTTCTCGTTACTTGATCACAGTCGACGGAGCCTTGGACCGTGGCTCGGCTGGTGGAGGGTTACTCTCAGTGAAAAATGTACAGCCGCGTTCATATCCCCGGTCTCCCTCGCCTGTGCTTGGGTGTGTTTGACCGCCTACTCTCTTTCTGAAGTACTCACTGCTTTCTATTATGCGATGGCGCGTGAAAACACTAGACTGGAGTCCCATGCCAAAACGGAATGACCGCATCTAATTCTTTCATCCCGAGAAAGCGAGTTACGGCTGGCTACCCAGTGTGTCCACAGGTGGCGGATAGTGGAATGGCCTTCAGTGAAAATTAACTGAGAAACAAACAGACTTTCGGGTCCTGCGCATAAGCAGTCGCGGACCGGCAGCCAGGATGCGGAGGGCTGGGGCTCGACACGCCGACACCCTTAAAAATGCCACAAAGCCCACTGACGGCACTGCAACATGGCGACCGTGAACCGTCGTTCGATAAATGTACTTGCCATCACTGCCTTGTGGTTAGGTTCTTGAACCAAAGCGCTAAAGGTGACAACCTTAAACCAAAAATCCGGGCGGCTGTTGCGGAGCCGCCTGTACTCGTGATTTCTAGTGCACCTTATGAAAATATGTCCGAGTGCAGTATCGATCTGCTGCCGCGGATCGCCACGCGTGAAGTACAGTCCGGTACATCATCGAGACCGGCTACATCAGACGTGACCGCAGCCGTATTAGGCACAAGTAGAAGCATGGTTATCCTTATATCCAGTCAGATCGAATAATAGTGTTAGCAAGCAAAAAAATTCAGTAGATATTGCCGCACGATCAAAATATTTGAGGTCAAAGACAGATAGCAATGTGAGCTTGGAAGTCGAGGGTCCTCTTGCATGCAGTATACTCTTCACCATTAATACAAAGACAACAGTTCCAAAACTTGACTGCATGCCAGATTTTGCAGTCCTCCCCGCCGTCTGCTATCAAAGAACGACTATCCCGCTACTTTAGTATTTTCGACTCCGGTAGCTAACGAGGAGTACTGATTTGATCGTTAGCATAGCTGCTAACTACCTAGCGCGTCCATGGAAAGTGGGCTGTGGAACGCTCTTTGGTGAAGATCAGACTTACGTCTGTGAAGTAAACGGCCGCAGACCAGCAACCGCAGGGCTATGAGCGTGCGAAAGGGCTGGATCTGGTAAACCGATTGCGGTACAAAACACCGCCAAACTTGACGACGGCCAGCGATATGAGTAATCTGTCAATAAATCGATCCTCTTACGGCAGAGGCCTGGCATTTATGATCCAATAATATATATAACCCCAAACAATCAACCGGCGCGTTGCTAAGGACAGCTCAAGGAAACAGAGGACGCCCTCAAGCTCAGATAAGAAGAACCAGCTACGAAAAAAAACTAGCACTACAAGATCGATAGGACTCGGGGTCTCCGGTAAGGATTTCGCTGACAAACATTTACCGTACCGAGGTTGATACCTTAAATTACCTGCGATTGGTGGAAAGTGTATGATGAAGCCCATTGAACGACAGCATTTTTCGAAGTTGATCACATATAAGGGAGTAGATGAAGTATCCAAAAAGTGACAGCGTTAAATACACGAAACGAGCTCGCTCGATTTAATACATGAGAAGATCGGGGCTAAACACTGGTTCGAGATCTACGGCCGCGGTTCATTAAACGATATCAAAAGGACATGTAGTAGTAAATTTCGAAGTGGGGTGGGCCGAATGAAATACGGAGACAGCATTGTCTCAGAATAAAACGTTTGGTGGATACGGACTAAAACAAAAACTGCAATCAGCAAGGTACTCTGGAACATTCATTGTCCAGGTGACAGTATGAGGAACACGCCAGTTCGACTGGCAAAGCAAAATCTCATTCGCAGGTGACGAAGATCATCAATGGCCATAAAGTGCAGCGCTGATACGCGCCGAAATCAATTAATATTTCGAAAGACTTGCGCGACATCTATCTCTCTCCTCCCACACCCTTTATATATTAGCAGAACGCCCCAGTCAAGATACAGCACTTGTGCTAGGTGTGACTGCGGTCATGCCTGATCTAGCCTATCACAATTAAGTCGCTGATTGCATCTCTCCATGCATGACAGTCTGTAGATAACCCACAGCCTTCTGAAGCGACGGAGGACGAACTCCGAAGATTCAAGAATCACCTCTACACCTCGACCGACTGTATTGAGTCAGGTTTTCAGTCAATCCCTTCGACGCCACCAAGTGGGCAGCAGCTTTTGATAAAGGATACAACGGCTGGATTTGTTGGATGAGTGACGAAGAATACGTTCAAACTACCTGTGTGGCCTAATATCTCCTCGCGACGCTGCGACAGCAAGTGTGAGCCATCACATTCAAGACGAAGTCGGTGCACCTCACTCAAAGGGCGGTTCTTGGGCAACGGTAGTCAAACATCCCGTTCTTACTCGTCCTGGACACGCCAGGCCAGTCATTACAACCGACAAAACTGATGGCAGACGCATACGCAGTTTTGTGGCCTCGAAGATGTGACTTCGGGTTCATATACGCTCGCAGAGGCTTGCAAGAAACCTGAGAGCAGCAATGCCGCCCTTGCCTACTCACCAACAGCCTTTCTCCGAGATATTTGAAACTGTCCACTTTTTTTAAACTGACGACAGATTTTGAATGGCGCCTCTTTTTGGTTAGGAATGAAGCTCAAAAAACTTTTAGCCTTGGCAGCGTTTGTGGGCAAGCCGACTGATGTAGTGACCTTCACTAGAGAAAATGTATCCTGTAAGTCATCACGGCTTGACGCTAGCAGGGCAATATGACTGGCGAACTCTTGGTCAATCAGCCGCCAAAACTGCGTCGAGCCCTTCCGAGAACCATGTCGATGACTGCTTTATCATTCGTGTCAATGACTGATATTGCTGCATGGATAGTTTTATTAGCTGTAAGATTTCTTTATCGCTCTTCTCGGTGGCAGATGCTGGTGCATAGACAGAAATTATAAAAAATTCAGTAAAATGCCCCTTCAGTAGTATCGGGGAGACGGGTTACACGTTAGCTTAGTTGCTGGCTGCCCGGCGTGTCCGCGGGTGGTGGATGGTGGAACAGGCTTCAGAGAGGGTTAGCTGCGGAATAAACACTCGAGTCTTACGAACAAACAGTCGCGGACAGACAGTGACAGTGCTACTAGGATGCCGAGGGCTGGGGTCCGGCAAGCCGACAGCCTTATAAAATGCCACAAAGTCCAATGACGGCACTGTCGCATGGCGGCCATGAATCGCCATTAAAAAAGTCTGTTTGCCATCGCTGCCTTTTAGTTAGGTTCTTGAATCAAAACGCTATAGGATACGACTTTGAACAAATAATCCGAGCGGCTGTTGAGGACCCGCCGGTACTCATAATTCCTAAGAAACTTCATGCGAATACGTCCGAATAAGGTATTACGATCTGTGCTACGGCGTCCGCAGGAACCGACGTACCTTACAACCCTGGTCCAGTGATGCGGGCGAATATCATGCAAGCTGTACGACTCTGCGGCGGACTTCTGTCCCCCTCCAACCTATGCAGTGTCATGAGACCCACCTGAAGAAGCCGCTGACGCAATACAAAGGTTGAGCAGGACGGTATTTCCGCTGACATCTACAAAGTTGCTGCGGGGGCCTTTACCATGTCCTTTTCAAGTGATTCCCGGCTGCGCGTGACTCTAGAACGAGGCCGGACCCGATCGGATTGCGAGCTGGGAGTGGATGTGCCGACCACATACTCGGGAATTCGCATTCTCGAATTTAGCAATAGCTACCAACAGCAGACCGCCGTCTGCTTTGTTGACTTGCCACTGTATTCGTTTTAGATCATCGCGATTACCTAAGGCGAATAATGGCATTAGGTGGTGTGCCATGCTCAACGCCTGCTACTGCTTAATCACCGCACGAGTTGTAGTCCATTACAATATCTCCCAGTCGTTAGATATTCGGTCTGACGTTCGGTAAGGTTGTATCTTGTCGCCCATTCTGTCCAACCATGCCACTGATTTCGTTATCTGGAATGACCTACACGAGGTTGACCGCGTTGAGTTTTGAAGGAGACAATATCGTTGGTGGAGTTTGCACTCGGCCGCCGGCTGACTGATCTTGACAACGTTGATGATATCGCTTCCTAGATTCAAGATTTAGCGATCTGCAGTTTAAGGTGTCGATGGGTGAATGAGGTCGCTAAATCCTGGTGCCACCATCACCTTTATCCGCGAATGTCTCTGATGATGGATTCGAGTGAGAATCCGAAATGTCAGGCAAATAAATTCCTCGCTCCAGTGATCGCGTCTTCATCTTCTGAGTCGCTAAATCCGTCGGCTTATCCATAAATGCTGGGAAGAATAGTGTTTTCAAGCTTCATCCCTGAACAGAAGGCAACCCCCAATATAAGTGGCTGTCCATTTGAAGGTGTCGAAATTTTAAATGCTACCAGCGAGGCTGCTGCCGAATGGGCAGAATAAGAACGACATTGTCTCCCGAACTGATCCTAACCGCGGGTTTTCTCGGCCTTTGAAAATGCCTATGGATCTAACGCGACATCTCCATCGCCACAAAGATTCGCATGTGCCGTGCATCTGTCTGATCTGTCCTTCCCTATGGTTGTGAATTCTAGACTGTGCATGTGGAGGATGAGCAAAAACTGGAAGCATTTGACCACCACTGCTTGAGGACCATCCTTCGAGTGAAGTACTCCGACTAGACACGTACCTTAGCGGCCTGACCGTCAGTTCAAGTGTGGGTGGGTGATCCTCTAAGTCACCAGTGTTCCGGGAAACCTCTCTTAGCGTATCGTGAGCATAACGGCGAGTCGGTTAAATAAAGGAGAAAAACTAAGTACCGAATCTCGGCTGTATCAGCCTCGCCGTTCCCCCTGCCACAATTATGTACCCGTGGCAAATCCGAGCCAAGTCAACTGCATACTGAAATGGGATGCAGCTCAAATATCAAGCAGTGTAAAACGACAGCATGCGCGGACCTAATTTCTTAGGAAGAACGTAAGCAACTGGATCCCTTGAAATACTAGACTTTCCAACTAGTGTTTGTGCGATCTGAAATTTACGTAAACGAAGGATCAACTGCCAGCTGCTGAACTAAAAACTGGAATCGGGTTAGGTCATTCGGGGTTTTAAAAAAAGGTTGATTGCCGAAACATAATGCCTTGCTAAAAGTATGATTTTCAGGATTGGCTCAAAAAATTGCAGTTAAAATACGCCAGGTGTATGTAATTCTTAAGAGAGGACCCTGGTAGTGGGATACACGGGAGATGGCAGTTATTAGTTTGGACGTCAAAAGCAAAGACTTAATATAAAACCCTAAAATATGTTGCATTTCAGTTTGTCCCTTTGGATACGAAACGTAAGTGTGATGCATGTGCCGATCCGTATGTATATATACATACGGAAAACTCGCCAAGTAACCGTGAACACAGAAGCAACAGTTTGATCAGTGCATATATTCATAGCTAAGTGTCTGGGAGAACATTCTGCCCTAAGCTACAGTAAACGGCATGATTTCTTAATGACAGAGAACTTACAAAAACTATTCATTCATCAAGGTCAGTTCCATCGACGAGACCATTAAGGGTTGCGCACGAAATGTACCGTAATAAAACGCATTTACAAAACCTATTTGTCCTGGGAAGTAAGAAGAATGCATGAGATCCAGATCATTCCGTTTCCAGTTTATTTTTGTATAATTCAAGGTTAACATTGCGGGTGGATTTACAGTAGTCAAAACCCAATCCGAACAATGTAGGTCAATGGATCATATACTTTTTTTCGTCTTCGCCTCTTCTTGTACACCCAAACTTTCAATACTGCTGTTTATGTGCGCCATAAATTTACAGAACAACCGGTTTTGACTTTCTTTAACGCGTTTTTGCGTCTGCCTGCTGTCTGGTGAGACTGCCCCATCGTTAACGTTCACGCGCCTCATTCCACTTTAGTTAATTACAACCTTCGGCTTTTATCTGTCAATAAAAACCAGTTAGACCTCGGAAACTCTGGACTGCCCGCAGGATATTCGTCGCTCAACGAAAACCAGATACTAGAGATGGCTTCAATTTTCGTAAGTCTATGCAATTTTTGACCTTCGCCGTTTCTCCGACATTCCTTTTTATCGTTTTTTTTATTAGAAACACAGCATACTCCGCTTCGAGTCAAGTTTTTCTTGTGTCAATTTTTATTCGTAGTTTTATTTGACGTCTACACTATAAAAGTGATGACCCAGTTTCTTGACAATTGCGCACCTTTATATATACCATGACTGATTACAAGCCCAAGCGGACTCCCTAGACGTAAACACCCTCTCATTATATCTCCTCCATTTCTCTTATCAACCACCGTGCATGCTCTGCGCAGATTAGGGCTGCTATGTAGAAGCACCGCATCACCTACGAGCGCGCACGCCACTCGCACGTGGTGCATTCTCCGTCGTTGATGTCATTATCGATGTTGAGGATCCCTTGACACGATTCCAGCTGGCGAAACTTACAGTCGGTGGAAGGACGCTGTGATTTAGCGTATGGGCAAATCGGCTAACTGGTGTTACGGGAGATTCTTACGCAGGTTTCGAAGCTTATGCGACAAATGCGTTTCTTTCTCACCGGTCTTCACATAGACAACTTAATTTTCCTCGAGATTTGGATGGATATGTTACCACGTCCTATGCAGCAGGTCCTGGCCATGCATGTACGAAGAGGTCGATGTGTCACATTCCGAAATTCCACAGACATCAGCCGTCAACGACAGGGCCGATAGAGTTGCCAAATCTGACCCCGAAAGTAAATAATTAAATAAATTTCTATTTAATGTTAGTTTACAGGCATTGTCAAGGGAAGCGACTAAACACAAATCCGGCCAACAGTGAAAAAAAATCCTGAGCTAAAGGGATAAAAATATAGTTGATGGTGGTTTTGTGGTTTGGAGGGCTCAGGAGAAAAAACTGCCGGCGGTGGTAGAATATCGACCGTCAAGAAGGGGGCAGGTTGCACGGTATCGGAGATTATCGGACGTCAAATTCCTTTGATGGGACCCCGACGGGTCTTTAATAAAAATAATTGAATTGAATTGAATTGGATAGCCAAAATAGAGGCGTTGAGGAACAGCTGGTGAGACCGGCCATAGTGTTCAGAGACCACAAACGCCATCGCTACGGTACAGTCGATCAG
>CACRXP010000002.1:1136391-1151242 GCA_902702965.1 Spirometra erinaceieuropaei
CTCTTATATAATCACACATTTAACCCACTCATCTCTTTAAGACATCATATCCACCCACGACGTAACAGTCACCGTGAGGTCTTCTTATTTCTGCCTCTGGCACGTACTGTTAAATATCGTCGGTTCTTTTCTGTAAATGCAAATGTTATTTGGAATAAACTACCAATGAGTGTGAAAACTCTGCAAAATTATCCTTTATTTAAGAGAACTATTACTCGATTTTTGCATTCAGAAAAGCTCCCACAAATTTTGGGTGCTGAATCCACTGATCGACTGTACCGTAGCGATGGCGTTTGTGGTCTCTGAACACTATGGCCGGTCTCACCAGCTGTTCCTCAACGCCTCTATTTTGGCTATCCAATTCAATTCAATTCAGTTATTTTTATTAAAGACCCGTCGGGGTCCCATCAAAGGAATTTGACGTCCGATAATCTCCGATACCGTGCAACCTGCCCCCTTCTTGACGGTCGATATTCTACCACCGCCGGCAGTTTTTTCTCCTGAGCCCTCCAAACCACAAAAACCACCATCAACTATATTTTTATTTCTTTACATCATGATTTTTTTCACTGCCGGTCGGATTTATGTTTAAACGCTTCCCTTGACGATGCCTGTAAACTGGCATTAAATAAAAATTTATTTATTTATTTATTTATCTGAAGGCGTCATACAATCTGTTCACGTGGACAAGAACAATCCAGCACGCCCGGTCCCTTACCCAACCTGCATTTATGAAACAGGCAGAATCCGTAGTTCCTGCATTCTGTTGGTCTGTTGGTTTACAGACCGCCAAGCCAGCGGATGGATGCGGACGATGCATTTAGCACCGAAATAAAAGAAATTTGTCGAACCAAACACATAATGCTACTTGGTTACTTCAACTGTCCAGACATAGAGTGAGATTTGGTGTATTGCACGCGATCAGAAAATTCCTTCGAACAGAATCTTATGCAATTGATCACAACTGAGTTCCTTACTCAGCACGTTAAAGTGAACACTCGATTCAGGGATGAACAGCAGTCCAGTTGTTTGGACCTCATCATCACCAGGGATGATAGTTGCATTCTCGGATTGAAAATGCACCCTCCCCTTGGCCGAAGTGACCACTGCGTTCTTGTTCTCGAAATTCGAGCTGCTGAGGAAAGAAATGTATGGAAAGGGGATTATACCCGAATGAAAAGTCTGCTACAGAAGGTGAACTGGAATGCAGCACTCGGACCTGACTCAGAAAACGATTGGCTCTTCTTCAAGAACATAATGCAACACTTGGTAGAGAGCTGTTTCCCACTGAAGAGGAAGCTGTGCACTTCCCGACCAGAGTGGGTGACGTCAGAAGTGAAGAAGAACCTTAAATTAAAAAGGAGACTTTGCAAAAAGTACGCCAGATGTCAGCAAGCAGAGCACTTCGCTGACTTCAAAAAACAGAGGAATGTATTTCGTAATCTGTTGAGGAGGGAACGGGCACAATTTGAGTCAAAACTTTTAAAAAATATGCCGCAAAATTCAAAAAAATCCTTTGGATACGTGAATATGGCAAAACGCAACCGGGACTGCATTCCCTGCCCAAAAGATCGCCAGGGCAATACGTTGTCTGACAACTCAGATAAGGCGAATCTGTTGTCCGAATTCTTCACGTCTGTGTATACCGAGGAGCCGGCTTTTGATGAAAGAGTTTACCCTCCAATTATCCAATCAAACAGTTGGACTTCACAGCAGGCACGGTAACAAAAACTTTCAGTCAACTACAGCCCACTAAATCCTCTGGTCCGGACGGCGTGTTCGCAAAAGTCCTGAATGAACTCTCAAACCAACTGGCCCCTCCGTTATCCAGGATCTTCAGAACTTCGATAGAGACCGGGGTTTTGCCTACCGACTGGAAGAAAGCAAATATAAGCCCCACATATAAAGGTGACAAGAGAACAGCCCCAAATAATTTCAGAAAACTGAGTCTCACAAGCATCTGTTGCAAGTTGATGGAAAGAGTAATAAAAACGGAGCTGATGCGGCACCTCGAAGACAACAACTTGCGCAGTTTACATCAGCATGGATTTCGAAGGGGTCGATCCTGTCTTACTTACCTGCTAGTATCCATGGAGAGCTGGACGAAATCAATCGACATGGGCTTATTAGTCGACGCCGTGTACATTGACTTCAAAAAGGCTTTTGACAGTGTTCCACACAGACGTCTTATATGTAAACTACGTCAAGTGGGTGTGAATGGAAATCTTTTGAAATGGCTAGCCGATTTTCTTACGGGCAGATCTCAGCGTGTGTGTATCGGAAACGCTAAATCGAAATGGGCATCCGTGCACAGTGGCGTTCTGCAGGGAAGCGTTCTGGGTCCAATTCTGTTCTTAATATATGTGAACGACTGCCTGGACAGTCTGAACTGCGAGCGCGTAATGTTTGCCGACGATCTCAAATTGTGGAAATTAATAGAGAGGCCGGAAGATCCTGTACAATTACAAGGTAATTTGAATTGCTTGCAAAAATGGTGTGATGAGAGGTGTTTTAGCCTCAGTTGTAACAAACGCCGACTTATCCGATTACGTTTGAGCAACAGGAGGCCGTTGAGATTTGAATTTCACTATTTTATAGGTCACCAACTCGAATCAGTCAACCACTTAAGAGACCTCGGTGTGTGGATGACGTCAACTCTCAAACCATCGTCTCACTGCGCCAAGGTATCAAAGAAAGCTATGGGTATTCTAGGCGCGATTAGAAGATCTTTCGTCAATTTTGATGAAGAACTTTTCGGCCGAGTGTTTGACGCATACGTTCGACCAATGTTGAAATATTGTATCCAGACATGGTGTCCGTGGACGAAAAAAAATTATATCCTACTGGAGAACGTACAACGAAGAGCGACCAAGCTAGTCGGCGGATTATGTGGTTAACCTTATGAGAGACGGCTGGAGAAGCTTCAAATATTTCCTCTTTCCTATAGACAGTACAGAGGGGACATGGTCATGGCCGTCAGGATCATCCGAGGGCTAGACTGTGCTCTTCAGTTTGACGATTTCTTCGAACTGACGCGGACGACAAATCTCCGAGGACACCAATACAAATTGAAGACGAAATATGCCAGACTCGATTTGCGGGCCAAATTCTTTTCTCACCAGCTGGTTGAGGAATGGAACGAATTGCCGAACTCCGTTGTCTTAGCAGAAAACGTCGATACTTTCAAAAGAAGACTAGATAAATTTATGTTTAATGGTCAAACATTTACATGATATCAATGACTGGCATAACTGCTTTGTAAATATCTGCATGTTTTTTCATACCACTATCTGTAAATAGGGTTTGCAAAGGCTCTGCCTCTTTCCCTCATATATACTGAACTATACTGAATAAAACAGCGTACTCTGAACTCTTTCTAGTTTTGTGGCTCGTCTCTGCACTCTTTTGAGTAGATTGCAATCCTGTTGCGTCCAGGGTCTTCAGGCCTGGATTGCACATTCCAGCAGCGGCCGTGCAAACGCACCGAAGGCGGTGGAGAAGCATACTTTTTCGGAAACTGGGAATGCCAGCCTGCCGACAACTAACATTGAACTTGCGACATAAGCTGCCCTAAAGCATTGCGTAGAAGGCTTTAAGATGTCTGCAAACCTAACTTCGAGATCCTTCTGAGTTTCTGCTTCTGAGAATAGCATCCCATTTCAATAATATGCCGCGTACTATGAATCCGACTTCGATTTGCTAGAGGCAGTATAAGCATTTATTCAAATTGAAGAACAGGAGCTATCTGCGGGACCGCTCGTTTAGTCGATGAAGATTTTCTTGAAAGGTAGTCTCGTTGGCAGCATTGTGGATCAACTTCCAGATTTTAATGTCACCTGCGAACATGGCACAATCACAGTGCAGAAACTTTACACATTCATTAGTAAATAAGAGAAAGTGGGTCGGTCCGAGCACGGTCCCTTGATAGCTGCTGCTCCACGCGGACAATTTTGAAACGGCCGACGAGGAAATTCTTGATCAATTTAAGAAGTTAGCCGCCGATTCCAATCAATCTGAACTTGTAAAGGAGAGGCTGGTGCAGAACACTGTCGAACGCCTTCCGGAAATCGACGCAGGCCACATGCGCAGCTTGTTTTGCATCGAGTGCATTTGCCCAGCTGTGCATTATGGATAGCAAGTTCGTTGCACACGATCTTCCCTCACGAAAGCTTATAGTACGTTGGACAAAAGGTTGTGAGTTTCCAAATAAGTTATACACTCCTTTTGATGTTTTTTTCCATGACTTTGCAGCAGATTGGTGTCAAAATGACGAGCCTGTAGTTTGTCGCATGAGCACGACTACCACCTTTGTACAGAGGTGTAATGTGAGCCATCTTTCAGTCTGTGGGGAAGATTCCAGTATCAAACGATTTCTGACACAGAAAGAAGAATGGTTTGGCCAACTCGCGAGAGAATTTAATAAAGTTATTCTATTTATTTATTTAATTATTTGGGCGATTTTCGAAGAATTAAACCGCTTGAAGGAATGCAAATCTCCCACCCAGACGAAATGCCTGCAAAACCTCTCCAAACTTTCCCGCGAGTTGGCCAAACCACTCTCCTTTCTATGCTCGGGATCGTTTGATTCTGGAATCCTTCCCGCAGACAGGAAGATAGTTAAGTCACAAAGTCAGATTTCCTGCAACATCTGCCGAATTGAATGGGATAGGTTATTATAGCACGTTTTGGGCGCACTCAGCCTCCTCTGAACACAGGAAACTAAACCAAACCCATTCCTTTCGGCTGCACTTTGGATTTATTTGCCTAGGGGGCCTGCTTAGACAATATAGCATGAAATAAAAATTTGATTTACATTAAAGAAGTTGAGCCCAGAGGCAAAGAAATAACAAAAGTTGGAAAAATACTGACATTTACAATATGGTGATTAAAGTTTAAAGTTTGGTAGTTTTCAGGTCGTGAATATGTCGCCTTTCGTTGAACCTAGAGACATTTGACATCGGCCTGACGTTAAAATTACATATAGAAGGCACTGATAAGACTTGGACCTATAGCCCATTCCCATCCGCGATTATTAAAATACTGCATTCTGTGAAAATTTTGCAAAACATCGAGAGCTTGGGATAAAGCAGTGAATGAGACTTCTTAAATCGAAAGTGAAGGGGAGGTCAGGCAACCCATAATTAAGTACAGTGAAAAAAAAACTAATTCGCGAAGGAATATTGAGGAGAGAAGGTTCTTCCTGAGAAAAATCAAAAAGTGATAATGAAGCGTCATCATAGTACACATTAGGACGCTAGGTTGCAGCAGACTGAGCTTGAAATCAACAATGGGAGCGAGAATTCGACGTCCCAGTGACCGGAATGAAATCCTGATTGGAGTTGGCGGTAAGCGAAACGGGGGCGGTTTAGAGCGTGTGCGTCAGTATGAAAAGTTGACTAGGGGAACGTCACGTTTTGTGGAGGAATCGAAGACCAGACAGAGAAAGTCGGAATTTCTAATTAGATCGAGGAAAACGAAATCTCACGCGGATAGGGAAATGCGAACGGACAGCGTAGTTCTAGCTCAGTCAGCTGATATCTATCTGAGTAGAATGTACTAGGATGTGTTGCACTTGAAGGTTTTTAGCAGGATAAGTTTCCATATTTCAAATTTTATAATAATTGGCCTCTTTCATCAAACCAAAGAACTGGCAGCAATATTCAGGAATGGAGTGGAAAACACTCAATAACGTCTTAATTTAATTTCAGGAAGGTAAAAATTACAAGAAATGAAGGCACAAATCTGGACGGCTTTAGTCGCTATTCCGTCGGTATACAGCGAGATATCTGGAGTACTGATGGAATTTTAATCTACGTCATTGATGGTGACATATTCATTCATAGGGCTGCCTGGTAATATTAGCCCTTCCACTACTTTATATGCTAAAGGGCATTTGAAGGCACTCTCGTTGTGGATCGTCCCACCGTAACATTGGCCAATCCTGCAGACACGTTTCGAAGTCAGCGAGAAACATACTGTCGTTTTTCGGAGGAGATCATGCCACTGAACACTGGCGCAGACAAATGGATATGCCTAACAGTCCATCAGTTAGCAAACACGGGGACAAGAGAGAAGTTCAGAAGATGCTGATAATAATTATTTTTTATTCAAGGCCTATGGGGGTCCTATCATAGCAAATTATTAGTCATTACCAGGGTGAAACTCCTTATAGCCTGCGGACAACTTAGGTCTATGCTCGTAAGAGAAAGCTTTTGCTTAGCACTCAGCACCAGATGCATCGTCTCGGACAAAGAGGACAGGGACTTCCTCTACATCGTGTAATATGGAGGTCGGGCTTAGCAGGTTTTCCTAATTTGACTTGTCACAGCTATTTAGGAGATCTGGTGTTGTGAGTTGATGCGAACGTTTCATACTTTGTGAACCATAATGTAGATCACGAAAGATGGCCATTCACCCTTTTTCTCTACCTTCTGCTTTACGCGCTGATCATCTCGTCCTGTTTTTGATAAGATTCCTACCCAAAGACAATAACAACACTTAGAGAACTTGCACTTTGTTACTATGTACCCCACTACATTGCTTTCGTATGCCAAAAAAATTTCTTGTACATTGTAACAACATAGAATAGAGTTATTTCAGCACCTCTTTTGATCCCTCTGTACTATACTTTGCATTTGCTAGATTGTTGCCTGGTTAGATAATCTTACCAAGGCCGACTCACGAAACTGAAAACCGATCTATTGGAAAATCTTTCTTCGGCAATGAAAAAGGGAGACAGGGCCTAACAGAGGAGAGCATGCTCGGAAAATGTCAGGACATCTGTGGCAGCACATCGCATATATTCAAGCGGATTTGCGAAGATCCTGTATGACAGCTCGTAAAAAGCCTGTAGGAAGCTGTCTACATAAACGAACAATATTGAGGCGGGTGAAACCATGGCATATGTTAGCTCATCTGAAGAAATACTTTGGTATATGATCAGAAACATTTGTCTGCTTTGACTAGATTGAAATAAGGGCAGAAAGACAAAATATAACTAGAAAGCCGGTGTGCCCTTTATGTTTGCCGTGTGCTGCGGCCTTGCCGTTTATGAAAAATGGGAATTGACAGAACAAAGCTAAATTACTACTACAGGCTAGTCAACGAGACCATTCTTTCCTTGCAGGTTATTTCGTATTTTCTTTCTAACGTCGTAGAACACTGTGACTGGCCTAGTACCTGCATCACCAGAGAACCCCCATGCTTGGATCCGAGACAATGTTTACATTTCGTTTTCGATTTGGGGTCTTTCGATGGCTTATCGGAAGGTCCCATCTATCGACGAAGACAGATCACGGGCCTATGAACTTGAGAAGGTAAGGGAAAAACAGTTTTTATTTGCCGTAGTGCGTGGTTAATCTGATGCGGGGCATTTTGCGATGCTACATGTACCAGGCTGACAAAGTAGAGGCATTTAAAAAAACTCAAAACCCTAACTCGGCACTTCATGCGAAGTTTGACTCTCGAACATGCAAACCTGTTGTTGGAGATTTCGAATGGGGCCACTTGCAGATTGATGCGGTGTCCCTATACCTTCTTGCGCTGGCCCAAATGACTGCTGCAGGTAGGCATAGTTTCCTTTCAAAGTCTCAAAAATCCTCAGGTCTACGCATTATCTGGACCGTTTCTGAAGTTGCATTTATTCAGAACCTCGTATTCTACATTGAACCCGCTTCTCGAATTCCCGTAAGCGTCGGTCAACTTCATTGCTTTCTAGGACTATGGTATTTGGGAGCGTGGCGACAAAACGAACCATGGCCGAACTGAACTTAACACTAGTTCCGTAGGACTGGCCAAGGTAAGCGGACTGTGCTGGCAATTGTGATCTTTTGGAATGACAACCGTAGTTCATGCTACGCGCACCCATATTAGGAACGTCTTAGTTTTCGTATTCGCCACGTGGTGCGATCTTCTAAGCTTTTGCACCACTTTATTTTAGGCCGCTTTAGAGTCTCTCAATGGACTTGACCTTTTCGGCCCTCAGGGCGGGAGCAATTCTACTATTCACGTTCTTCTTGACGAAAGTCAGCAGTGCAACACTGTATTAGAAAATATGTTGCCTCGCGAATCACACTCCAAGGAAACTGATGCAGCACTGCTGGGAATTATTAGTTATCCAGCATTTGCTGTGAATGATAGACATATAATTGAGAAGACGCGATCAACCGTTCTGTCCAAGTTGCTTGGAAGGTAAGTGGTCTGATTACAAGCATCCGCCTCTTGTTTTTATAACCTTTAACAAAACTGGCTCTTATTTTTGACAAATAAAATGCCAAATCTCAATAAGTCTTTTCAATGTAATTTTGTTTTTTTTTAAATATTAAACTTTCTTACGACGAAAATGAGCGATTCCTAGACTCATTCACATTATCGTCTTTGAGTTTCCATACACGCTATTGTGCCCCACGCCACCACACTTTCCTATAAGACCATTTTATGGAAACCTGCAACGACCCGTCAGGGAGAAAAAAGCACAAAAAACGATGGAGAGGGGCAATGTACTGTGAATATAAGGCAGAATAAAGGATTTTGCTTAACTAACCTGTTTGTCATGCGTTATCTAGGGGTGACAAACGGCCTTTCCCAGCCAATTCAACTTTTTTCAATACTGACCGTTTGTACTTATGTGTAGCCGGCTATTTTGAGGCAAAATACAGATACTTAAGGTTTTTTCCCTTTCACATATCATCTTTCTCCGCTTTCTTTCAAATTTTCACTTATCCAAAGTATTTTATCCCATTATCTAGTTACGGCTGTATTCGTTTTATGAGAGACGGTTATCGGACTGCGCTTGAGGACTCACGTCGTCTGCACTACGAACCTTGGGAGCTACGGATGTTCGAAGGCATCGAATGCGAATGGCCGCTGTTTTTCCCTTACCTTATATTGGGAGCGTGTTTTGATGGTGACAGGTCGACCGCGCAAAGATATCTAGACCAACTAGAGCAAGTCGTTCTTCGCCGCGTATGCACGATTTTCTTTTCTGTTTCTGTTGCTTTCGTCTTCCAAACTTTGAATGATTACTACAAACACGGAGTGTTGCAAATTTGCAGTGAAACGTTTCTGATATTTAGAGGCTCACATAGGTCTTTATTTCTGTGTATGCATCTTAGAGCATTTTTTATGCTTAGACGCTTAGATCGTCACATTCTTTGAATTTTAACACCCCTAAAGTCTTTCGTCTTTGGTTTTGAGTAATTTCTAAACGTTCCTTTCCACCATTTGATGTATTTTACAGTTTAAAATTCCAAGGTTCTAGGTGATGTTCCTGTTAAGGTCGGTCTATTCGTAGTTGAAATCTGTTTTTTTTGTTTACATATCTCAATAGAAGTCCTCATGCATTGTCTTGAAATAGAAAATGTGCCACGATCACCGTGGTGAAGATTCGATTCCTCAGCCAAGTCAATTCACCAAACCAGCGGATGAGTCGGACGAAGTTCTCTATCCCATCATGCCCGAGCTATACTCTCTGCCCGGAGACAGAATTGACGCTGAACTGAAAAACCCACATTCCCAAGTTCGCGTACCTATAGGCTCCGCTCCACATCTATGGGGCCAATCCTTGTATATTCTCTCACGCATCATCATGGATGGACTTCTCCTGCCTGGAGAGATAGATCCCCTAGGAAGGCGCTTGGTTAGTTCTACATGCTACTTCTTTCATGTTACTTCCGTTCCATTTTCTCCATATATTTCCTCTGCATGTAACCAATAGGGATTTCAAAGGTAAACACCTACTTTCCCTGAAATATACTGATACTGATGTACAGTCACCCAAAAGCACTTTTCACGAATTAACTACAATTCCGCCGGGCTATTCTTGTTATTGCCTCCGAAATCATTGACGGGAGGATCTAAACCCTAGTTGACTGCTTTGATTAAATCTTTCTCAAGATTTGAGATACTCTAGGATATGAAGGTTCTCCTCGTTCCTTCACTTTTCATCATGAATAAATTGGTTTTGTGCCAAATAAGTTCGAACCACATTTGACCCAATTGTAAAAGACTCGACGGTCTCGGTGGGATTCGAACCCACGATAGCAAAGTCAAAGCTTGGTACAACCAACACTTTAGCTTCCTGAGCTACGACTCCCCAGCGGGAGCCGTGAGCTTAATCTCATATAAGTCCAGTCACCCACTCAGCCGAATTGAACGTATGGAATCCACTAATTCTGATTTAGTAAGCCGACTGCCCAAGCAAGATTTCCTGAGCAATCAACCTGAAATCCAGGCTCCCTCAATTAATTAGCGTTTTCGGAAGATTTGAATATTCATTCGACCTAGTTGTGAAAAACACGGCGGTCTCGGTGGGATGGCCTTTGTCGATGGTAAACCTCTAAGTGCCATGGTCAACAAGGGGGAGTTTCCGAAATGAAAAGTTAGGGATACAGAATCAGTGGGGCACTCCTCTACTCTGACAGGAAACTTACGAGCAGCCCAGAATGCAGAGGTAGCATCTGCTCTTCCACGCCGAGAGCTAGCCTTTGCTCTTGTGTCTGTCCGCGCGAATTGTGAGCGTGCGGATAAGCCATGTTCCACTGCGGCCAATCAGCGAAGACTAGAACATTGGTTGACGCCACGCCGAGATCTGAGTCCCGCACAGCGCAGGCACCCAACCTCTAGGGAGGGGTCGATCGCTCTCACCACGCCAAGTAGACTGCCATAAGTCTGTCACCGTCCTTATCGTGAAGACTTAATTTACCTAACGATTTGTCTTCGTCATCTATTTTACAGGGTGCGGAACCGAAGCCTGACCTTGTAGTCCAAGTGGTCGTATTGGCTGAAGACGAGAGCGTCAAGGATCGCCTTGCTGAATACCAGGTGGACGCTCAAACTTTTACAGAGGCATCACATGACTCGGGAATCCGTATATACCCAGCTAAGGTCCTCAGCCAGATCTACAAAGATTTAGGTATGCCATGCCGCTTTTTCAAGTGCCTATCTATCTTGCACTTCTGATTACAAATACTCCCGTGATATCTGGCAACTGTTGACGATGACACACTTTAATTTAGAGGTCACATGAATGGTTTACATTCACTTTTCTCTAAAAAATGTCCTACGACTGACCGCAATATAGGTGTAAACATGATTTTTATGATCCGTTACACGTGACCGACGCGCTCTCAAGTAGCCTGACTGCAATTAGTTGAAAACCCAAGCATTAACGGGGACATGGAAAACTCCGGTGCTTGAACATCAGCCTTACTTACCTGACTTTTAAGGTTAACACTATCAGAGGCGGAAGCAGACAGCGACGGGGTACGAATGACAGAGCTCCGACACGGACACCGTCGTGCAAAATAGGCTTTCTTACTACCACTATCGTGTCACCAGGCTCCAACGAGCGAAATCGATAGAGGTAATATCCTTCAACAAAAAAATCTCTGGGGACGTTGAGGACCCATATGTGCCGAAAACTCAACACATGCCGTGCCGGCCAGATTAGCCATGGTCAAAACCATATCATGTACAGGTAAAAACAATGATGAACACTGGCGATGTAGTCTCAGTGGTTAGCCACTCAGACGTAACCGGGCAAACTTGCGAAGATCAGCCATGAATTCTAGGCGATCGGGGACTAGTTCGCGCCCTTTTGTGGATAAGCACGCGGTTACACAGCAGCCCCATCATATAACTACGGCAATCCCTGCACTTCCCTTTTTGTCTCCAATGATGGCCTCGGGTCCAGACCTGACACGCGAGGCCAAAAAGGGGTGTGCTCCGGTTGGTCGAGTCCCCTCAGCCCCTTTAGACTCAGTTGTTTGTCCGAGTCGGTTCGTCTTTTGGCAAAATGATGACTTCGGTCAGATGTTGCCCGACTGCGTTCAAGCATTTGCATCGTCAAAACCGTTTAAGGACACTAGTTGGGCCGGTAAATACCGAGTGCTGCTGCCGGATTAGAGTTACCACCGGCTGATTGTGGGCGTCGGTAAGATCCAAACGAACAGCGGCTCTAAATAAACGTTAGGGCGCCGCCCTGCAAAATGCCCACTCGGCTAAACCCAGCTCTAATCAAAGGGCCCACTCAACGAGATCACATGGACTCGAGTGGTCAGCTCCGACTAACTGGTCAGCCATACCTCCAACCCCAAATATTGGCGGACGTGGAGTTTGAGCGTGGCTTCTGTTGAACCTAGGGCACACTTTCGTCTGCAACATGCTCCAATGCTGGGATACTGCGCAATGAAGTCTCTTCATCCGACTAATATCTCCACCTTGAATGGGAGAAATTGCTATCTGAGGATGATTACAGTAGTTCTTTTGCGTTTCAAGGAATTGGGACAGTTGTTCGCTGTCAAAGGCTGCAAAAATGGAAAAATCGGGAGTTTAGACCGCATCCCAAGCTAACTGGTCTTAGGCCTAATTTCGCCATCTCTCCTTTAACTGGCCTTCACCGCCTGGTTGTTGAAACTGAAGCGGGGTGATGACTTGTCTGTGTGTGTTCAGTCGCCGGAGGGTGTTTGGACCTGTGGCATGACTATACAGTCCGGTGATCCATCGGTTTTCCCGCCGGGTGAAGTGATTGTTAGATCGACTTCACTTCTGACTCCATTAACTACATCGCAACCATCATATTTTGTCCTCGGTTTTGGCGATGGGGCTGTCCTGGTAAACGGGGGAGGGGGGGGGGCAGATATACCGGCTGACTGAAATAGCGTTTTATCTGATTCTACGGACGCTGATTTCCGTTACGAAGACTAGACTTCATCTCTCAGATTGAAACGCATGCCGGAGGTTTGGGGTCAAACATTTTATGCCGAGACTTTTTGATGATCGCGAACAACACCCACTTCCGCCGTACTAGTTTAAGCAAGCGGCACGTCGGTCGTCACACCACGTTTGCCACGACGACTGCTGCATAAAATACCGCAGCATTTGTCCGGCGACAGCATTGCGTTGTTTGGGTGCCAGTTCAGTTGGGTGGCTTTCCGTTCACCCCTCCGCCCTGGCGTATCCAATTTCACTCAATTGACCCCACAGAGACCAGAATCAGATGAGTGCGCCGACTTAATGAGGTCAACAGTGAGGTCGACCAGCGACGACCTAACAATCACTTCACAAGAATTATTTGACCGAGAAGTCTCCGCACAAGTTCAACCACCCTTCATCAACCGAACAGGCAAGGAGGGGGTGCAATGCTACTGCTAGTACCCCAAATCAGACGATGACCGTTAATCAAAACAGACATAGCCAAGCAGAGGACTGAGGAGCCCGAAATGCCATCTACCTCATGACTGCTTATCAGTTCAGTCTTTCGCGGTGGTCAGTAGTTTCTACATTTTAAAGCTTATCGAGAATTTCTTGAATTTCGCTCCCAGCTGCTACCTGTTCACCACTCTCAAAACTCACACCTGACCGTCTTCGTCAATAGTACCGTCGTCCTGCATCGTAGCTGCAATTAATGACCCACCTTTTTGTCGGTACTGGACAGGCCATCTACAACCATTGACAACGACTAGAACTCTTCAAATCGCCGACTTACTACAGTTGAAAAACTGTGCACCGATTCGGCAGCATCAAGTACATTCCTTCTGTTTACCTGTGGCTGTTGTTCTCTCAATTTTCAGGTGATTGTCCAAGTTTAGGACTTACGGGCAGGACTGCGAAGGACATCGGTGTGCTCTCTACAAGTAGCCTCTACCGCATCGGAAACACTACATTCGTGTTTACGCCACAGGTAAGATGGAAAGATATAAACAAGACAGACGAGACCTATTTAAGGGCCTCTCATCGGAAAATATTATTTTGGCCATGTGAAGGGTTGCGTTCACCGATCGAGTTACAGGATATGACCGTCCCGTATCATGGTATCATGTATCATGGCTGTAACTTTTTGGCGTTTTTGTGCCTCAAAATGGCGCCAAGCAGTCGTAGCATGAGTCCACAGCGGCTCCTTGCAAGCCGCTTATCTCATTAAAACGCACCGATTGACCACTAGGACGTTTACTCAGAGTCCATATTTCATTATCCAGTAAAGTTGAGGTCCACGAATGATATTTATCCGATAGTTATCATCAAAGAAAAATAATCCTCCTTTGATTAAGAGACCTCATCCCTCATCAGAAATGATCATTGCCAATTTTTAGATGAACTCATGTGTGGGTCCTAAGACTGTGACTGGTAAGAAAACTCACGAACGACGACTGCAGGTGCTCTTCACAGCTGTAACTCCTCCATCAGGTGCCTTACTAACTTCTGTCTAACCTAACATCCGTTTGGCTGCTGACGTCCTTCACTCCCCATGTTCCAGTAGTCGCAAAGTTTGCTCGGCTGAATGTCAGAGCAGCCCCTTTAGATCAAGATGTTGTTCCCGCGTTTCTATACACTCCCTGTTTGTTATCCTCACTGTCGACGGGCTGTTTGCTTCTGGTTGACTTGCCCTACCATCCGTGTACGCCACGGACGTATAGCGTGTGTAAATACTCTCCCCCCGCCATTCTTCCTCTGCAGTTATGAATTATCTCATCCACCTCGCCGACTAAAGATATCAACAATGGCCAATTGTTACTGCCGGTAAACGCCCCCCTCACACAATAGGTCATATTCGCGATTGCAACCGGCAGGACAACGGGCCCGTGGCTCTGTAGCAGAGCGTTCGACTCAATGACCGAAGATCTCGGGTTCGAATCCCAGTTGCTCCAAAAAGCCTGAGGGTGGGCATGGCTGGCTACTCAGGCCGCGAGGCGTTGGTCAGTTCAGACACCACGCGTCGGCGTGCTATCATGAACCCATCCACGAAGCCTTAAACTGCCAGTCAGTCCGTTTGACCCCATGAACATCGTTCGAAAGTCGGGACAGCGCATTTTGATGAAGAAGCACGACCGCGTTGAGAGCCAGGTAAAAATCG
>CACRXP010000002.1:1151361-1164325 GCA_902702965.1 Spirometra erinaceieuropaei
TAGGCATCTATATTGCCCTGTTTGCATGCAGAGGTCGGCGCGTCTGTAGGCGAAAAGGCCCAGACTTCACTGCACAATCCCCGGCAAAGATGGAGCCGTATATCCTTGCCCTGAAGGTTTTTGCGGAAACCTGTGCACGACAGGTGTTGAACAGTTCCCCATTGGTTCCGTGGTGTATGTCGTTGGTGGTCGACGTTCATTGGCACGATGGGGAACAGGCGGTTAAAGAGAGCTGCGGCGAGGACTCAACCCTGTTTCACTTCCTTTTTTTATCGTCAACGCTTCTGATTTTGACTTTTTGTCCATCCGGCCAGCATAGAACTCCCTGACTGTCAGTCTGGATCGTCCGAGACATGCAACATTCACCAGTACTTTCCAGAAGCCATCCCGTTTTACGATCTTGAGGATCGTGGTGGGATCGACAAAAACCGTCACTTTTTCAGTCTCTGGATTATGAAGATCATATTGATGGTTCCACTGTTTTTTTTTCGGAGTCGACATTGAGTCACTGGGAGTGGACCTTGCCCAAGATGCATATTCGGACGCATGAGTGGGATTCGGACAAATATTTTACCGACAGCCATTTGGAGGGAAATGTTCCTATGATTGTGGCACATTGTAGAGACGGACATCACCGATGACTCTGAAGCCTCCCGGACTTTGTCCGTTTCCATCGCAAGGCTAGCTTTTCAATGAGTTCAGAATCACTTCATTTGCAGACTTTTACTAAAACCAAGTCATCACCGGGGCTTTTCCCCTGAGCGTACATTGCACTGCCCTGATCTTTTTGCTGTATCATGAGTGGACAGTCAGGGTTAGCATTGATTTCCCTAGAGTCTGTTGGTGGCGTCCTCTCAGACTGAGGGTGGGCGGTTGAGAACGAACCCGATATGCTCCACCCAGTACTCCGAGGTCTTTGCTTTTCTCAACGGCTGGTTTCATTCACTTAGACTGAGCAACCGTTGGGTTTTGGTTTGTTATGGACATTATACCACCCCTGGTGGTCTCGGGGAAGTTATTACTTTCATCCCTGACCTTCTTTCTATCCTGCCGGTCCTCTGGATCTACAGTTCTCACAGGCGTTATTGCACCTGGTTGCAGCATCCGATGAATGCATCTGTTTGCAGCAGTTTTGCGATTCACTCCTGCCATGTAAAGCTACTTTTTCTGGGTTAAAAGACGTTAGATTTCTTATCTCTCGTCGAAACAGTCATGGTGCTTTTAGCTTACGCGTTCAAGGAATTACATGTCAGTAGTTTAGACGGAATTCGGCAGTCAGTTCTATTTGCATGGGACTGTTTCAGTTTCGAAGACTAGCGTTTGCTCCAGGTGTATGAGAGATGAGATCCAGCCTACATTCAGCCGTGTCCAGTCTTGCTGTCACTGCTTTATTTAGTAGTTCCTTTCCTTAAGGCCGTCCCTCTGGTCTCCAGCAGTTGACGTCACACGTCACCTTTGTTGCTAGCACACCTCGGTGACCACTCGTCCTGATAAACACACTGTCCATCGGGGACCAGTAATGTGAGTGAGAGTGCATCCACTTCGTCTTTTTGCATTTGGGAAGGTAGAAGATGGCGTCAGCGATGAGGAAGTTGAGCTGTGGGCCGGTGGTCCCCAGGTATCCGCCGCTGTCTCAGTAGCCTCCTCTTGAAGACGAAGCGTTCCTTCTTAGATGGTGTGCTCCGCGCCTTCTCTTGCACGGAAGTTCCCAAATAGCAACTCAGTTTGTCCGCCCTCAACACTGACACGAGGAGGTCATCCAAATCCTCGTAAAGGGTATCCTTCACATCTTCGTGACATTATCAGAGGGAACGACGTAGGCGCTGAGGTTCGTAGGGAACTCCTCACTAAGTGATCTTTAATTGTCCTGGGGCGGTCGCTGATTCGACATGATAAAGAGGGAAACACCCCGTCGATTTCGTTTCTTATAGCTTATGCGACGCCAGCATCTTGCTCTACCCCACTTTGCTATCCTCCAACGCGGAATCGGGTCTCACGGCTCGTGGTCGGTGGACTCATGGGCGACTAAAGCTGTTCTTTCTGTTCGATCAGTCAGTGCCGAGATAACTGAACTCCCTAAGGGGGAGATGTCGAGGGACTGTCAATGGGCACTGTATCCATGTTCCTCGACCCTGCATATAGGGTCTATCAACCACAGTCAGCTGTGCAGGCGTCTCGAAAGAGGCATTTTTGGGGTACATTTTGCAGTCCCCTCCCTCGTAAGGGGTTAAGCAGTGTTCCCTTGAATATGCCAGTTCAGTTGAAATGCGACCTGCATTAGGTTCTACCTCTACGGTGTCTCTGTCTTTCTCTGAAGAATTCGGCCCCTACAATCACCAGGTTGTGGCCAGTCTGCATAAAGCCTCCGTCCAATGTGTGCCAAGTGCGTATTCGGATCTTACCTAGGTGAGAATTGTCTTAAAACCCGCACCAAGGAGTCACTGCAGCCTGACCTCCGTCCTCCGGCGTTGATCTGAGCCGCCAGTTGGCAACCCTCCGAGCCACGATTTCTAGCGCTACGTGACAGCTTATCATCGGGCCAAATCTAACATCGTGAAAAAGTAAACGTCTGATCGGCCTCTCTTTTTCCTCCTATCCTCTCTGTCATAAGCTGCAGTCACACCGCGTGAAGAGGTTAGACGCAGGGGTTGACCTGACATAAAGCCTTCGTCTGTGCCTTCTACAAACACGACAGGCTCTCTCCTTGTTGACCGAACCAGTCCACACGACAGTTCGGCCGTCGTTGCCGACGATGTCCACCGTGTGCTCCAAATCAGGATGAGAGCAGGGACGATGACTTGTGCGTGAATTAGTTTATAGTGATAGTGGACTTGTACAGCGTCTACCGCACTCTCTCCCCCCCCCCCCCACCCGGACCCGATGTCAAGACAGAGCCAAGAAGACCGGAGGCGGGGGAGGGTGCAGGTGAATGACACGGTCGAGCCCGCACCTTGACGCTCTACTCAATACCCCCTGGTCCACACAGCAAATGACTAGGTTTTGACCAACAACAAAGGGGGGGGGCGGCGGCAGGAATCTCAGTGTGCGCGACGGCTGTCGGAAACCGGGTCTGCCACCGCGCCCCGAAATTTTGGCATTTGTTATGGTACGCAATCCAATATAACCCCCGTGTTGGTCCAGCGCATCTACCACCTGGCCCGTTTGGGCGGCAACCAGTCCACACACACACCGATTCATCGAGCGGGGGACAAGCCGACTGTGGTTGTCTCAACAGAAAGCCCTTATGTGTGCCACAGATATCACCCTTTCCTCTCTACTGCACGAACCAGACTTCACACGAAGCTCTGTCCGGTGAGAGGGTCGTGCCGGTCACCCTAATCCACTTTAATTCGCCAATCGAACCGCTTACCGTAATATGGGCACCTTGCTGAGGACAGTAGAGGCCGAGTAAAGTAGCCACCACGTGTAGCGAGTCACGCAGTCACGTGTTGTTGAGTCCTACATCTAACACCTCACTTGTGCATTAACAGTTTTTGCTCACTTGCGCTAACCTGCACGGCGTGCGTAGCTCTGCGAATGGAAGCCTGGTAGAGGAGATTTTACGGAATATTTAAATAACCCCCTTCCAGTCGGATCCATTATTTTGCGTCTTTTATGAAGTCGTCCTATTTTGCTTACACTTCCCTTCGGCGTTTGTATTGCAGTTAATCGACAGCCACGCGTTCTACGTCAACCTGGACGTTAACTTCATTTTGGACAACTTCAAGGCTGATGTTGCTTTCTTGAGACGTGTGTGGGCGTTCCCAGGTCGTCCTACCTTCCTGCTGCCTGTACACCAACGCTTCCTTAAACTCGGTAAGACTTAGCTCTTCCCCCCCCCCTCACCCAAAGCCTCCATAGTGCTGAGTTTCACGTAGTGCATGATTGACAGAAGTGGGCGACGGAGGTGCGCAACTGCGGCCACCAAAAGCGCGTGCGGGCGGCTAACTCTGTCCGACCGCAATGGCCTAACTCCGAGTGTAGGTCGGCTAGTACGGTATCAACCAAACGGCTTGGAACCACTGGACGTAGATAGTGGGATGAGGGATCGCGAAAGAAAAGGATATCGTGTAGGACGACTAGATAGATCCATTGGTTCAACAGCAAACGTGCGTTTTGGCTCGTCCCGTGCATCGCTTGTTCGCTGGGTTTGGATAGTCCTTGGGTCAAATGATGGTAAATAACTGCTGTATCGGGGTCAGAGCTCTGGGCGGAGGACCAGGCGTAGCAGGTGGGTTCGGCAACGATAATAGCGTTATTGGCCGCGTCGTGAGGTTCGTCTGCCGGGCTGGTTGTGGTTGGAAGGCGTGAAAGTGCGTCCGCGTTACTATGTTTGTGCCCCGGGCGGAACTGGCACTCGAAATCGAAATCATGCAAAAACTCCTGCCAACGGGCTAGCTGGTCCATAAGGTCCTTGATGGAGCGCAGTCACTGTAGGGCACGATGGTCTGTACGTAGTATGAACCGTCGGCCGACAAGGAAGCTTGTCTGCCTTCGAAACGTCAGTCAAACAAATCCATGGTTCCTGCGATCGCCTTATATATATCAGAGGGGAGACGACAGAGTCTGGGGGGTAGATTGATACAGCACTGTTTCAGGCTTGTCTGCCTTCATTCAGCCAATCATAACCCCGACCACCAGCTAGTACCGGAAACACAAACATGCGCACAGACGCACCTGGCGCAGCTGGTCCACCACTGGGGTCTACCAGATGGGTCATAAGCACTTCATCGAACTGATGAACTTCGGTTCGATGAAGTGCTTATGACCCATCTGGTAGACCCCAGTGGTGGACCAGCTGCGCCAGGTGCGTCTGTGCGCATGTTTGTGTTTCCGGTATCAGCTGCTGGTGGTCAGGGTTATGATTGGCTGAATGAAGGCAAACAAGCCCGAAACAGTGCTGTATCAATCTACCCCCAGACTCTGTCGTCTCCCCTCTGCTATCATAGCTTGGCCGACTTCGGCCTGGTAGGTGGTTGCCTGTTCGTGACCCCAATCGCCCATACGAAGCTTGTTTGCTTCGGGAAGCCAATGGATCGGTGTGCGCCCATTCCTGAGTGAATATATATATATATATAGCCGTGGAAACTCAGTTCCTTGTGCCCAGTCCTCAGTGCCAAGCACTTTACTCCACTGGCCTTCCGACACCAGCCTCCCGAACATCCTACTTTTCAGGCGTTCCAATTCGGCGATCTACCTAGGTAGTGCGGCATTTGAACAAAAAATTACGGAGACGAAAAATAAAACTGCAGCAGTGATCTGGCCAGTAGAACAAAATAGTTCCCAGCGGGGGGACTGCCTCTCGGTCATCCTCTGTACCCAGCTGCACAACTTTTTCGATCATTCTTTCTCTGTTTTGCCCGGATGTGAGATATTTTTAGATGCACCCGCATTTCACCGACTAATCATCGTTAGCGCATATAGACCATTGTGTACAGTCAGGTCACACGTAGCCAGTCCACTGGAAGCCGCGCTCCGCTCTCACTTACGCGCAACTGTCTTGTCGAATTTCCTCCCAAAAGGCAGAACATAGGGCAAAAGTGCTTTGAAAAAGAAGGCCGAGAACCCAATTGGTCTTCAAACTGCACGCAAATGCGACCGATCGAGTGGCACATGGCCTCTAGACTTCAAGTTACGCCCTGTCAGGCTGTTTTTGACCGGCCCATTCCGCCCCTCTGGTGCAGTTTTCTTTAGACTGCCGTTGACATCTGCGTTGTTGCACCTTCTTTCTTGCATGGCATTTTTCAGTGGCTGCTGACTGCTGAAGGTTGCAGCCTCACTCTTCCTCATTATTACAAGAGAAGTAATGATTGCCTCTACCTATCTTTTAAATTTACTTGCTTTCAATAGATCCTCTTCAGACCTGTGAACGTATATGGGAACGCAGTCAAGTAAAACATGTTAGTGGTATGGGAAATCGACCAAAGCTCGTCCTTTCACAGAATTGGTGTGAGGGAAGATGGGGGGGGGGGTAATAATCGTGTCAGGGGGAGGGAGGCATGGCGGACTCCCTACTGTTAACCGATCTTCGGCCACGGTAAATGCGGAGCTTGCACGTGGTTCTTCTGTACGTCCAAGACCGGCTTGCGTTACTTTATGGAATTCGCTTCTCCTATTGCAGTTCGAAGTCTTGATTAAGTCCCAGCTCGACGTACGGTGCTTCTATGGGTCGGCTGGCCGGAATTCGAGGGTAGACGTCTTCACCCAAGCCATCCATATTGGTGTTGCCGTCAGGACCGTTCCGTGTGGCTTCTTTTTATTACCTACTTATATGCTTAAACGTACTTGTTTACTCTAGCGCATAGTATTTAACTTTTTGCACAAATTTCAGAATCCGAGGCCTTCCTCCCATCCATTGTCACCACCATAAAGAAGCTAAAGAGCGGATACATTAACGGAACTCGGTGAGTGTCTACTTTTTTGCACTAACTGTATCATGGTCAATTGTGTCTCTTGCTATGGAAACAGTTTCGATGTGTACCTAATCATAACTATTTCCTTGTTTTCATCATTTCAGAGTCGTTCTTGGTAAATTGAAACAGTTTGAAAGCACTTCGTGTATTCGGAAAATCACCTTCATCAAGTCTGCCGGTAAGTTTACCCCTTCCTACCGTCTCAAGCTGCCTTTGGGGCTAAGCCCATACCCCTTTTTGACTATCCCCGGTTTTGCGAATTATCGCTTGCAGGCTTCTGTTATGGAGGCCGGGATCCAGGGTCAATTGAGGTGCAAGTTTTGGGAGAAATAGCCAACCCATATCCCCGGCAGTGTTTCATCTCTCTCTTGCTTAACGACCACCACTTTTGCAGCGGACGGCTTACGCCTGTGAGGAAGACTAGTTCAGCCCTAATTTCGCTCTCTTCTGGATCTTCTCGACCTGCGGTCTCAGTATTGATGACTAACGACGGTAGATAGGTCGCTGATGTATCTTTCCTCATTTGAAAGTGCGCATGAGACCGGGCGTAGTGACTAACCTAGACCATGTGCGCTTCCATAATCCTAGCCGTGGTGCTCTCATATTTGTCGGCGATGGCTATTCTCACCAGGTTTTGATAGTACTTTTTCCTGTACATGAAATGGTTGATGTTGCGGTGTACGCCCTGGTCTCCGACTAGTTCCTCTCAGACGTCTCAATCGGTTGGAGTGTCGTCGTTGTTTGGTAGGAGACAATCGTTGCAGCTGACTGGCGTGTGGGGATGAAGTTGCAGGTGTTTGAACCCAGAGTTTGCGGCTGACACACCAAACGCTCCTCATGCGGTATCCTACTTTGGAATCACAATCACTGCACAAGTACGCTGGTAGGTGTGGTCTGCTGAGTCAATGGAACACCTCAGGTCGGTATTTTATTGGCAGCTGTGGCGGCATTGGTAGGAAATTTGATGCTACTTGTGGGCAGATGCCCGATCAGAGTGATCCGCGTCTGATGCATGCGTTCAGAAGGGCATGTTAGTGGAATATGAGTCGGTTGGTTGGTGCTCACAGACATTCTTGCCTTTCGTTGCGATGGACGCAAAATTGTTGCGCAAGGAGACTGTTGACCTTGAAAGTGTGCTCATTTTAGGGACACGTGGGAGGGGGTTTATTAAATGACTGCATTATTCAGTAGTGTTTTAGTCTTGCACTACTGACGCTTTTCCGTGACCTCTATGCGCCTGTTTTCGGAGGTTATAGCCCAACGTTCACGGCAAGATCATACACCTGTCGATCCAACTGATGAAGTCCATCGGGGTTTTCCTCATTAATACCGATGCATTCGAGTCAGCTTTCAAGGTGCCTTTGAGCGTGTCTCTTCCTCCCCCCCCCCTTTAGGCGCACGGTTAACCACACCACCGTGAGATACTCGCTTCATTAACTGCTTATCTGGCATCTACAGTCAGGTTTACTTCAGCGCAGGGAAGATGCCAAGTATGGGTAATATGTGGTTATGTAACCCCACCTGATGAACGCAATACTGTTAGGGGTTAGGGGTTGGAGTTAGGGCAACTATTTCCCAACAACTCAAAGTACAACCGCACATTCCCAATGTCCTCTCTTTTGCATACAATTACTTGACCTCGTCTACGGTGCGCTCCCCGGTCGCACCTGTAAAAACCCATATTACCACTGGTCCCTTATTACAGGCGGCTAGGGTTTGTTTACTTCAGATTGGGGCCGCATGACCACATCTGACCGACATATGTCCAGGGTCATATTCCGCCACATCTGCCAGAGAATCTGTCTAAGTAGTCCAGTGTCCCCACTTAGCACCAGTGATGAGTTGAAGTTGAAGTTTAGTTAGTACCACGCCCCTTGTGTTTTCATATCACTAGAATATGCTCTAAAAACCGCCCTTGAGTTGGAAACTTTCCCAACCACGACATCTGAGCCATCCTCTAAAGTCGACTTTTGGTCTGCTCATAAATCCCACAGTTAAGGTGCCATTTGGTGCTGCCACTGCTTTTCAGTGCCACCTCAGATAAACCCTCCCTGCCCCCAGATGCTTTTTTTCTGTCTTCTGCTAGATATACCTCACCTCCTGTCACCCTATCGCCTATTTTATTATAGATACCCTCATTCGACGTCAGTCCTCAATACGCTCCTCGGCCCGTCGCCGCCGGCTAACCGTTAGCCAACTGCGCCCCCTTACTGTGGAGTTCGACTCACCCGACTTATCGGGCGCCTTTAGCGGCACCTCCACTCCCAGCTCCAGCCTCCACTGCGCCCTCTCCCCACTGGATATGCATCACTCGGGTAGCAGTTACGATCGTGAGGACTATGAAGGGGTTCAGCGCACCAGCCTACGTCGCAAGTCCCTCGCCCTGGCCTGCGCAGTCAGCTGCGACCTTACTGCCGCCGACGACGATATGCGTAGGTCTTCATGCCCCCCCCCGCCCCTTTTACGCCTTTTGCTACATCTCTCCCCACCTCTATCTGCCTAGGTATGCTTTTGATTTGAAGAACCTAACTGGCACCTTGGAGGGCTCATCAGATAGCCAGTTATTGCTAACGTGCATGTCTGCTCAGTCGGTTGACTGAGGCTGGATCCTTTTTGACGAGCTGCCGATTTTCTATCCGAGCAGGTATCCTACAGCCTGCAAATTACGCCGTCTAATTGCACCCCTCGGCCCCAGTACAGACACACTGCTTTGTTTTTTTCGTTGTCTGAGCTCAGTCATCTATTTTGTCCGCTCAAAACCGCGCAGTCGGCAGCGTTGGAGACGTGATTGACGTCAGTCAACTGTGTTGTGTCTTTCACTGGGCCGCCCGGTCGATGCGTTGAACCAACACGGTAGCCAAATTAGGGCATCCTGTGCCGTTTTTGGGGATGCGCACCCGTTAATAAATTCCACAGCCCCTCGGGGGGGGGGGGGGCAGGCTCAAGACCGCTCCATCCACGTGCGCCCGATTTCACCTTCGGCCTTCTTGACTTTATTATGACTCCGCGCCCCAGTTGGGGGAGGAGAAGAGGGTGTGGTAGATGCAGCGTAAGCCTACTACAAGTCGCCGTCCCTAAGCCCACCCTTCTGTGGAGCGCACGGTGGACATCGTCGGCAACGACAGTATAACTGTCGTATGTCCTCACCACAGAAGCCTAATTTGTCCGTCAGCGAGTATGGCAGAAGGCCGGTGTCTCGCAGTTTCTTAAAAGCACATTTTTAATTTCTTGCCCATAAAATCTTTAAGGCCTCATACTTCTATCAGCTGCACTCCTCTGCCATCGAATGCTGCCATCTACCCAAGATGTGGCTATTTATGCAAAAGTTTTAACTTTATGTTGGAGTACCAAAAAACAGTCACTTACTTCTCCTTCCAAGAGGCAATTAGTTTCAGTTATTATCTTGGTGAATCCGAGTCGCACATTCATTCAACCACACCAGTGACCACTGATCTGCAGGGACAGTGATTACCAGGCGGCGAGGCGCACTAATATTTTTTGGCTCGATAAATTGCCTGTAGAATTGCGAAAATTCCCATAGCAGTAATCGGAAGACGAGGCGGCGAACATACGTAGCTTTCGATAAATTCTCGTCGGGCCAGTACAATTAAATGGGAAGGGGGTAGAAGTAAAACATGTCAGCGATAAGAGCAATCGATTAAAGTTCGCCTTAAGACGCAGGCTGGATGTGGGAGTGTGGGGGGGGGGGGGGGGGGGGGGGGAGGTAATAGCAGTCAGTTTCAGGGGCGGGGTGAGAGCGGAAGTGCGCGGGACAGTTAATCGACCTTCAACCGTTGTAGGCGCGGTGACTGAACGCGGTTCTTCTGTGCGCACAAGATCGATTTTCGCAACCTGTCTATATACTCTCCTCCCGCGTTATCATCAAATTGGCCTAGCTGAGACTTGAATCTGTACTGTGGCGTTTTGCAGACTTGGCCGCTACTTTGGTCGCCCCCTCGCCTACTCTGATGTTTCTTTTCTGAGATTTCCAATTTATATTGGCCACAGCAAGTATCAGTTTTTGCTTCGACCGTTACCACAGTGCTCGACTCGCTAAGCATGTCTAAAACACCCTGCCACCGGACTTGTGGTGTCTTACCGGGGGTGCAAAAGTTGAAAAATTTAGGGCGGGGAGGGGGAAGTTCCAGCTCGTGTCGTAAAATGAGTATACAATTTCCACGATGGGGTGTGAGAGAGACGGAGGGATGGCTTAGAAGAACTACTTAGTCAGATTCCTCTGCAGCCCCCGATCAGGGGAAATACGTCATATCTGACCTGGTGCGTCTGTCGAAGGAGCTTTGCACCCTCGTAGAGACCACCATGAGCTACCTGTATTCGGCCGTGTGTCTTCCACTTTACTGCATGTACTCCTGTTTACTTTACGCTGCTCGTTTGCGGCATGTTAATCAGACCGTTTTCGATATCCCAGACGCTTTCGCGTTATTTTTTGAAGAACTGACTGTCAGCATAATTCCATTTGCCGCCAGTTCCCTGAAGTCGCTGCTGCTGCATGCAGTTTTGCGTTTATTTTCGCATTTTATCCTGTATTGTTTGCTCTGTCCCCGTATCAGAAAATTTTGCATCGTTTCTGCGCCTCCACGTCAACTTCACCAGAACGAACGTATACCTGGTGCTTTATAATGTGCTGTCCTTTGCCCTCATGTGGAACATGGGGAGTTATTGGCTCTGCAGTTCGAGTATAGTACCTCGTTCCACACTAATACTACTACTACTACTACTACTACTACTACTACTACTACTACTACTACTAATAATAATAATAATAATAATAATAATAATAATACCAATACTACTACTACTACTAATACTACAACTACTGCTACTAATACAACAACAACTACTACTGCTACTACTAATACTACTACTACTACTACTACTAATACAACAACAACTACTACTGCTACTACTACTAATACTAATACGACTACTACTAATACTACTACTACTAGTATGTATATGTAAAATAATAAGTGGATGTGCTTCGAAAATATCAACAACTTCGTATATCCTGCTTGGAAATTTGCGAGTACAACTTGATTCTCCCAATGATCCTTCTCTTTTCACCAAAACAACTCGGAATGCACATCACTTCATTTCCGTAGCCTGATCGGTGAGCGCCCATCTGTCATTATTGATATTCCCAATCACAACCGACAGGACAACGGGCCCGTGGCTCAATGGTAGAGTGTCAAACTCCATAACCAAAGATCCCCCGTTCAAATCTCAAGTGATCCACACTTGGGGTTGGGTATGACTGGCTGATGACGGCTAATAAGCCAGAAATGGCCATTTCGGTGTCCCTTGTCTTTGTCGGCATCATTATCTCATATACATATGTGTGTGTGTGTGGTAGAGGGGAGCTCACCGATCGTTTCTACGGAACTCACTTGTCCCATTGTGCCTTTCCATATATATATGTGTGTAGTTAGGTTGGTCGAAGATATCGTCAGAAAAATGCACTGTCACTATATGTACATTCTCACTATGGTGTCTGTCCTGCATGCCACTTTTGTAAGCCTACTCATACATTCATTCCTGTTCAAATTTGATTTCATCCAACTTCTGTATTTTAGCTATAATTAGCTGTCGCGATTTTCCGTCGCGCGCCTACCCTTATCATTGCATTCTATGTGTTGTCCTGCAGCAGTAGCACCATATGACTTGTGCTGAAGAGTCTTCACTGCCTATTGTTTTATCCTGGCACGCACCGAATCATCTATCTTTTCTTTTCATTGCTCGTCTCTAAAGTCGTGTTTAAGTCGTCTTGCCTGGTTTCCATGCCGTCTCCTCCTTTCGCGACCCCTCCCCTCCAAATCCCTCGTCACAGTTCAAACTTTTCACCTAATAGCAGATGCAGTATTACCTCACCGCCACCTCTACGGCGGCCTTCTGCCAGCCCGCTACGAGGAAGTAGGTCTCCCCGAAACGCTTCCCTGGTCAGTCTGTTCCGTGCACTGCCACAGCAAGGCAAATTCGGAGACAGGGGAGTCCTCCAAGACCGGCGCCATTCGCTGTCGTGACCTTCACTATCACACATTCACTGCCGACACCCGTTCCTCACTCCAGCGTCACTTACTTTTGACTGGTGATGACGCCAGCGGCAGTCATAGACGTACCTCCGTTGTTTCCACCTCCCGTAGAAGCAGTACCGAACGTGAGGAACCCTGCTTCACTAACAGCTGTGGTAACATCGCTGCTTGGGCTCGCATTCCTGCGTCCCCCTCCCCTCCCCCCCACCTGCTTGCTGCACTCCCTCTCACCTAGCCAACCGTCTTTGCTGTTGTGGTTGCTGCTGCTGCTACTACTAATACTAACTTTGAACAGTTGCCAGGGCCGTGTCTCACCTGCCCTTCCTCCTGCAGTGGCGTAGAATTGGCCGACAGACACTGAGGAATCTCCCTGACCGGTGCTTTTTCGGCTTCTTTTTAGAGGAGGGTGTTTCGGACGCGAAGTCTATGATGGGAAACTGGAAGGATCTGGACGACCCCTCCGGTGAGCGAACGCAGGGTGAAGGTATGTGTCCAGGCCCT
>CACRXP010000002.1:1170562-1182283 GCA_902702965.1 Spirometra erinaceieuropaei
CGCCTTCTCATTTTTGAATCAAACCCTCGTCGATCTAAGAGCGGAGGAGGGGGGCTTCTCTCTTCCCCGTGACCATTAAACAACACATTTGACATGAACTTGACACAGTTGCAACAAGACTCTGTTCTCTTATAAGCGAGATTCCAACCCTGCCTTTAAGTGTCACCCTAGTGGGCATACTTAAGTCAGTTTATTAAGGGAATGAGGCTTTCGCCCTTGAGCTCCCTATTCATATCGGTAAACAGAAATAGGATCACCAATTACATCAGCAAATGCGGAAATTCAAAAGTTAGCGGTAAGTGTTAGCCAGGCGCAAACTGCCGCCGCTAAAACAATCGGGATGATATGTACAGTAGTTTCTCAGCAAACGAGCATCTCGTCTACACTTAAAGGATTCGACAGTTTCGGAAAGAACCACCGCATCAGGGAGTCCTTTCCATGCCCCAATGATCCTGTGGGAGAAGGCGTTCCGTCGGACGTCCGAATGGGCCAGCTTCCTCTGCAGTTTGAAGGGATGACCACGCAGACGGTCAGTCCCGGCCGATTCGAAAAATTCATCAAAGTCTAGGGCGCACTCACGGCCTCTGACAATCCTGTAGGTTTGAATGAGATCGCCGCGCAGTTGCCTGTAAGTTAGAGGAAACAGATTTAGTTATTTGACAACATATGGAACTTTCGTTTGTTCATATAAAATTTATGCGTTTGCATCTCTGTGATCGTTTTTGGTTTGCCAGCGATCGTAAGACAGCTTGATGGAAGTGAGTAGTCAGAAGACGAGGTGGCGAGCATACGTAGCTTCGATAAATTCTCGTCGGACCAGTACAATTATATGGGAAGGGGTAGAAGTAAAAACACATCAGTGATGAGATAAATCGATTAAAGTTCGCCTTAAAACACAGGCTGGGTGTGGGAATGTGGGGGGGGGGGTAATAACAGTCAGTGTCAGGGGCGGGGTGAGAGCGGAAGGGCGCGGGAGAGTTGTAACGTTAGTCGACCTTCGACTACTCTAAGCGCGGAGCCTGAACGTGGTTCTTCTGTGCGCACAAGATCGGTTTTCGCAACCTGATGGCGGACGCCTCTGCTGTTGCTAAGAGGCGCTGTCCCAGTTGTTTAGGATAGCTCGATGGGACCGTATAGATCACACGAAACGCTTCGTTGGGGTCCACACGATGTCCGGAATCGACAACATGCGCGAGAATGGCGCTGCTTATGCTCTCAGTTTCGCCTTTTCCCAACCATGCCGGGAGGCGTTCCCGTATTCTCTTGGATAAGCGCCGACTCGTGCGACCAATATAACCTGCTCCACAGGAGCAAGTGAACGAATAGATACACATTGAAGTGGTCTGGGGTGGAAACTTATCCTTACCTTCTCCGCGTAAAATAGGGTTAGCAGAGAATGATATTTGAACCCTTGCTGCTGGGAAGGTTCCCGAGACAGCTTGGTCAAGGCGTCTTCTTAGAAGTTCACTCGCAACCGTATAGATCACACGAAACGCTTCATTGGGGTCTACATGATGTCCGGAATCAACAACATGCGCGAGAATGGCGCTGCTTATACTCCTAGTTTCGCCATTTCCCAGCCACGCCGGAAGGTGTTCCCGTAGGTAGGTAAGTGGTTTCGTCACATACACGACAGTTCGACGGTCACAAGCGACTTACGTGTGGACCAGTGAGAAATACGCTGATTTGTGCCGTGGAAATGAATTCCCCGGTGTTTATCTCTCTCCTGCGCTAGTCGACTGTCAGACCTCTGGTGCTTGAATTGGGCCCAGTTGTTGCCAGCTGTAGGAACCCGTCTGTGTGAGTACCGCACACGACTTGCCATGCACGACATGCGCCAGTCGACTATCCGAGCCCATTGGCCAGCTTGTGACGAAATTGGGCGCGATGGCTGACGCGGCGTAAACACCTACGTCTAATCGGGCCGCAACACTCCACGCTATGACGCCGCAGTGGCTGTGACCTCGCGCCTGCGCAACCCGGTAAACGCGCGCCGCGACCCAATGGGACTCCCGTTTTGGTCCAATGCACCCACAGTACAGCATGCGGTGGAGCCTTGCTCGCTGCTGGAGGATTGACAATACTCTTGCGAATAAATGCTGTTTGGAGACGAGAGGAGCAGAAACGGGTGCTGAACACAACGTGACTGACCACGTGACTTCCCCTGTGTCCCGAGGCCTTCCCCAAGACCGGTCAGCCGCAGAAGCCTGCTGTTGGCACATTTTGATGCGACGAAATAAGCAGCAAACTTCGTCAGCATGCCGTAAATTAAACTTCTTCCCTGGAATATGCTGACGTTTATCTACCTGCAGTATGTGGGCTAGCTCATAAAATCTCAACAGAAATTCCAAAATGCGTTTTCGTGTCGAAAAGATTATTTAGGTTGTGTTGTAAAACTAATCAGACTGTAGCATAATTCTATAATAATCCAGTTACCCCAGGACGCCGGCTTTCGAACAAACTTCTTTTAGGCTGCATCCAAAAACCATACTCCTTAAATAATTACTACTTATGTAGCATGATTTTTTCATTGATTTTCGATGCCTTTAAGGATTCAATTATATTTTATGGGAGACATGCACAAAAAGGTTTATTCTTTTGTTCTTTCAGTAGAAAATTACGTCTTCTTTCAATTTTACACTCGAAGGAGGGGTATAATTTGGTTTTCTAAAACTTTTCCAATTCCCGAATAATTTTGAACCCAGTCTGCCGTTACACTTGCATTCAGGGTTCCCAAACTACAAGCCGTATAATTTCCGCCTACGTAAAACCATACATTTCTCTACGGTAATAAAGGGGGACCATATAGGGTTGATACAATTAAGCAGTGGGTTTGAGTCACATTGTTACCTTTACAAGCCACGTTGGTAAATGCAGAGACTTGACGTTTTATGAAGGGCCATTTCACGGTATTAAAAAATCTCATAATTAGAAACTTTTTTAAAAACCGAATTATACCCTTCCTTCGAGTATAGAATTGGAAGAAGACGTAATTTCCTACCGAATGAGCAAACGAATGAATAGTTTTATGCATGTTTTCAATGAAATGCAATTGGACTTTTAGGGGCATCGAAAATCAATGAAAAAATGCATGCCACTCAAGTAGACATTTTTTAAGGAGTATGGTTTTTGAATGCAGCCTAAAAGAAGTTTGTTCGAAAGCCGGCGTCCTGGGGTAACTGAATTATTGTAGAATTATGCTGCATGATGATTAGTTTTACAACCATACATAATTCATCTTTTCGAAACGGAAACGCATTTCGGAATTTCTGTTGAGAGTCCATGAGTTGGCCCACCTACTGTACCTCTAATGAGGATATGGCGGTCGCGCACGCAAACCAACAAACGGGACATTGACCAACATTCAGTCAGCGAACGATGCACGGCTTGCCGAATTCCCGAAATTCTGTCGAAATTGGGACGGGCCTTCACTGACACATGAAGCTCCATCTGTGACTGTGCCGTCATCGGTTGTCAAAATGTGATCCATTACTCGATGCTCTCAAAGCAGCCGAGCTGCCGGTGAAGATGGACCACCTGCCGAAGTCTGCAAAAACCCTTGTGATGTTTCCTTCGGACTTCTTTGGAAAAAAACGGTTTAACGGTCATGACACACACCGGGTCTGCAAAAAACTACGCCGGACAGGATTTCTCAACTACCAAGGTACATGCCTTTTTGACGTTGCTGTTCCGTATTGGCTCCTGAACCCTTTTTATTCTGCCAGAGGCGTACGGGATTGAAACCCGAGGGCGCTCTTTGACCGGCCAGAGGCTGTGCCGTCCAGTTATCAGTGCTGCAGCGAGCTCTGGTACAGAGGTAATGTTTTTGCCAGACGCTGGTGTTTCCTGTTTTCTTGATTTCGCTGCGATAGCGGACTTGGGTAACCGGAGTATTCACCAGAAGGTAATTAAGGATGATGGTGGTATGCGCCTGGAATTCCTGAACTTGGCCAGTGCCTACCATCAAGTCACGCAGATAAAAGTCCGAGTGCGTAGTCAGGTGAACGACTACTTAGCCGTGAATGCTGACGTTCGTAAGACTGTCTTCTCAACACTCCTCTTTACCTGCTCGACAACTTTGGTCGTCCATGTCCATGGTGGCCCCCTGGGGAAGTCTAACCAGTCCCTACCCCAACTATGCCGATGCTAACCTTGTCGTGTTTGGGAACTCCTTCGAGGCAGCATAATCTGGCGCCAACATACAGAGCCTTGCACTGTCACGCCCAGACACGCGTCACTGACCGCTGATTGACCACCCAAAGCTTCTTTATGTGCATCATGGTCATGAGAATCAAGGACCGACCAATTGCTAACGAGCAGTCTGGGGGTAGTGTATCGCGTTCCATGCCTAAACTATCCTGGCAACTACATGGGTCCGACTGGACGCGTGCTCAGATCGCACACACAATAACATAAAGTCGTTGCGCGCCAGGACGGCTAATTATCGCAAGTGACTGCACACACCTTCAACATGGGCCGTGAGTTCAATTCCATAGCCTCCAACATAATCTTCCCACACCGAGAGTTGGTTAAAGCCTGGGCCTCGGACGCTGACCGCTGATTGGCTACTGACCCCTACGGGAGCCGCTACTTTTGACAGGCATTCAGTGCCATAGCAACTGCGTGCCTATTGATTCTCCAGCACCTGTGCAACTTATCATCCCCGGCTATGGTAGGATGAAGAACCCCAATTAGCTGTCGGTGGACTGTGCATCGTGCCATACGGGAATGGTGGTAGTGGGGGGGGGGGTTTACAGGTGAGGGAGCATGTCTGATAGTAAGCTGATGGAGCGCAGGAAAGCACAGAATACGGTCGGTGGCAAAAACGATACTTTCGAGTCAAATGACGAATGTATGCGGATACGGTGTCCAACTGGATGTCACATGGCCATCCATCTTGAAAGCGTGCCTGACCATCGATCAGCTGAGCCTATCCCCTGGCAGACATTTCGGTCTTCCCTAAATTCATGCCCAGTTGATCTCCGCTCTTTGTTTCTCCCTGCTCTTGGGCACAACTGCCAGTCATCGGTACTTAACCGGATTTCACAAGTTAATGCATCAGCACAGTCTACCGACAGCTTAATGGGGTCCTCCACCCTACCGTCGCCTCACCCTTATCCATTTGCAAGTACTGACTTTACTTGCACACTACCTGAAGCCTACAATAGGTGACCTAATTCATAAAGCTATCCTAAACCACTGGGACAGCGCCCGTTAGCAACAGCAGCGGCGTCCGCCAGCAGGGTGCGAAAACCAATCTTGTGCGCACAGAAGAAAAACGTTCAGGCCCCGCGCCTTCAGTTGTCAACGGTCGACTTACGCTACAACTCTCCCGCGCCCTTCCGCTCTCACCCTGCCCCTGACACTGACTTCTAATACCCCCCCCCTCTCCCCCCCACATTCCCACACTCAGCCTGTGTTTTAAGGCGAACTTTAATCGATTTATCTTATTATCACTGACGTGTTTTCACTTCTACCCCCTTCACATATTGGTCCGACGAGAATTTATCGAAGGCTACGTATGCTCGCCACCTCGTCTTCTGATTACTGCTATGTGAATTTTCGCAACTCTGTGCCTAAATTAACGAATAATCACTAGTCAATCCGAAACCAGGCCGTACCAGTCCACCAAGACACCAATAACGAACTACCTCTAGTTAAGTGAAGACGCAAGATAACCATTTCACTTACTCTTGCATTGATTAAAAATGTAGGCTTTCTTAAGAAAAGCTGAGATGCCGAAAACGCGAAAATCTGTGCCAAATGAGTAAACTCGAGCTTGGCCATGCACATATCTGACTAAATAAAACGGCATAAGCATAATAACTTTCAGCTATTATTTTTCACACAAATTTTCGTCAAGTATCCCCCAAGAGTTAATGTTATATGAAGTCTGGCAAAAAGTCAAGTGCGTAATGTCTGGTCATGTGTTTCGAGATCATGTTGCGCAGAATCGATGTAATTTTTGCCTTCTTTATATTGTTAGAGATTTGGTTGACTAAGCCAAAGAGGATTTCGCTGACAGGGATGTCACAAGAATTAAATTTTCACAAGGCCACGTGTTGTTAGGCTGGTCGGCGTCTAATAAATTTAAATTGAATTTGCAGGCGTAATTGTGAACATGTTGTTTTCTGGGGCATTTTCTTCCATAAACGTTTGGTTTTTGGAGACGGTGGAGTTCTTTGAGTTTCCAGGTGTCCTTGAAACGTCAGCAAATACTTCGTGGTTTTTAGCGTTTTCTATCGACTGCTCAAAATGGTGGGATCTGAGCTATGTTTACCGAAACCTGCAATGCAAAATGTCATGAAGGACCATTTGGCGAGCATACGTGGGGTTTTGAATAAATTCTCGTTGGACATGCATATTTATATGGGCAATGGGTGTAAGTAGAACATTTGAGTGATATGATAAATCAATTATGGTCCCTCTTTTCATATAAGTGAGGTGTGGGAATAGGGGGTGGGGGGAAGTAATAAGAGACAGCAAGCTGGGAGGCAATACGTGCAGGTAACCGACCTTTGGCTTAGGGTGACTCGGTGGGACCTTGTTAATCGCAGGGATGGCTTCATTAGTATACACACGATGAGAGAATGCCGCTGTCTGTGCTCTTAATCTCGCCTTTCCTCAACCATGCTGGAAGACTTTCTCGTATTCCTTTGAATAGGCGCCTATCCGTGTGACCCGTATAACCTGCTCCACTGGAGCAAATTAAGGCTAAGGATAAGGTATTTCTTGGAAGAATGTACCTAGGCTGTGGGTTCTTGCGCATTCCTTTTTATGCAGATGGGCGTTTGGGTTACACTGGAAGACCCGCCGAAAACGGAACCCCATTGTCGAAAAAAATGAAGGTGTACAACGAAAATCAGCGACAAATGTGCTTTCGGTCGATGAAACGACCTCTAATAAGTTACCTCTTTAAAAAGCGCCTTGATACGATATTCTACTGACGGACAACTATAAAAAGTGGATAATTGCCCAAATATAAGCTAGTGTAGGTGTCCGCTCAAATTTGTAAACATTTTTATTGGTAGAATTATTTTCATACGTATTCTGCTTGAGAAAGGACATTTTCTGGAAGCGGATAGGCAACTGAGCAATATGCACAGCGATTTAGGTGTCCAAAACTGATCATCTCAGCTTCCGTCATAGCGTTTCATGAGTTAGGTCACATATTGTGCAACAAAAAATCGTGGGATATGTCAAATCAGTCTGCATATCTTTTAATCCCATCTGTATCATTGGGTTAGTCGACTTTGCCAGACAGGAGGAAGTGAATGTGGATTATTTTGCGTAGCTTGAAGAACCCTGAGGCTTAACGGTTTAATGATCCCATCTCACCACCAACGTCTTCCGGCTGTGTGCGCGTTCCAACCTTCCTCTCCCAGTCGGCCTTATACGAATGTTCTGCGTGTTGCGTACTCCGATCTCTCCCGTGTGCATGCTTCTTGTGAAGTTTTAGGGTTTGACAAAAAATAAGAGTCGCGGATAAAATGGGTAACGAAGATAACCAGCTACTTAGATTCGGTCAGTAGTCTTAATAGTTTAAAACTTGAGGCAGTTGAAGTATTTAAGTAATTCCTAACGGAAGGTCATGTTCATCACAGTTTTGTTGAACCAAGGACGAGAGTCTAAAGGACTCACAACTTGAGGCACAGTTGCTTTCCAAGGATACTTTCGCCAGGACAAAACTCATTAAAATGGCCCTTGAGAAGGCATATCATATCATCCGTTTCCCTTCACCGTATCTGAGGAATTTGTTTGATTGTGAGGTTTTACCTCCTCATCCCTAGGTCTACTATAGGGCCTGTCAGTCACAAAACTGGTTCATTCTGCGCTATCTGGCTGGCCTGCTGGAGAAGACTGCCGACCAGTTGGCCAACGCCGTGTCCAGCATTCTGCTGCTACAGAAGCAGATCACTGTCGGCCTGCCTCCAAAACCCCGAGAAAAGGTCATTGCTGCGCCCCTTCCGGCAACTGAAATCGCCAACCTCATCCAGGAGGCCTGTGGCGAAGACAGTCTCATGGCGATGCTGACTCAAGTAACCACCCCCCGGCCCTCGTCCTTTTGTCCCTTGCCCATTTCCCTTGTTACTCTTCACAGGTATATCTTTAGGCTTTGATTGGATGTCCTTCCTTTGAGCTGCCTTTACTGGAACATCGGTGATAAGAAAACCTTGGCCTCTACGTGTCTGTAATCGATGTTATATCTTCGGAATGCGTGTGTGCATTGACCGGCTGCAACAAACGGGTACGCCGAGGTCTTCGCGGACCGCCTGTGAATGTCGTCATCAGATAGAATGTAAATTGCCATGAAGGGGCAGTTTGACCGTCCTTGCTGACTAGGTCCACCGTGTGCTCCACCGCAGGGTGAGAGCAGAACCGGTGACGTCTGTGTGTGGGTTAGTTTACAGTGGTAGTAGACTTGCATAGCATTTACCACACTCCTCTTACCCCACCTGAATCTGGTGTCAAAACAGAATCAAGAAGACCGGAAGCGGGAGAGAGCGCAGGTAGCTGGCACGGCGAAAACCCGCATCTAGTCGTACCACCACACCTGGTCCACAAAGTACACTGACCATGATTTTACACTTAAAAAGGGGGGGAGGGGAAGAGGGCGACTTGGATCCCACCAGTTGGTAATGTCATAGAGTACACATTAAGAAGGAGTCATTGCAACCTGACACCAGTCGGCCACTCCAGACAAACGCACACGGGGCTGACCGCATGATCCGAGTTGTCCTGCCAGTTGTCAATCTTCCTGGGCGCGGCGTCTAATCGTACTGTGATGGATTCAAGCGCCTCAAATTGCTTATAATGAGGAATATGGGCTGAGACCGTCGACCTCACACTCACTTTCCTCATTCCCAGGCACCAGTTTTCTGTCCGATCTGGTCAGACGCGAGATGTGGACGCAGTGAATGACTGAACTAGGGAGCCAAATATTTCTGACACCGAGTCGGTATATGCGTGACCAGAAATGGGGACGAAACTGAGCGCGGTATGCAGGAAAGTAGTAACAAGCAGGATAAAATAATTAAACAAAAGTGTGCAAAGCACAGCTCGAGGAAGTCTTCTGAAAGCGTCCTTCCAGGTTGAACTTAGAGTAGCTTTCAGGGGGTAGCGGCGGTCCCTTCGTTCGTCCCTGTAGACCTGCCCAGCGACCAAACGTTCTCGGTAGTGGTTCCATACCTGAGCACGAAACTGCGGTTGTTTGAAGCTGACTTTTAAGTAATCGCTGTATTTCCGGATGGTGTATCAATTTTAGTTTGCTCCGCCCCGGCATTTGGCGCCTTTTGAAGCTAGCGTCGGTGCTCTTCAATGCGTCCTGTCAGGCCGTAGCATGTTTGTCCAATGTAATTACTGCTTCAATTTAGACACGCTAACCCATAGATCTGGTTACCTCCTTTATCGTCCTCAGTTAGACCTTCGCCACTCCCAGCTTTAACGCGTATAATGTTGGACGCGCCAAATGCGATTCACATTAGTTGAAGTACGGTCGCGTGAATAGCACTAATTATACGGAGTATAGATACAAAGATAATCCAGTTGTTAATTTGTAGAGTTCTTCTCAGCATTCAGGAGTCCACATCTGTTTCTTCCTCAATAGCCACCATTAATCAACTGCTTCCTTACAAATTATTGTCTTTACTCCAAGTCCTTGGAACTAGTGCAAATCGCACAGCCATTGTGAGTGTATCTGGTGGAAGACAAAACGGGCATTTCCGGCGCCTCCTGAATTTCTCACGTTAAAGATTGCTGCATAGGGGAGTGTTGACATCCCAATGGCCTAGTGCGTTCTTAACCGACTGTGTTGGGCACTCCGATTATCACATATCGGGGCTGCTGACACAGTGTTATTAAAAATATCCATCCGTTTAGTTGAACTCTTTGAATCTTTCGCGTCGGAGACCGCTCGCACAGACTTGTCCTCTAGTGCCACTAGAAGCTAGAAGGCGAGTTCCGGGATAGTGAGCGTCCAAAGGACTTCAGTACTCGTAAACTTAAGTCGTTACCCGACCACATCCCTATCAATATCGTCACCTTTCACATTCGTCGCATAAGATCGTACTTGCGTGAGCCGCGAGCTGCGTGAGTCACGATTCCACTACTCACAGTCTATCAGCAAGCACGCTGATCACCTCCCCCCCCCCCGTCTCGGACCAAAACTTTGCTTGGACCGAATAACTAGTTACGCGGAGGCTGTGCGGGTGAGCGAAATTGCTGTGAAGCCAACACCGGTAGGATCACAGTCATTAACGATTCGGACCAAGCAATCATCAGCAATGAATGCGGGGTTTGCCACTTTTGATGGGTATGTAATGACCTATGAATGCCGCAGTCCGCGTGCGTCGACTACCTTTACCTGTTGCCGCCCATGGTTATGTGTTCAAGTCCAAATCTGAAGCGTCAGATTAATAAACTTATTGTTACATTGATTATGTCTCTTTCTGTCCCCTATCACCTCTGTTACAGTCCTTTGATAAACGCCCATAATTTTCATCTCTCCTGTTACAATATGGCCTGGGAAACGTTCCTATGCTGGTGTAAATTTTGAAGTGTTCTGTTTTCACTGCCGTTGAAACTCTATTCTGTTAGATGTTTTTTGGCAGCATTCTCATATCTCACGTTAATCCTAACAAAATGGTTGCACTTATTTGTAGGAACTGTTGCTGCATCTATCCATGTTTGCGCGTTCACATCCGGCCCTCCTTGCCAATGTGCTGCGCCTTCGCGTTGGTCTCATCATCCAGCTGATGGGTGCTGAGTTGGCTCGTTCTAGGCAGAGCTCCGTCGAAGACGCCCTTTTTGCCCTCTTCTCCATGAGCCCCTTCGAAACCAATTGTCTCTTATCCAACCTCCTGAGTGGCAACGAGATTCGCATATTCAAACTTGGTAGGCCTACTTTGCTCGCCAACTCATTGAGACGGGTTAATGTGTCTCGTCTTCCCCTCTTGGTTATGTCACTCGCACTGCCATTACAAATCTATTACATTGCTTACTGACAGCACGTAAGTAGTCATTATTGTTTATTATAACTAGTGACTTAAATCAATACTGCAACCTTGGCAAAATGCAACCAGTTAGGACTAAAAGGCCGCTTTACCCACTGTTTATACTGAAATTTCTACTCGCAGTATTTCGTTCAGGAAAGTTTTCTTTAAAACTCTCAGAGCGTGTTATTTTGCGCATTTATCCGGAGAAGTGGCACCACGCTCCTTAAAAGCGATCCCTAATGACTTGCAACTTGAGACAATCAGACTGGATATCTTGTCCACAATGTAACTTCTCTCACACAATTCCTCTCTTTATTTTCTCTGCTCTTTTTTTTCTACTGGCACGCTCCACCTAACGGCTCGCTATTTGTAAACTTTTCTTTCTCCCTAATTATTCTGCACGCAATAGATTCACCCTTTATAGCAAACTCTGAGGGTAAGTCTAAAGGTCTGACCTTGTATCTGTGTGCGCTCCAACATGTGGCTCGTATCCTCGAACCCCCCTCTCCTCCTCCTTCTCTCCCCATTTGTCACATGCCCTTCTCCCGACTGCTCTCCACCGGATCTCTTCTGTGACGCGCATTGCTGCGCACTCCCGTGGGAGGCCTTTTTGTTGGGTTTTTTTTACAACGCACTAATTAGTTGTCAGCGCAGCCAGCACCAAGTCTGAAAGCGAGTTAAGCTGCGCACCGCAGACACGAATAGCTTCCTTGCGTCTCTGTCCCCC
>CACRXP010000002.1:1182325-1208463 GCA_902702965.1 Spirometra erinaceieuropaei
TATGCCCACCTATAGATGACAGCTTCTCCGCGTAATTCACGCACAGTTCTTTCCTGTTCCCGATATAAACTTTGGGGGTGTCTCACTTTGCCGCGATCATGCACCCTTGACGCTCTAGCCCACACTGCAGTGGTTCTGAACTCGTTCCTAGTCTCCTTCTCCGCCGATGGTGACATCGTTAGTATTTTTGTTGAAATGTCTTTACAGGACCTAGTGCCATTTCGTTCAGTGCAGGTGAGTGTCGTTCTCACACTTTACTTGCAGTTTGCATATCCCCTTGCCCTGCAGAGCCCTCTGCCATTTTCCAACCCTCTCCCGCACGATATGCACTTTTAGGCATGCATACTTCGCCGCGCAACGTGAGCAGCACTTTTTCGCATTTGTGGGCGAAGATGCGAGTCCCAGGCCCATGTTGCATATGAGGAGAGTAGTCGATTATCGCATCAGCCATTGCATCGTTCTGGGCTTTCGGACCTCAATTAACTTCTGCTCAGACGAATGAAATGACTCTTCCGATGATCTCCTACTCTTCCTCCCTTTTACAACGAGATTTTTGCCTGACAACAGTTTCCGCCGTTGGTACGCTGGGTCCATTCAACACTGGCGGATGCATTAGACGATAGCCAACCTTGAGGGAATTGGAGACGCTTCGGAAGTATAGCATTTATTCAGATTTTTCGAAGTGTTAGCGACAACTTCTCGCTCTGTAGGGTGAGTGCACAAGGCACCTTCAATAGATGTCCCTACCCTGGCAAAAAGACTCATATTTTCATGCCCAGTAGGCCTTATTTTATCGTCAACGCAACGGAAGGGGGAACCGCTTATCCTACCTGCACGCTGTAGCCTCATCGTCTAACTACCGAACCCTTCTCTCGCTCTTGCCCCTGAGTACACTTCTTCTGATTAAAAGTAGGCTTACCTGGCGGCTCTGGAATAAGATGGTACTGGTTGTTCGCACAACTGCCTGGCATGTCCTCCATAAATGAAGGCGAAATATCGAGTTCCAGGTGCAGAAAGCGATTCGAGCAGCGAGACACTTTGTTCATTGTCCTGAGCTTTCAGATTCGTGCCGGAGTTCATCGTCAGAGGTAGTGGCAGCAGCAGAACAAGCGGCAGTTATAAGGCGTGCGGACCCAATCATCGACCGACAGCGCAACACTGGAGGTGACTACGCAGGGCTCTGTACGCCGGCGCCAGATCGATAAATCGATTGACCGAGTTCGCATCCGAGACCTAGGCTTCTGGTGCTCGAATCTTAGGCATGTCCTCCGCAATTCAGCCACTGCGCTTTCAGGTTATAAGTTAGCATGTTAACAGTTCGAAGCCTATGATTTCTCTGTTTCACACCGTCCATCGTAAGCAGTATTCCAGTTGCTCCTTGCTCGATCATTTGACCTGTTTGCGTTATTTCGGGAGACTTTCAGACTCCGGTAGATCCTCCAGTTTGGCCAGTGTCTATAGATAAATCCGGGTTCTCAACTCAAGCATTCTGCTGCATAAGTGATTCCCTCTGCCGCAATTTTTGTTAAAATGTAACCTGCCTGCCGCACTGTGTGTGCATACCGTCAATCCCACCAAAGCTTTTGAAGTGTAAACCTATTAGGGGTCATTTGGACCTCACCAATTCCTTCAAGGCAAGTCGAACTTACAGCGCAAACTTGCGAGAGTGTCCTCACGAGTTTGTGCACTTGTATAAGTGTAGTTTAAAGCAGACCGCCCTGCCGTCTGACAGTTCGTTTGTGGAGTCAATGCCCCCCCCCCCCAAACGGGCCACGTGGTAGATGCGCTGGACCAACGCGGAGGCTACATACTCTGGCAGGCGTTACCGGATTTGCGCACTATAACAAATGCCAACATTTAGACGTGCGGTGGCAGACCCAGTTGCCGGCAGACGTCGCGCACACTGGGACCCCTGCCGCCCCCATTGTTGTTGTTGGTCAAAACCTGGTCATTTGCTATGCGGACCCCGGGGGGGGTGTGGAGTGGAGCGCCAGGGTGCGGGCTTGACCGTGCCATCCACCTGCGACCCCCCCCCCGCCTCCGGTCTTCTTCACTATGTCTTGACATCGGGTCCAGGTGGGGATGAGAGAGTGCGGTAGATGCTGTGCAAGTCCACTATCACTATAAACCAATTCACGCACAAGCCACCGTCCCTACCCTCACCTTGCTATGGGGCACATGGTGAACATCGTCGACAACGACGGTCAAACTGTCGTGTGGAGTCCACTGAGCCAACCTTCATAGCAATAACAGTAGAAGTGAACAAGCGAGGAGGCAGTTTGCGCATTATGATTGCCAAGAAGAACTCTTGTTCCGAAAACCTTTCTGGCTGCCGTCTTCGCCTGCCCCCCCCCCCACTTTCTCCCATCTGACTTTATGTCCCACCCTCTCATCGAATCCTCAATTGCCTTTCAATGCTATAAATGGACATCATTTTTTGCTGGCATGGAAACACGCAACCTGAATGAGGGGCGTTTGCACCCAATGCTTGTGCTGTTCAACTAGGCGAAGCGCTTTTCTTTTGTCCTCCGATTAACACGCCTGTCCCGTCTTTCGTGCATCCCCGCGACCATTAGTGAATGTCTGCGTCACTTCCGATGAGAACGCCTCTTAAGTTTTGAAACCAAACACCCTCCGACTGCACGGGTCGTAAATGTGTTTTTTGCCCCCACGGTTGGAATAGGTACGAGAAGTGTCTGGCATACATGGCCGCCGTTCCGTACAACGACTTCTATCTGGTCGATTTCCTTTAAAGACTGTAGAGACAGCAGATGGATTTTATTACCAGCAGTTGATTTTTACCCGAAACTACTTTACGCCATCGATAGACAAAAGTACGAGAGGTGTCTGGCATACATGGCCACCGTTCCATGTCACGACTTCTATCACCTGTCTACAGATGCACACGCATGACGGCGTGGGTGACGAAGGTGCACTGTGCAGGTCGTCAGATCAGTACCGCCACACTTCGGCGAAATTTTGACAAAACAGTGGTAAGGATGAGGGCAACAAAGAGCGAAACAGAGGAAAGACTTGACATTAGCAATTGTTAGTCCGTTAAAAGCACGAGTGGTTGCATGACACTCTGGTGGGGAAAAAACATCAGGAGTAGGCGTTTTAGTAGGCAAACGACTATAGTGAACTAATGGAAACGAAAAAACATGCTAGTCAGAGATGCAGATGGTTCGAGAGGCGAAGACTGAAGGGAGGAGGCTTTAAATCCCAACGCTTATCCGACAGGGGGTTGGATATGTGATTCGTCTACCTTTAACATTTGCGTTACGTAGTTGTGAAGAAAGTTAGGTGTTTCCGAGACCCTGGAAAGGTTATCTTATCACCTTCTGCAGTCAGAACGAAGTCGGTAACAAGGCTATAGAGGAGTTCGTCGCCCGCGCGAGCGTCTCTTAAGTTTTGAGACCACACACCCTCCCGCTGCACAGGTCGTAAATGTGTCGTTTGCCCCCGCGGTTGGAATAACTGCACGGATTTACTTTGGCCCTCAAACTGCTGCTTCCGTCTCAGCCCCCGTAAATATATTGCTTTCCCTGCCTCTGCGACGTCTGTGGCGTTTTGTATATCCTTGAAGCATTGCTACGGTTTGCACTTATCTATCAAACAGCACAACTATTTTCTCCTGCAGTCGGTTCCACAATTGTCTGCTTCGTCTTTTGCGGCCGAAAAACTTAAATTTCGAAGGCTCCATACTAAAAATCTGACCCTGATAATAAACGAGTGCTCGAACACTGAAAACCACGCGGGAATGAGTAAATGGTGGAGGGGCGCTCACCGGTCGTTCTTACGGAACTCACTCGTTCCGTTGTGCCTTACGGGCTCTCTCAAAATGCAATTTTCAAAAAAAATAACGAACTTTGCATGGAGCGCCGCTGGTAAGTTTCCATCTAGTCAGGAAGGAAAGGAAATTTAAAACAATGCAAACGGTGAATAATTAGCGGTGTTTACAGTCGCGCGGAATCTTAGGGTATATTTTTGTAGTTGCCATCTACTTGTGGGTCCTACACGCTATCGTTGCCCCAAGCTCTATTAGACAACTCTGCCATGCCGGAGCCGGCTTCTGGCGCCTCTGACAGATGTGTAAGCAGTTGTCTCCTGGTATAGATCAATCCCTCCAAATGGGCACTGTTTGCCGCCGTTAGCCAAAATTTACACTCTGTCCCCAGTTGTTGCTGGACGGTGTCAACTTCTTTTTCATCCGGCTGCGCTGTTTCCTTGAAGCTGAATGAGAATCGTGCAGAGGTGTGTGGCATACGGTTGACGAAAGCAACGTGCCTCCCCCGCCACTGTGCTCACGCCTGTCTCTAGTTGGTTCCACCTTTCGTCCCCATTGGAACAGGATTCGTGTGTGAAAAGTTGGCTAGGTAGGTGCGTCGAAAGTCTCCTCCCCCCCCCCACCCCTCGCCGCCTGTAGTCTAACCCACGCTCTGGTCCGCCCTCCATCCCCAGGTAGAGGTGGCCGTCATCGGCCGATGATAACATTCTACTTGCCCAGGGCTAGCCCGGTCGGTCGATTGCGGGGGCTAGTGTTGCAATTGACTGGATTTTTTCAGCAATCCTAGCGGACACTTTCCACACGGGGGCAGTAGGTTGACGCGCCTTCTCGGGCGACTTGAGAGCGTTGTCCTCCGAGGCGATTTAGGCCACCAGACAGGGGCCTAAATTCCGGATAAAGTGCGTGCGTACGCTCAAAAGGCCCCTTAGGCCTGACGTGCAAAATACACTCGGGTGAGCATCAAGGGGGGGTGTAGCAGAAAAGCTCCTTTCCTCGCACTGATCGATCACTGTCAGCCAGTCAGGTTACTAGCCCGCAAGTCAAACGGGCTAGCAAATGTATAGGCCTGGACGACTGCTTGCTATCAGGGGGGTATGGTGTGGACCAACTACCATCCGGATACGTAGGGGTGTATCTGGGGGCGACTGGCCGTCTTTCTGACTCTGCTTGTCACCTGCCCCTCCGTCTTGCTTATCACTGTCCTTTATTTTGTTTGCTTTCTTTTCTGCACCGGCATATAATCGCTCCAGAAAATCACTCAGCCGTATTTTTGCCACCCAACGGAGTCGTTGGCCCAACACAGTTATGCATGCCCCCCTGAAATGACAGCATGATCAATCGTCTAATTGTTCCATTCTGGCGCGGTCTGGAAAACTTCAGTGCGCCACTTTTGGCCGCCTGCACGTCACCTCATGGCCCTTTTATTAATATTCGTCTCCTTCTCTGTTTTAGCTGCAAGTCGACGGAAGTCCTCGGCCGTAAGTTTGAATTTTGCCGTTTTCTGTTTCTTTCCATTGGCACGATACTGCTCCAGCCCTTTGCTTTGCGCATCCACGTCGTCACTGTGTGCGTGCTTACTTTGGATGGATCGCATGCGTCACATGACAGCGTCCCACTTTCAAGACTTCCATTTTCTCGAGTCCTACCGACCATCTAATGACTGGGTCCTGATTGGTTAGTTATAAGTGTTGAGCTATTCTGGCGCATGCGTTAGTGGCGTTGTTCCTATTGGTTAGTCTGCACCAGTAAACTGAATACGCGAGGCTAATTTTCGTGCGTACGTGCGCGCGCGCAGGAAACACGGAGAGCGTTTTGGGGGTCCAGCGCGGTGCTTTTCCCCTTCTGGGCTTATTGGTTTGGACAGAAACAAAAAGTGCTTTTTCCGTTTAAGCTCACTACACAGTTCGATATGGCCTTCGACCTTCTCGTGGGCCGAATCTCCAAATGGCATTGACCCCATGAAAGCTGGTTTTCATCGCCGCCTAGTGTCTGCTGTGTGCTTCTTTTATAACTTGTCACCAGGTTTCGTAAGTTTCGTGCTGAAGAATTTCCCACTCCTCTGGGGACATCGCTGTCTCGGTGGTTTGTGGCTTAGTTCATTAGCACTATATATACATATATCTCGATATGCGTTGTGTCGCGTTCATCATCTCCCGAAGAAGACGAAGAAGAAGAGAGGGCGAATTCATGGACCATATTGTATTCGGACTGACGTTTCGGAAACTTCCTCGCTACTCTGATGATGGAAACGAGGAGGTTTCCGAAACGTCAGTCCGAATACAATATGGTCCATGAATTCGCCCCCTCTTCTTCTTCGTCTCCTTCGGGAGATGATGAACGCAATACATATATATTTACTCGTTGTTAGCAACGGAACCGTTGTTTTGGACGGGAAAATCACGACTGCCCCATTGGGGATGTAGAATTCATCTGAGGTGAGAGAACTCAGTAGGCTTGAATGTGACCATTCAGCAATTACTGCCAGGTGAAGATGGACCAATAAACTTCTCTAGTTTCCATTTCGGGTGCCCTATCCCTTAGCAGTCGGTTATAAAGACTCTTCCGTCGTATCCGGTCGTTGCCTTCGAGTTCAGATTTGCTAACAACAGGACTTTCAGTTGCGTTTTCTAATTTGCTTTTAGTCAGAGAAGGTAGTTTGCCTGACTATGTCGCCAAATACTTACGCATGTAGCATGAGAGCGCCCTTCATTGACCTACTTGCAGTACGCAGCATGCCCTTCCCCGCAGGCAGTCACATGGGAACAAATGATTGCGAGGAAGGGATGCCAGGCTGGAATTCCAAGTTATCCAAACCTGGGGCGGGGATATGACTGGGTGACGATGGTCTACAAGCCGATAGTGGCACCCTTGTCTCTGTTCAGTTCCGTCATTCGTTCTACACGCGTACTTGTCTAAGTAGAACATAAAACCCACCCCCCCTCCATTACCTGCGTTGCGAGAGTCCATCTTTCTGTCGGATTCCTATGCGCTCGTCTAAATCTTTGCAACAGACTCTCAAACTGTCTTCTGTGCTAGTCTCAACTGTGATCTTCTGCAACCTATACCTCACCAACTCCTCTGTATATCGTTAAACTGGTTTGCACTGCGAATGGTCGCATGGGGGTCAGGGGGACAGCAAGTCATTCCCTCTGCGCGTATTCGCTTGTCTGCCCGATCTGACTTTTGTGTTTTCACCTCCCCCCCCCTCTACACAGTTCCTGAAGGTCTCCTCTCCGCTGGACATTTCCTCCGCCACTTCGCCCTCCATCTCACAGTCTCACAGCCCCTCAAGCACCATGCGACCTGGCCGAACACGCTCCGTTGCGGTCGAACCCATAACCTTAGAGGAGACGCGGAACATCTGGTCCCGACGCCGCAAGATTGACGGTTCGTTGAACCGTGTTCCTCCGGACTTCTTTGTGCGCACGTACTGCATTCTTGAACGCCTGCAGGGTCTGCGGATAGGCGAGCATGTGATCACTACTTCACTTACAAAAGAGGTACGATTTCAGACGAACAATAAGCAAAGTTCTTCATATGATAAAGACCGGCGTAATACAGGTTGGTCCGCAGGAGTGTTGGGCTAGGAGACCTACGGCAACGAAGATGACACTTCCTTCGAATATGACTCCCAAAATATGTTTGTAAGCAGCAGAACAAAAAACCGTTGGAGATAATGGATCATGCCAATGATCCACTGATAGAAGGCCAACTCATAGCATGCCTTTAGACGATTCAGAAGAAAGGATTAACCGCTGCAATCGATGGGCGTCCCGCGCAGATGCGCACTTCCTTTCAATGGACAGTTTGACGAACATACAGTAGGTGGGCTAACTCATGAAATATCAAACGAAATTCTGAAATGCGTTTACGTTTCAAAAAGATTAATTACGCAGGGTTGTAAAACTAATCAGCATGCGGCATAATTTTATAATAATACAGTTACCTCAGGATGTCGGCTTTTGAACGAACTTCTGTCCGGCTGCATACAAAAACCACGCTCTGTAAAAAACGACTACTTAAGAAGCATGCATTTTTCTCATTGATTTTCGGTGCCTTTAAGGGTTCAGTTATATTTCATGTGAAGCATTCATAAAAATATTCATTCATTTACTCATTCGGCAGGAAATGACGTCTTCTTCCATTTTTATACCCGAAGGAAGAGTATAATTCGGTTTTCGAAAACTTTGCCAATTCTCGAATAATTTTGAGGTCTACCTGCCGTTACACTTGCATTCAGGGTTTCTAAACTACAGTCGTATATTTTCTGCGTGCTGAAAACCACGCATTTCTCTACGGTGTTTAAATGGACTACATAGGGTTCATGAAATTTAGCAGTGGATTTGAACCATATTGTTAACTGTACAAGCTACATTGGTAAATGCAGAGACATGGCGTCTTATGAACGGGCATTCCGCGGTATTAAAGAATCTCACAATTCAAAACTTTTAAAAACCGAATTATACCTTTGCCTTGAGTACAAAATTTAAAGAAGACGTAATTTCCTACCAAATGAGCAAAAGAAACAATATTTTTATGCATTTTTCTCATGAAATATAATTGAACTTTTAGGGGCAGGGAAAATCAATGAGAAAAATGCATGCTTCTTAAGTAGTCACTTTTTACAGAGCGTGGTTTTGGCATGCAGTCGTAAGGAAGTTTATTTGAAAGTCGGCATCCTGAGGTAACCGAATTATTGCAGAATTATGCTGCACGATGATTAATTTTGCAACCCTACGGAATTAATCTTTTTGGAACGAAAACGCATTTCAGAATTTCGGTTGACATTTCATGAGTTGGCCTACCTACTGTACATCGAGCTGCCTTCAAATCTGTTCACTTGCACACTTTATCCCAGCCCGCAACCATCTGTGTGCGTGGGATTTAGGATTACGTACCAGATTTATGATTAGGGCGATCTTTTCGGTGTGCGCCTTCACCGTCATACTTTTATGTACTCGCCAGTTTGTGGGCGTTGGTTCTACGCCAACCTGCGGTTGTCGTCGCTCCCCGCACCGCGCTGCAGATTTTCGTGGGAGATGAGTCGCTGTGAGAGACGTCTTTTGTACTTTTATTGGACCGCACTGCCAAGTCCAGATCCGCCATGTGACCTTGCCGGTTTTAGTGTGATCCATCTCCACGCGGGGGCGTCCGTTCACTCTGCAGAATGTTGGTAGATATTCTCCAAAAAAAGGTACCGTCCAGGCACCATGAAAGCTCCAACTGGCCATTCATGCTTTGTTTGCTGTTATCGGCACATTGTACTCAATTCCAAACCATGGAGACCTCACATGTGAATACGAGTCAGCTGTCGTCAAGCGTGTGGATGGAACGTTTTGTTAGTTAAATCGCCGGCCCTTGTTAACGTCAACTGACGACGAAATTATTTAGGATGCGTGGAGGAGCGTAACTGTTGTTGTGACTTGAAGGGTTGCCGGCGGACGAAACGGGATTGAGAGTCAGGCTGTGATGGCACCCTCCTAAAGGTGGCCTCTATAACACTCAGGCACGTGGGATCTGAGCCGTCCACATGAAATCCTGGTACATGCTCTGAGAACCAGATCGTGCGTGGCACGCGTAGACCGGACCGCCTGACCTTGTTAGCCGCTGTGCCCTTGACATTGTCCTGCCATCGGAGCGTGGTGGGTGAGGGAGGGGGAGAGATTCTGCCACAGTCAACCTCACCATAAACTAATTCACGCCCTATTAACCGTCTTGCGGCCACTCCTCGAGGTACGTGGTGGACGTGGCCGTTTGCGATGGCCGAGCTATCATGCTCATATTCGATGGCCGGTGTTCTCGGATGGGAGGGCCCTACTGTTTTAAATACTGGCGCATGAATCTGTCGGTTAGACGGGAAGAATATCGCACTGGGATTGTTTAGGACCCTGAGGAACGCGTACGAGTAGAATGGTGTGTTACTGAACGATCAACTTGACGGGAAAATGTTGTAAGGTCTTGAGAACGTTTCATAGACTGAGATGTGGCTTTTTACTCTGCTCATGTGACTCTTCGTAGCCCGGCACCTTTACCTCAAGAGAGGTTTAATTCTAACCTTGACATTTCAAACCCTGGTCCCGTCAGATAACTCTAGAGGCAAGTTCCTGTCCTGGGCCTATTCATTCGGTTGAGCGAAACTTAGCACTCACATGATTCCAGTGCATATATGAGTATTTTTAGACTAGCAGCATAAATTCCTTGCTGTTTTTAAGAGAATATTTAGAACAAGACTACAGTAACTGACCTATCTCATTAAATGTTAGCCGAATTTGTGAAATGCGTTTTCGATTTGGAAGGATTACTTCTGTAGGGTTTTAATATTAATTATCAAACGGCATAATCTCATAATATTTCAGACTCGCCAGGATGTTGGCTTTTGAATGCACTTCTTTTCAACCACTTGTAGAAGCCTCACTCGGTAAAAAATGACTACTTAATTGGTATGCATTTTTCACACTGATTTTCGGGTAGCCCTATGATTTTAAATAAATTTAATAGAGATCATGTACAGAAGTTCGCTTTCTTTTATTCACTTGGTAGGAAACCACGTCTTCTTTACACTTTGTACTAGTGGAACAGTTCTCTTATTTCCGAATACTTTTGAGCCAGATCAGCTGTTGCATATCCTCTTAGAGATTTCAGTCCACAAAGTGTATTCTTTCCGTGTAAAAATCATATATTCCCCTGTGCCTTTGGGAAGATACCAAGTCGAGTTCATAAACTTTTGCAGTGGATGCGGACTATGTTGTATACTTCATGAAGAGCATTAATAAACTAACAGGCACGATGATGTACGAATGGGCATTGCACAGTCTTAAAAAATCTCATAATTATAAACGGTAACGGTAGGCTGTATGACACGATCCAAAGGCTAGCTTAAGTTAGTTGTGGGTTCTACACCCTATCGTCGCGTTATAAAGTTTTTTTAGTACCCAAAGGTACTCATTCCTCGTGTGTAAAATATTGGGAAGACGTGATTTGCTGCCATTTGAGTAAAAGAAAGCATATTTTGTGCATATTTTATCTAAAATATTTTTGAATTTATAACGACATCGAAAATCAACGTGAAAAACGCATACTAATTAAGTAGCCATTTTTACCGAATGCGATTTCCACAGATGGTCGAAAATAAGTGTATTCAAAAGCCAACATCCTGGCTGGTCTGAAATATCACGAGATTACGCCTTTTCATAATTAATATTACAACCCCACCTAATTATTCCTTCCTAATCAAACACACATTTCAGAATTTCGGCTAAAATCTCATGTAAATTTCAGTTTCAAAAGTGTCTTTGAGGTTAACGACTTTTTGGGTGATTTATGTTCATGGGCATCGTCCTAACAGGACTGTAAGCATGGAAGACAGCTCTTTTTTGGGGGGAGGAGGTTCTTTGCGTATGCGGCTGGACTGGTTGTCACAGGACGGGGGAGAAGAGCTTGGTCCCCACACCAGCCCGATGCCTTTGCTGGCGGTCGTAAGGCGAGGAGCAGGCCGTTGAATTGCCGACGGAGACGGTGCGGGGGGAGAAGCCGAAGGCCTGGCTTATCTGCCATTGTCAGCCAACCATTCCTGAACTCAAGCCAGGTTAAAACGCCCTTGGGCTCCCCTACGTCATCCACCGATCAGCCCTGATCCTCCTTATACTTCTCTATTTTATCTTATTAGCCCTATTGGCTGGCTGCCTCCGAGCAATTTCAATTTCAAAAACGCCCAAATGTTGTTCCGCACAGGATACCCAGATTGTCAGCGTCATGCGAGATGCCGAAACTATTCATCAATGACGAAGGCAAAAGAGTGTCTCCGTTCCGGCGGCACTTTGCGTGATCTGGAGCTGATCTAGTCTTGCGTGCTGCCGCCACCCCATCCCCGTGACGCGATTCGATCAGGACGGGGGATGGGTGGTGTGGGGTGGTATATGTGAGCTGCATTTTTAGGTGGGGGGAGGGGAAGGAATTTACGCTGCGGTGTGCTTTGCAGCGTTCCCTGAGCACTCTGCAGACAGCCCATTTGCGGTGAGTGTCATTGCCGCTGGAGCGTTGAGGCGCCGCGGGTCTGCTCTGATGCAATTTCGCCGGGGTTTTACGTCTCCTCAGCTAGCATGTTCACGTTAAGTCTGCCCTATCGGTGTTGCCGATCCAGCCGTTTTGATCTGTTCTATGGCTTATTATGCCACTGCTGGTCAAGCGGGTTTGCAAAAACATCCCAACTCGGTGTTCGACCGTCTTCGCCGCACTTTAAAGGCCTACGCTGTTGAATTTCTTAATTTTAAGGGACATCAGTACCTCATGACTGCACTACTTCTCCGAACTCGACTGTACGTGGAAGGAAACAAAACGCAGCGATGGTGATGTTTGGGAAAAATTCGTCTCTGCACTCAGATCGCTTGGACTAATTTCCTTTCTACAGCGCTGAACGGTAAAATTCTACGCCACCGACTCGTCGGCACTGCCAAAGCCTTTATTTGGCTCTGCCGCTTTTCTGTGGTTAAGTAACTATGCGGCTACAAGAAAACACATATCCTTGCTTGGCCGTTTTCCCCTTAGGCGTCTCTGCTCCCCCTCTTTCTATTACCCCGTGAGATTAGGTCGACGGATCAGAAAGAGATGGAGAGAGGGAGAATGCTCCACCCATTGTGCTTTTAAACCTCTGTATAGGCGAGGAACACTAGGTTGGCATTTTCCTTTGAATTGTCGGCTGAGACCTACCTGCAGTTTTCTCCGGATAGTCCGGATAAAACCGCGGAGGATATGGTTGACCGTTTCGGTTGATTTGCCGTCGTCATCCAGTCAGACCCAACCCCCGACGAGGTAGGCCGGAGACAAGACCGCAGGGGTGTAGTGGACCACTAAATCAATGCTCTGTCCCTCGACCACGGTCTCTTCCCTTATCTCCCTCGACTGGGAATACACAAATTTGTGTTGAAATGGCTTTTCCTTATCTACAGAAAGCGGGCATTCCGTTTTGCCTCGGAGCTCCGGTTCCCACACACCATCCCCGCTTTTTCTCTCCCCATCTTGAGCAAACGTCCGTACTCTGTTCTGCTATCCGGATAGAATTGCAAATGTCGTTTTTGTACTACTAAAACGTTTTTCCCTTCTTGATCAATTTATTCATTCTTCTCCGTCCTTAAGTGGTCGCTTAGGCCAAGATAGATTCGTATGCGGCTCTGGAAGCGCCAACAGACAGGAGATACCGGGAAGGCCAACCAGCCAGCCAGCTATACCCAACTTCAGGTCTGAATGACGTGCGATTCGAACCCGGGTTGGTAGGACACGGGAATAATAGACCCCCTCCCTCCCCCCCCCCCCGTCCCCAGGTGACCTTGCGCTAAACTCCAGTGGAATTAATGTCAGAGTTAAGGTTAGGGTTAATATTTGGTTCAGGCTTAGGACACGGGACACCTGTATTACGGTGGGGATTCTATTCCCGTGTCTTACCCAAAACTTCCTCGATTTAGGAAAAGCTAAGGAAGATTCCGGGCCCCGGTTTTTCAGCACTCCCAGGTTTGACGTAGCCATCGATTTCTGAAATTGGTTATGGGGCGCCGTAAAGAAAGGGGTCCCATAGGTACCGTCATACTCTCAACTTCCTATCACCTTTTCTGCGCTGCACATTTGGAAGCCTTTAGCATAGATCCGTTTTTCACAAGGCACATTGGTTGGGGGATTCCCGAAAGAAATCTGCCAGTCTCTTACGTCATCCGGTTTTTCTTTGAACCTACGTTGAGACCGAGTTTAATCCTCTAAGGAGGTGAGGCCATCATTTCTGTTTAGTTTGCCGTCACCGACGTAGGCCGAGACAGTAAAAGGAGCTAAGTGCTGACTGGCTCGTCTTGAAAATGGACAGGCGACTTGAAGCAAGGGTATAACTCGGTTTTAAAAAACTCTTCCGATTCCCTAATAATTTCGAATCCGACTCGCCGCCGCATTTGCATTCAGGGTTTCGAAACTACAAGCTGTATATTTTCAGTTTACGGAAAATCATACATTTCTAGATGCTGCTAAGGGGAGACTATATGGGGTTCATAGAATTTAGTAGTGATTTTGAGCTTTATTGTAAACTTCACAGGCAACATTAGTAAATGCAGAGACAAGATGTCCTATTAAGGGGCATTTCACAGTCTTAAGAATCTCTAATTTGAGATTTTTGTAAAACTGAATTCTACCTACTGACCCTTCTTGCCAGCGATCGACATCCCTCCGATGTGCGTGGGTGGGAGAAGTTGAGGCACCCTCGTCAGTCCTATCCAGAACGTAGTGAGAGGCAGTACTACCTAAGCTCTCGAATATAAGTCTTCCAGATACAGTTCACACTCGTATCTCCGAAGCGAAGTCGGAATTTCGGGTCCCAGAACTGTGTCAAGGCCACTGCAGAAAACATTTTCATCCACGGTAGATTTGCTAACTCGTGAAATGTTAGCCGAAATCATAAAATACGTTTTCGACTCGAAAAGATTACTTAAGTAGGGTTGTGATATTAGTTACCGTAGATAACTCGGTTACTTCAGGGTACGGGCTTTCGAACGAACCTCTTTCAAGCCGCATGCAAGAACTGCGCTCTCCAAGTAATGTCTACTTAAGTAGTACGGATTTTTCTCGTTGATCTTCGATGCCCTTACACACTCAAATATATCACATAGGAGACATGTATAAAAATATTCATTCTTTTACTCATTTGGTAGAAAATTGCGTCATTTTCGAATTTTATACTTGAAGGAAGTGCATGATTCGGCTTTAAAAACTTCTAATGCTCGAATAATTTTGAGCCCGACCTACCGTTGCATTTGCATTCAGGGTTTCGAAACTACTAACTGTATATTGTCCGTTTACGGGAAACCGTACATTTCTGTAGGGTGTTAGGAGGAGACTATATGGGGTTCATGAAATTTAGTAGTGGATTTAAGCCATATTATAAACTATATACTTCATACAAAAGATGAAAGAAAAAACCAACATACGATAACGTTCTTATGACGGTTGATATATAACTCTTCTTCCATAGTTTGGATAATGCTGTCTTCTATTTGCAAAAGAGAAAAAGGTCATTTATCATACAGATAGTTGTAACTACAGATCGTTGTCCTCCAAACTGATCCTGATGGCCAGTGATCGACATCCCTCCGATATGCGTGGGTGGGAGAAGTTGAGGCACCCTCGTCAGCCCTATTCAGAACGTAATGAGAGGCAGTACTGCCTTACCTCTCAAAAATAACTCTTCCAGATACACGCCATACTAGCCTCACCGCAGCGAGCCGGAATTTTGGGTCCCAGTGCTGTGTCAAGGTCACTGCAGATAACATTTCCATCTACCTATGCGGCGCTGGGGAGAGGGGGGCACAGACAAAGACACGAGAGACCGAGAAGGCCATTTCTGGCTTATTCGTCGTCGCCAGCCGTCCAGCCATACCCAACCCTAGGTCTGGATGGCCTGCGATTCGAACCCGGGTTGGTAGGACACGGGAATAATAGCCCTCCCCCTAATACAGGTGACCTTGAGCTAAATTCCTGGAGGGGGGAAGGTTAGAGTTAGGACACGGGAATGGTGCAAAGTTGTCCATAGAACGGAGGATCCATAGGCCCGTTTCGAACCCGGTTTTTTTATCATTGAGCTGCGGACCCGCAGTCCTATCGGTTGTGTGAGCGTTTTTCCACTCTAATAGATTCGTATCTGTGGCCTTCCGCATAGATGTGCGTCACATGCCGGATTAGCCATCTTTCACGCCCTATCCTCGTTTCGCCGGCCGCCACCTCACACTTTTGCTTTTTATTCTTTTGCCCAGATGACAAAAGAGGAACTGAAGTTCGCCCTGGCGGTGGAATCCTTCATCAACACCGTTCCCACTCCTGAGTATCGACAACTGTTGGTCGAAGCCACGACCGTAATTGGCGCACTCGTCACACACGACGAGGAGTCCCGAGTTCACCTCAACTGTATCGTCTCTCTGGATGATCTGGTCGCCAATGCTAACCGCATCTTCCTCGAGGATCAGGTACCATTCCTTGGCCCCATTCCACTTCCACGTCCTGGATTATGCAAAAGCATATGCGAACCCCCCTTTCTAAGCCGCACGGAAGTGGCTCCCGCCTGTTCGACTAAGTCTCGAGGGGGGGAGGGGGACTGCGAACGCTCCTTCGCGCCCTGCAGATCTTGTCCACGACCTGCATGGACGATCGAAGAGCAACGAGGAGATAATAATGAAAAAAGTACTACAAGCATGAGAAGGGTATACCACTGTCGCAGCTAAATATACAGTGAGTGACCGATCTCATGAAATGTTGGCTGAAATTCTGAAATGCGTTTTCGATTAGAAAGGATTACTTAGGTGCGGTTGTAATACTGATTACCTTGCAGTATAATCCTATAATATTTCGGACTTGGCAGGATGCGAGCTTTTGAGTACACTGCATTTCAGTCTCCTGTAGAAACCGTTCTCGGTAAAAAAAAGGCTACTTATGTAGCATTAATTTTTCCTATTGACTTTCGATGGTCTTGCAAATTCAAATATATTTTGGAGGGACCACGAACAAATTAGAATTTTTTTTAGTCTTTTGACAGATAATCACATCATCTTTATATTTTATACCCGAGGAAGGAGTATAATTAGGTTTTAAAAAGTTTCTAATTATGGGATTTTTTAAGACCGCGCAATGTCCATTCGCATAGCATCTAACCTGTCCGTTTATCACTGTTCCTCATGAAATGTACGGCATAGTCTGCATCCATTGCAAAATTTTATGAACTCTATATGATATCTTTTTAAAAGCATAGAAGAATATGTGATTTTCTTTACGCGGAATGCATGCACCTTGTAGACTAGAACCACTAAGCGCTAATGCAACGACTGATCAGGCTCAGAAATATTCGGCAATTAGAAAACTTTTTAAAACCTAATCATACTCCTTCCTTCGAGTATAAAATTTAAATATGACCTGATTATCTATCAAACGACTAAAAGAAAGCATAATTTTTCGTGGTTTCTCCGAAATATATTTGAATTTGCAAGAGCATCGAAAATCGATGGTAAAAATGCATGCTACTTAAGTAGCCATTTTTTGCAGAGTACGGTTTCTAAAGGAGATTGAAATGCAGTGTGCTCAAAAGCTGACATCCTGCCAAGTCTGAAATATCATAGGATTATACTGCAAGGTAATCAGTATTACAACCGCACCTAAGTAATCCTTTCTAATCGAAAACGCATTTCAGAATTTCAGCCAACATTTCATGAGATCGGTCACCCACTGTACTCAAACTCTTGCCAGACAGATCCAGATTTCGAAGCCGGGACTGGTTGGTGGTCGTTGAGCCAGTGCTCTGCCCTTGCTGCAGGGGATCATACCCTGTCGGCTTCGACTGGTCATATTCAACGCCCTGTGAAATTGGAGTCAGCCTACCCCTACTACAGGATGGCAGACCTCCCTTGTGCTGTTTAGTGACACTTTTCAGACCCCCTCGTGTCGGTTTCGGTGCTCACGTCCTCCCTAAAAAAAAACTCGAGGACTCTTTTTTGGTGGATAGTTTGGTTTTGGCACAGTAGCCCTCACATTGTTCTTCGCTACTTTACCATAAGCTGTATGCAAACTAACACTTCGCGATCTATGCTGCGAGTGTTTTTTTGACGACGTACGTGTGCGTGCGAGCTGGTTATATTTTTCTAACGTGTATGGAATGTTCTTCCGCCCCCCCCCCTCCCAACCTACCTGCCATAATTCAATTTATCTCCTCCGTTTCCTGCTGGTCAGAATGGCCGAATGTATTGAATACTCAGGGCTACTGTGGCTCAAGTGCCAAGGCCTGGTTGATAAGCCTACAACTTATCTGATCTCGGTTTCACACTCTTACAGACCGAATATGACCGATGGGCATGAACCCTTTAAGGTTGCATCCCTTAAGAGACTGAAACTTCCGGTTGGCGGGACGGTCTTCGGCGACGACTGTAGTAGTAGATATGCTAACACAAAATGTCGACCGAAATTCTGAAATGTTTTTGCTCCGAAGAGATTGCTTTAATAGGACTGTAATATTAATTATAGTGTCGCATAGTGTTGGGAGATTCCAGTCATGTCAGAATGCCGGCTTTCGAATGAGCTTCTTGTGGACTGTTTTCATTAACTATATTTCGTAAAAAATGACTACTCAAGCAGCGTGAATGTGTGCCATGGATTTTTGTCGCCCTTATAAATTCAAGTATATTTAATGGAAAGCATGCATGAGAATACACCTTCGTATACTCATTTAGTAACAAATTACCTCTTCTTCAAGTTGTATGCCTGAAAAGGAGTGTTTTTCAGGTTTAAAATACTTCCAAATTGCTGAAAAAATTTGAACCCGACCTGCCGTTACAATTGCATTCAGGGTTTCTGAACTACAAGTTATATGCTCCTCGTGCGTGTAAAATCATACATTTCTATATACCTTCACGAAGGGGAAATATGAGGCTCATTAAATAGTGTAATTATCTACTAAATCCGCAAAATAATGAATACTTTTATTCATGTTTTCCACGAAATATAATTGAATTTTTAAGGGCACCGAAAATCAGTGGGAAAAATTCATGCTAATAAAGTAGTCATTTTTATAGAGTGTAGTTTTTGCATGCAGCCAGAAGGAATTTTATTCGAAAGCCGGTATCCTACGGCAACTGAAATATCATAAAATTATGTTTCAGGCTGTTTAGTTTTACAACCCTTCTTAATTAATATTTTCGAAACGAAAACGCATTTCGGAATTTCGGTTGACATTTCATGAGTTAGCCCACCTACTGCACTTATTTAATCAGTCGACACATGACCTAGGGGTGCGGTTCCGTGCTATGCACAAATAGAAGACGGCTCGAGGATTCTCTCGAAGATTTCAGCACCACCTCGCCAATCGACCCTGCCGATCGCCTTCTTTGCACTGCGAGACTTTTGAAGAGGCCGTGTTTTACGAACTTGAATTTCAAACTAGGTCGTTTCCCCGATCCTTCTCATATTATCAAGTGCGTTGTCGGCTTACGTAAGCCTCGATTCCCCTACTTACGAAGCGGAACCAAGGGAACCAGTTCTTGATGACAACCGTCTGATTTCGCATAAGAATGACTTACACGTCGTCCTAGTGGGTGTCTGCACCGTGCTGTGTTGGACTTTCCCTCGATGGTTTTTTTCTCCATTTTGTCCACATCATCGTTTTCCTCACCGCGCTTTTTGTAGGCGCAGTATGGAGCAAATGCAACACTCTGTTGCGCAAAGTCAGGCTCGGATAAGGGGAGTGATGCTGGCGACCAGGAAAGTCACACCCCCACCGAGAAGAATCCCAAAGGATACTCCCGCTCCACCGGTCAGTTACCTTGTCGGGGACCTCACCGGATTTGTCATCAGTTCTACGATACCCCGCCTGCAGGTCGGTTCGGCACTATGGCCTACATGGTGCGTGCACTGGCTGTCCTCATCGGTGATTCACTGCCAGTGAGCAGTGCGGGCAAGATTGCGGTTAATTGCGCAGTCGCCTGAATGTAGACACAAATCCCACAGGCTTCTCATCCCTCCCCTCACCACCTGCTGCAACGGTCTTTCTTGTCATCATTATCATCTACCCCCTCACTTTTGTCTTACCTTCCTATAATGTTTTTTCGTGTTTTCGCTACTTGCATGTTTACCTTACATGACAATCTGACTAGATGCTAAGCTTCCTAGGTCCTCACTCGCTCTCCCCACTCCCTACCTCCCGAATTTATAAATCGGCTCACATTTTATTTAGTTGTTTGTTCGCCCCCTGTAGACACTGATAATGAGGAAGTAAATTCATTGCTTCGCTGCTGCATGCCGTCTTCTTGTATACCGGCTGTAACACCTCGGAGCGCGGAATCTGGTTCTTGCCTCCTCGTCGGCCCAACAAACCGAGACGACGGCTAGAGATTTTAGTGCTTGTTTTGAAATGCGATACATTTTCGATGAAAGCCCTCCTAAGCATCAGGCCCGACAGATTTAGCGGTCGTTGAAATCGATAGCTAAAGCAAGAACTTAATTTCTCTCCGAGGCACGAAACCGTAACCAGCAGTTGGTTTCATTGAATTTGCGTGAGGAAACAATAGGTGAAATTCAATTTTGCTTGAGGGATTACGCTGTTTCTTGCCTGAAGGCAGATTTATTTCCATCTGTGAATCGAGGTAAGAGAAATGCCCCTTCAGTTTGAGAAGCCTATTATTAGTTCTGAGCTCCCTCCCTCCTCTGGGTCGTCGGTAAACGACAGTGAATTTCACAAGATTCTGCATCCTCCCAGCACCCGCGAGGGAGAAAAGCAGCAGTTTCTCAAATGTCTGAAGTCCTGATGGAAATCTTTCAACAGGACGCAAGCCAGAGCGAAACCTGCTTCTTGCTCTTCTCAGGACTGGACAAGCGTTTCTATACTCAACTCCCGCTAGACGCGGAGTGCAGAGGCGCATGAGGGGAAGTGATCGCTTCCTGTCGTAATGGGCCACTGTCGATCATGGATGATAATCCCGGGTTGACCCACATGCAGGCTTTCTAGATGTCAGTTATAAATTTATTCAGGAAAAGTTAGTACTTCTCCAGTGTATTTTCAAGTTGCCTCCTGCCTGTATAAATCTCAAGGTTGACTGTCTCCCGAAAGGAATCGGAATCAATCCAATTTCGTTTTGCGGACTATGTCACTATTTGACACAAGTCCGGTTGTCTCAGATTTCAAGACATGCTCTATTGTGTATGTCGGTGTCGTCTATGGTGTAAACTCTCGCATGTGTTCGGCAGGTGTGACGGTCTGTCATGAATAGACAGGGTTGCTGCTCTTCGAGTCAGCCGGATACAGCGGTAGAGATCTCAAATTTGGCGGCCGGATCCCTCATGTCCAAAATTTCATCTTCCGACATGGAATTCTGACTACCGCCGCGGCACAAGCCCGACCCCGATGTCTCAGTCATCGCATGCATCGATGTCCGCCAACGTAAAGAGGAGGAGACGGAACGAAGCGTCGATCTCATTCAACACTTGCCGAAGGCAAGACCAAGACGAGTTGGGCGTGGACGCAGTGGCCGACTCATGCAGACGGACTGTGGCTCACTTAACCCATGCCGCTTGCTGGTGTGATCCCCGTTTTGGTCTGAAACAACGGCAACGCAATTCGTTTGGTTGCTTCAAACGGCCGTATCTACAGTAACCTAGGTCCCACCCAACGAAAGTCCCTCCGCTAGACACCGGGACCGCACATTCTAGGTCGCGAGCTGGCTAGGTGGGTACCGCGGGATCCAGTGCAACACAGCCGGCGTTTCAGAATATTCTGCGAATAGTGACTGACCGTCCCCAACATGTCGCCACTGTTACCGCCCATTTCGCGCCAGTAGTGTCGCGGTGGAGCAGCTCCACGGCCAACCTGGCATCATGGACCGTCTTGCCCCGCCAAGCTTATAAACTGCTAATACAGTCTCATGAGGGTGACCGTCGTATGTTAGGAAGAGCTACTTATTGTCATCAGTAGTCTACTACCTGCAGGCTTCCGGTCCCGCAATTCATGCATAGCGGTCATTCCAAATTCATTCTTATGCGCCGTGAATTTCAATACTGGCTGTTACGTCGGCCTGCAAGTTATCTGTGAACTTGAAATTTACTTGAGAATCTTCGACTCGTTGCCAAGTACCCTTTCACTGAATTTCCGATGGACTTCATGTGTCCCTTCTTTAATCTCGGGAAACATTTTGCCACAGAGTCGTGCTCTGTGGAACTGTCCACGGAGAATTTCAATTCACCCGTAAACATTAATCTCAAAAATCAATCAATTTTGCATAGACCTTATATCAACAGCTTCCGCATTTATATGTGCCAACTTTAGAGGATCAGCATTCTCCTATAGGCATCTAAATTCGAGTAAAAGAAATCTGGTTGCATATTTGGTATCTTGACCAGTGGATCGGACGTTTAAGCGCGTTCTGTGCGAGTAAGTCATAGAAAATTGGCATTTCGCCTCAAACTTCTGCTCATTTGACGATTGCACCCGAGAAGGCTGAAGTTGAACTCTTTAGTCGATTCTGCGAGGAAATTTCGCTGCAGATGAATTTACTGAGGATAACCTATGTTCCGGTGTAAAAAGACGAGGTCGTATGAGAGTCTGGTCAGCACTGGTTGTCCACCAGGTGAGGATTGGGGAAGATAGAGTGTGGTAGACGCTGCGCAAGTCTACTATCACTATAAACTAACTCATGCACAGGTCACCATCCCTCCTCTACCTTGCTGTGGAGCACACGGTGGACATCGTCGAAACCAACGGTCGGTTGTGCACCAACGTTGAGACGGAGACGTTGCATTTGAGCAATACTTTGCCGAATTGCGGAGGATTCTTCTGAAGTCTAATCAGATATTAAAATTTTGGCGCTCGCGGAACGCCAACTCAGCATGGAGATAAAGTTTTCGCACACTGTCCAAGCCTCTCTATATTGATCTCTTAAATAGTGGCCTTAACCTTTTCCGAGATATGGTGTTGACGTCCGGTCGGGTATTGGGCATCCAACAGGCATAGCTCTGCGCAGAAGTCTTTCTGACCGGCGTCACTGAAGACGCAGCCAGCCTCGGAAGCATAAATGCACCTTCTCGGTCAACACGTCTAGCATCAGGTTAATTTTCGATAGCCTTCCTGAATGCGACGTCCGGTAATTGCTGGCCTTGTCTGTTTGCTATGCCCAGTCTAGGATGACTTCAGAATCGGGCAAGGACGCAGTATGAGACTCCACTCAGGGGACGAAAACCAGGTCATCGTGGCGCATTACATTCTCGAGTCTTTTATAATTGACGCTTCTGCACTCGCGTAAGTACACTGCGTGACCAATCTCATGAAATGTTTGCCGAAATTCTAAAATGCGCTTTCGGTTAGGAAAGATTACTTAGGTAGGTTTGTAATATTAATCTTCACGTGGCATAATTCCATAATATTTCGAACTTGCCAAGATGCCAGCTTTTGAATGCACCTCTTTTCGACCTCCTACGGAAGACGCACTCGGCAAAAAGTGGCTACTTAAGTAGCATGCATTTCTCGCATTGATTTTTGGTGGTCTTATAAATTCAAATATATTTTGTAGAAAACATGCAGGAAAATATGCTTTCCTTTACTCGTCTGGTAGATAACCACGTTTTCTTCCCATTTTATGCCCGAAGGAAGGGTATATTTAGATTATGAAAAAGTTTCTGAATATGACATTGTCTGAAACCATGAAATGCCCATTCAAACAGCATCGTACCTGTCCGTTTGCCAATGCTTCTCATAAAATTTACAACGTAGTCCGCATCCATTGCAAAATTTTATGAACACCATACGGCATCTTTTTAAAAATGTAGAGGAATTTATGATTCTCCTTACGCGGGAAGCATGCACCTTGTAGACTGAAGTCGCTAAACGCTTATGCAACGGCTAATCTGGCTCTATAGGATTCTGGAATTGGGAAAATTTTTCAAAACCTAAATGTGCCCTTTCTTCGAACATAAAATGTAAAGAAAACGTGGTTTTCCAACGAACGAATAAAAGGAAGCGTATTTTTGCACGTGTTTTCTACAAAATATATTTTAATTTATAAGACCATCAAAAATCAATGCGAGAAATGCATGCTACTTACGTAGTAATTTATTACCGAGTGCGCCTTTTGTAGGAGGTTGAAGAGAGGTGCATTCAAGAGGTGACATCCTGGCAAGTTCGAAATATTATGGGAGTATGCCGCGCGAAGATCCATATGACATCACTACCTAAGTAATTCTTCCCATTCGAAAGCGCACTTTAGAATTTAGACCAACATTTTACGAGATCGGTCACGCACTGTAGATATAATCTAATCCACTTCTTTTGTGAAAACAAACTGGAAAACTGCGAAAAAATGTTAAACTTTTGCATGCACTGTCAGATATATCATCCCTCGGTTATGGGGTTCCTGGTGCGTGTGCTCGTTTGCAAGTAGCTGTAGAGAGATTTATCGCGCGAACGCAATGCGCCACCTCAACATTTATCCGAATGTTTACATGCCATCGCCCTCTCCTTTCCGCCGTTAAGCCCCACCCATAAAACCCGTATTACACGATGATCTGGTTTTTGTTCCCCGAGTGGGGCCGCATACTGCGTCCTTGCCCAGGCTCAAATTCGAGTTGGTTACTCCAGAGCACCAGGTTGGTGATCACTCCTTCCTTTGGCACTGACCCCTACCCAGCTCTCTCTCTCTCTCTGACTCAGAAAGAAGGCACGCGTTCTGCTCGTCTCAAGGACCTGAATGTTGACCCTAGCCCTCTACGCTTTTCAGTTAGCTATATAGCCATACCCTGGCTGATCGCTGTGGATGTCCGAAATCTAGCCTTGCTATTGGTCCCTGCTCCGTCTGACGAGATTGGGAATACTTGCTCTGTAGGCGGGAGGGTTTGCTCTCATCTGAACGCTGGACTTAGCACACTCAGTGCCTGCTATCTGCAGTCGAGTTTCAGCCTCACAGTCGCGGTAGGCAGACCAGTGTGTGTGCGTGTCCTCATCCGATATTACTCTAACCTCACCCGCGGCCAAATTAGGCGACGAAAGGCACTGTCCTCCTTAGACTGCCCTCGCAGTCGGGTTGGTGGATTGCGTGATGCATTAACTAGTAGATGGCTCACAGTCCGCCCACACAGCCGAGACCTCGTCGTACTTTCATCTCAGGCGATTTCAAGTGGCTTTAGTTGTTGCGCTAGTCATGCCTGAATGCAGCGATATGGTGGGTTGCTCGGACCAGAGTGGTTTGAATCTGCACATTTGTAATCAAGCAGGCACAGCAAATGCACGTGACTCAGTGACGATTTCGGCCCCACGTGCACACATATACGGACACATCAACACCACAACAGTTGCCGTAAACAGTTCGCTCGTGCAGCAGAAAAGTTCAAGGTCATCACGTGACTTCCGGACCGGAAGTCCCACTCCGGCAGGTTTGAATTTTAGCTTTGCCTGCCAGAAGTCCGCCTCAGGGCGTTTTGACCTTGCCACGTAGTCAAAATTGGCAGGCGACAGCTTCAACCTTGACTGGCGGTTTGAACGTGCTCGCCGGGGCTCTCATTAAAACGGTTGTACGTAGCCTCCTAAAATTCCGCGGGCGATCAGTAAGATCACGGAGCCAGGCGAAAGTCCCTCAGTACTTTCTGTGTAGCTATGCCTAACTTGCCGAGTTCATGTTGCATTATAAGTCACAATGAAGTGGACAGACTCAGTAATCGGTAATATCACAATGCTTTTGCAATACTGGCTTTCCATAATCTCTCTATTTTAGCCTCTCCTACCTTGCTATCTCTTAGGCCGTCAGATAACCATAAATCATTAATGTCACCCACCCCCAGCACCTGCAATGGCTTTGCTGTCAGGTTTATCGCGGGCGGGAGTCTTTCGGGAGATTGGCTTCAGTTGCTTTTGCATATCCTTTGAGGTTTATAGATGGTGGGAGTGTATAGCGTAGTCTTATACGCTACGGACCTAGCAAACTCGAGTGTGCCGCCAGGCGCTGTGCATTGAGCAAGCTCTTAATTTTAACCGGAAACTTGAGACCGGGCTAAACAACCACGTACAGTGAGTGACCAATGTCATGAAATGCTGGCTGAAATTCTGGAATACGTTTTTCATTAGGAAGGATTACTTAGTTGGGGTTCTAATATTGATTATCTTGCGGCATAATCCTATAATATTTCAGACTCGGCAGAATGTCAGCTTTTGAATACATTGTTTCTTAATCTTCTGCAGAAACCGTGCTCGGTAAAAAATGACTACTTATGTAGCATACATTTTTCCCATTGATTTTCGATCGCCTTGCAAATTCAAATGTATCTTATAGAAACCGCGAACAAAAATAGCTTTCTTCCAGTCGTTTGATAGACAATTACGTCTTCTTTATATTTTATACTCGAGGGACGCGTATAATTAGGCTCTAAAAAAGTTCCTAACTATGTGATTGTTTAAGACCGCACAGTGTCCATTCATATAGCATCGTACCTGTCCTTTTACCACAGCTACTCATTAAATGTACAACATAGTCAGCATCCGTTGCAAAGTGTTCTGGACTCTGTATGATATCTTTTAAAAGGCATAGAAAAGTATGTGAGTTTCTTTACGCGGAACGCATGCACCTTGTGGACTGAATTCGCTAAACGCTTATGCGACGACTAATCTGGCTCTAAATGATTCTGGAATTGGGAAACTTTTTCAAAACCTAAATATGCCCTTTCTTCGGACATAAAATGTAAAGAAAACGTGGTTTTCTACCAAACGATCGAAATAAAGCTATTTTTGTTCGCGGTTTCCATAAAATGAGTATTACAACCGCGCCCAAGTAATGCTTCCTAATAGAAAACGCATTTCATGAGATTGGTCACTCGC
>CACRXP010000002.1:1208541-1302724 GCA_902702965.1 Spirometra erinaceieuropaei
TTTTCCCTCTCTCAGGCTACTTGCAGTCCGGAACGAAACCGCGCCTTTGGCCTGACGACTGTATGGACTAGTGGGTGCAGGACAGCCACGAGCGGTTCAACAGATGCGTCGCGTTTCCTCCTGCACAAGCCCGCGCAGATTATTTCTCAGTAGCAACACCAGCCAGAACAGCCCGTAAATGCACTTACCGGGACACAGGTAACAGACAGGAGTGAGTAGATCCCATATTTACCTATTTGTGCTTCCGTTTTCCTTGGGAGTCCGAAGATGAGGATCTCAGGAATAGCTCGAAAACTCTGAACACCCAACTGTCTCATCCCAGTGTTCGGCCCTTTCCCGCATCCTCACTGGAGGATGCTTCTGGCATGCGATCACTCACTCAGTCAGGGAGTGAAGAATCATCACAAAAGTGGGGCAGAGTCTCGAAACCTGCAAAAATCTCTATTTCTGTTGCTATAAAACGAAAGGACAATGATAACTTGGGGATGAAATCGCATCAACCGCTCTTACTAAACCTGAGTCTGTTCGTGCGCCCTTCTTGCAATCTGAAGGCTCATAAACAGTCCCCGTCTGCTCCTCCAGGTCCGCCCACGTAATACTAGCGGCCTTGAGCTAAATTTCGGGAAGAGTAAATATTCCCTGCCTTAGCCCTACCCTTAACCGTAACTCCAACCCCTAACTTTAGGCATAATCTTCACCCCAACCTTAATTTCCCTGGAATTCAGCCCACACTCGCCTGAATTGCACGCGTTTCCTGTTCCCATGCTTTGTCGGGGGAGAGGGACCGTATATGCAGTCGTCACCGACGCATCCAGTAGTCTTCCTGATATGGGTTAAGTATAGGCGCGGGGTAAGAGAAAAACATGGAGAACTGCCTACAATACTTTTGAAAGCAGTTGTTTCTCGTTAGAGTTTTGGTCGGCCCTTTGTTGGCAGAAAGACGTCGCCGACCTGTACCGCCCAGAGGAGTCAGCGGGGCAGATATGGATACATTGCCTCATTGTTATGCACCCCCCGCGCTTAATTCTTTGGTAAAGGAAAAGCCCATTTTTGAAAAAAATCTTTGGCACGGAGAGTAGTCAGGTAGTGAAAAAATACTCGAAATATTTTTAGATGGAATGTATATGTCTGCATGCGAAGCGGGAGCGTTAAAACGTTGGTGAATTTGTTGAACAATAGTTAGCATCTTCTTACCGCACGCATATACAGGTGTGCTAACTCATGAAATGTTAGCCGAAATTCTGAAGGACGTTTTCGACTCAAAAAGATTACTTAAGTAGGGTTGTAATATTAATCACCATGCAGCGCATTCCTATGGTAATTCAGTTACTTCATGATGCTGGCTTTTAAATGATCTTCTTTCCGGCTGCCTGCAAAAACTCCACTCTGCGAAAATGACTGCTTAAATATTATGAATTCTTCTCATTTATTTTCGATGTCCATATAAATTCAGATATATTTCATAGAAAGCATGCATAAAATTTTCTATTCTATTATTCGTTTTGTAGAAAACTATGTCCTTTTCACATTATATACTTGTGGGTAGGGTATAATTCGGTTTTGGAATTTCTAATTGTAAGATTTTTTGGGACCGTAAAATGCCTGTTCACTGAACATCGTGTCTCTGCATTTACTTATACTGCTTGTAAAGTTTACATTACGGCTCAAATTCACTGCTAATTTATATGAACCCCACACGGTCTCCTTTTAATGGCGTATAGAAATTTATGATTTTCTGTACTCGTAAAATATACAGCTTGTAGTTTGCGAACGCTTGATGCAAGTGTAACGGCAGGTCGAATCCAAAATTATTTGGGAACTGGAAAAGTTTTTTAAACCGAATTATACCCTTCCACCTGGTGTACAATTTGAAAAAGACATAATTTTCTACCAAATGAATGAAAGAATAAATATTATCAGAATGTTAATGGCGACAATGACAAGGGAGACTGGAATGGCCATTTCTGGCTTATTAGCCGCTATCAGCCATTCACACCTAACCCCAAGGCGTGGAACACCTGGGGTTCGAGCTCGCGACCTGTTAGTTAAGAGTCCAATGCCTCTAATCACTGAGTCACGGGCTCGTTGTCCTATCGATTTCGATCGGGAATATACAATGGTAGGGGGCGCTCCCCTAGCACAGAATAAATATTCTTGTGCGTGCTTTCTGCGAAATATATTTGGATATATTTGGGCATCGAGAATGAATGAGAAAAAACTTCACACTAGTTAAGTAGCCATTTTTACAAAGCGTAATTTTTGTAGGCGGCCGGAAAGAAGTTCATTCGAAAGTCAGCATCCTGAAGTAACTGAATTATGTTGCATGGTGATTAACATTACAACCCTTCGTAGGTAACCTTTACGAGTCGGAAACGCATTTCAGAATTTCGGTTAACATTTCATGAGTTAGCACATCTACTCTACTTCGCCCTTATCGTCTTCCTTGGTTTCGCCGTGGGCTGGATTTCACGATTCTTCGTTCGGCTTGTTGTAAAGCCTGTCTGACAATTCGCAGTAGGCAGTTAAAAGAAGGGCAGGCTGTTCGTCCTTAGGCTTTTTGCGTATATCTCTGGAATTTCACTTTTGGATAAAAACGACTTTCTGGCGGTCTTTGACTTAAGCCGTTGGAAACTTTTGAGCAAGTGTGACACGTCAAAGGAGCACCACTTGGCAGCTGTTCGCCCTAACTAAGACAATGTAATTTTAGTTAGGTGAAGTCTCTGATTGTTAGGATTTATGCACAAGTCTCGGGACTGGTGGGGTGTGAATAACCTTTAAAGGCCCTAGATTAAGACAGGGAAGCTCAGTCCGCCTAGTTGTGGTTTTTTGTCTTCTTTGTCGAAAGACCGCAGCAACTGCTCATTTGCTTCAGCGTACCGCATCGTATGACGTCTTTGTGACTTGTTTTCATATGCAACTGCAGAAGCCGCACTGCTTGTTGCCCAGTAAATTCTTGCAGACCCACCGTAGGTGTTGGAGGGCTCAAGTTACCGGGACAGTCATTGTAGGGTAAGAGGGTACAAACGGCTTGTGGCTAGCACGGACAGGATTAATGGACTAATTTAGGCTAGGGACGCCTTAAGGCCTTTTACTGATTGATTAACCGGCTCCGCTCCCTAGTCTTGCAGTTTTACGTAGTTAACGACCACATGGAGGAATACGCACTTTAGAATAGTTCTGTCAGAGAAATATAATTTACCATATACATATATTCCAGCTGACTGAGTCTTTATTTTACTAAATGAACTTTTGCGAATTTTCTACCTCTTACGGCCTACCAAGCGTTGGAAAAGTAGCCGAATGACCTCAATGCTGATAGAGATGGCAGAGGTGGTTTTGTGGGGGGAGCAAGAGTTGGCCGGCAAGATGCGGTTATGTAGCCGCACTTTATGGGCACAGTACTGTTGACTTACTTAATTATTTCGATTTGGTATAATTATGGTGTTGCTGTGCGTTGTGGGGTGTGTTCTGTTGGCGACCTTGTTCCTTTGCTGCCGTGTTTACCTTTTTCGGCCCAATGCCAGTAGTCCTTCTCGACTTTCGGCCTGTCGTCTCCTTCTAACTTTCGCGTTGGATGTTTCGGGGTTAGGGTTTGTTAGGTTTGGGCTTATGGCTTAGGATTAGGGCTATGGGTAAGGGTTAGGGTTAAGGGTTGGGGTTAGGGGTTAAGGCAATTATTTCTCAACCACTCAAAGTACAACGGTTCATTCCCAATAGTTTTTCTTTTGCATACAGTTTCTTGACTTCGTCGCCTGTGCGTTCCCTGGCCCCACCTGTAGAATCCTCTTTTACCACCGGTCCCGTATTACAGGTGGCTGCGGTTTATTTACCCCAGGTGCGGCTACATAGTCGCATCTGACCCTCTGACCTGCAACTTCACCAACTCCTCCCTAGAAGGGCTCTGCATGTCGTGCTGTTAGCTTCCCACAGCTGCAAAGCGCTATTTGCGTATTTGTCTGCGTGTTTCATACCAAGCATTCCTGGTCCTTTGCGCTCACTACCTCTACGACCTTGTCACACTCTCCGCGCCCTGATTGGCGGCCCAAGGTCGCGTGACCTTAGCTGACGGCGCCAAATACACGAAACAGCGATGATTATGCGTGAGTGTGTGTGTGTGTGTGCTCACCCCGAACACGAGCCACGCAGCTGATGTGCTGGACCAACACAGCGACTAGATCTGGGTTCGAGAAAGGTTATTTGGAATGCGCATCCATAACGGATGCCAACATTTGGGACGCGCTTGCATACCCAGCTGTGGGCTTGTGGCGCGCCAACTGGGATCCGTGCCGCCCCTACTTTAGTTGTGATACAAAATCCTGGTCAAGTGTTCGTTGTGAACCAGGTGGTGTGGTGGCACGCCTAGGATCACGCCGCGCCAGCTATTTGGGCCCTCTCCTGCCTCTGGTCTTCTTGACTCTGTATTTTCACCGGGTCCAGGTGGGGGAGGAGGGGGGTGGAGGGAGTGCGGTAGATGCAGCGCAAGTCTACAATCACCATACAAGAAGTCACCCGCAAGTTACCGTCTCTGTTCTCACTCTGCTGTGGAACAGAAGTTAGATATTGTCGGCTGTCGAACTGCCGTGTGCGTGTGCGTCTATGTGGTATCCTTAGCACCCACGTCATGCACAAGTAACCGTAACCGCGATACTGCGGCCACCTGGTGAGGGTGGACGATGACTGATTGCCCAAACGACCCTTCTACAGAGATTTCGCCAAGGGTGCTTGCCGACTGGGAGAACAAATCGACCCTGCAAGGACCCCTTGAAGGACTGCATATCAGCCAGGAGACTTGGGAGCACCTCGCTCAGGACAGACTGGCCTGAAGGACAGTCGTGAAGAACAATGCAGCCATCTGCGAAGCGAACCGGTTAGTCGCTGCCAAAGCCGAAAAAGCGTCTCCCAAGTCACTAGTGTTTCGAGTTCACAAGGTCAACAGCCAACCACTAGCAACGCACATTCCGCGCACGAAATGGCCTCGTCGAACACCTCGGACGCAATTCACCAGGTAACACCAAGTCCTCCTCTCATGAAAACTCGTATTGGCACACCTGCCTAAAACATCACGATGACGAATGCACCCATGACGGGTGATCGCATTGTGAATTTCCTGCCGCCCCCGATCACCAGTACTATCTGCTACTGTCTCTGATAATGGATTCAAGTGAGAATCCGAAACGTCAGGCGAATAAAGACCTTGTTCCAGAGATCGCTTCTTCTTCTGATCAACTAGTTCCTGGAACTCGCATCTTTGCTTGTATTAGTACTATCTTCCTCGCCCAACCCCTGCGTCGATCACCGCGACCAGCCCCACCAGTATCACAACTTCTCCCATGCCCACTACAGACGAGAAGGCATCCCGCGTCTTGTAGACGACTATCTTAACCACCACTGCGCCCATGATTAACAATACAAACTCGATCTAAACCTGTCCTCATTGTGGTCACACATCCCCCTCACGCGTCGGCTTGGTCGCCCACTTGTTAATCCATCGTACTGTGACCAGTACAACAGCGCCCGGAGCCCCGACATATACTCGCCGCACCCGCGTCTCCTTCCCACACATCCGCACCGCATGAGCCTTTGTTGAAAGCAGAGTTCACCGTACTACTAGCACTTAAAACACGTGCCGCATTATTGAAAACTCCCCCATATCCGGCACGACCGCGACTTATAGCCTCGCCACTCCAACCGATTCTACGGCCCCGACTCCATCCTGCCCTCAGTACCACGCATGTATGCCGCTGCGAATCCATCACACAGAGACTGGCGAACCTGTTCCAGGAGCACTAACATACACCCACCGCACTCGCCTCAACTGCCCACCCTGTCCACACACATTCAACCACTGCATGTACCTTTAAGGTTACATGTGCCTCTAAGAAAACTTGAGGTAGAACAGCGCTGGCTATGCCATACCACCATTTCTCTCCTCATCAGCACTTACAACACACATGACCACACCCAACATCGCTCGCGAATGGCACCCATCACGTAAGTGGGAAGTGCCTTCTTCGGCTCCTTCTTCACATGGCTTCTCTGCTGAAGGTGTGATCCGAGCCTTAGACCACCACGGTGTGCTAAGCACCTTGGCTTTGAAGGTCGCTAACGGACCATTGGACCTAGACCTCGCAGTTGGCCCAGTGTCTGTGTGTTTGTGCGGAGTGGCCGACTGGTAGACTGAGAGTGAGACTGTAATGCCTCCTTCTTAATGCGACCTCTATGGCACTACCACCTAGTGGGATCCGAGTTGCCCTCTCCGCCTCTCTTGTTGTGCAAAATCCTGGTCAGTTTACGTTATGAATCAAAAGGTGTGGTTGCAGGCCTCGGTGCGGGTTTTCGCTGTGCCAGCCACCTGCGCCCTCTCCCACCTTCGGTCTTTTTTACCCTGTTTTGACACCGGATCCAGTTGGGGGAGGAGGACAGAGTGTGGTTGATGCAGCGAAAGTATAATTCAGTATATATGAGGGATAGAGGCAGAGCCTTGGAAGACCCTAAATACAGATAGACGTTTGAAAAAAACATGCAGATATTTACATAGCAGTTATGCCAGTCATTGATATCGTGTAAATTTTTGACCATCAAGCATAAATTTATCTAGTCTTCTTTTGAAGGTCTCAACGTTTTCCGATAAGACAACGGAGTTCGTCAATTTATTCCATCCTTCAACCAGCCGGTGGGAGAAGAAATTGGTCCTCAATTGGAGTTTGACATAGTTTACTTCAAGTTGTATTGGTGCGCTCGAAGATTTGTCGTCCGCGCAAGTTCGAAGAAATCGTCAAACTCAAGAGCACAGTCTAACCCTCGGACGATCCTGGAGGTCATGATCATATCTCCTCTGTATTGTCTATAAGAGGGAAGAAATATTTTTAGCTTTTCCAGGCCTCTCTCATAAGGTAAGCTACTTAATCCGCCGACTAGCTTGGTCGCTCTTCGTTGTACGTTCTCCAGTAGAGTGTAGTCTTGTTTCGTCCAGGGACACCATGCCTGAACACAATATTTCAACACTGGCCGAACGAGTGCTCCAAATACTTCGCCGAAAAGTTCTTCGTCAAAATTGAGGAAGGATCTTCTAATCGCGCCTAGGATGCCCATAGCTTTCTTTGATACTTTGGCGCAGCGAGACGATGGTTTGAGAGTTGACGTCATCCACACGCCGAGGTCTCTTAAGTGGTTAACTTATTCGAGTTGGCGACCTCCTATAAAGCAGTGAGATTCAAATCTCACTGTAAACTAATCCACGTGCAAGTCACCTATGGAGCACGAGGTGGTGGTCGTCGATTGTGAAGCTCGTACAGTTAGATTTCCATGGCAAACCAAATATCGAAATGAATGCTACTTAAGCACTGACGTTTTTCCGAGTGGGACCGTCATAGGCGGCTGGATAGACGGTAGGACAGAGGAATTAGTTCACCCCGCTGTTACACGTGACCTTGGCCTAGATTTCTGGTGGGGGGGGGGAGGTTAGGGGCTAAAGTGAAAGTACAAGAGCAAGTACCTCTCCTGGAATTTAACGTAGTCTAGGCTCTCGCCTAGACTACATCCGGCAAAAATCCCTTGGACTGACAAGGTTCTGAAGCGAGTGCGGAAGAATGCTCAGTTAATGTTGCCTTCATATAACTGATGGAAAGCGATAACAGGCATGGCCCCCAATCTTCGTCTGGCAGTCGGCCCCCTTCGACTGTCTGTGGTCTACCACAGCGTTTCCGCTCGAATAGCCCATCTGAAGGAAAGTTTTTTAGATAAAAAGAAGAGGAAGAAGTTCGCCGTTGAGCTCGTGTAGCCCATAAAAGACTAGAAAGTCCGCCAAACCCCCTAATTCACCGTTAAAGATAATGTTACTTACCTGGCACGCTTTGGCATGTGAGGGTACAGTGGATATGCTATCTCATGAAATTCTGACAGAATTTCTGAAATATGTTTTAAATTCGGAAAGATTCCTTAAGTAGAGTTGTAATATTAATTATAATGTCGCACAATAGTAAGATATTCGCGTCACACCAGAATGCCGGCATTCGAATGAGCTTCTTATCGACCGCTTGCATAAACTAGATTTCGTTAAAAATGACCACTTATGCATCATCAATTATTCCCACTGATTTTTGATATCCTTAAAAATTTTAATATATTTCGTAGAAAGCATGCAAAAAGATTTTCTTTTGCTTATTTGATAGCAAATGAGGTCTTTTTTAAATTTTGTGCTTGAGGAAAGAGTATCATTTGGTTTTAAAAAACTTTCTCAATTCCCGAATAATTTTAAACCCAACTTGCCGTTTCGTTTGCGTTCAAGGTTTCAGAACTGCGAATTGTATACTTTTCAGGCAAGAAAAATCACACATTTCTATATGATTATATGATGAGGACATATAGGGTTCATAAAATTGTGCGATGGAGATGGAGCATATTGTCCAGTTTATGAGTGGCATTAGTAAAGTTGCTGGTGCAATGCTCTACGACTGGACATTTCAAGATCTGAAAAAAGTCTCATAATTAGAAACTTTGTAAAACCGAAGGATACTCTTTTTTCAAGTATAAAATATAGAAAAAACATGATTTTCCACCGAACGAGTAGAAGAAAGAATATTTTTGCGAATGTTTTCCATAAACTGTATTTGAGTTTATAAGAGCATCGAAAGCATACTACTTAAGTAGCCATTTTTCACAGAGTATAGTTTATGCAGGCGGTCGATAAGAATCCCTTTCGAAAGCCTGCACATTGGCGTGACCGGAACATTTTGGTATTATACGACACGATACTTAGTATGACAGTCCTACATAAGTAATCTTTTGGGATTGAAAGCACACTTCAGAATTTCGGTTAACATTTCATGAGATCGCACATAGCTATACGGCTTCTGGACTGCGTCGGAGAAAACAGTCAAAACACCCACCTCGATATTTTGACATTTAGACAGCAGAAGAAATTGGTTTCAATATCCTCAAAAAAATAAGCGAAGTCCAGTTCGTTCACCGCAGATTTGCCAGAAGAATTTTATGTGTCAGACAGTTCACTGGAACAGTTCCTGTTACGTGGAGAGAGACGATGTAACTTGTGGCGTGGGTGCAGTGCAGTGAATTTGAGAGTTCTGCTGGCCTGGGAGGCATAAGTGCGACCTTGAAAATGAGGACATACTGGTTGAGGTAGCCGTGATATTTCACTCCTCCGAAATCGAACTCAGATGCACTTCCGGCACTTTGCGCCTTACTACCGTCTTGGTACTTTGGTTGGTTGTAGTTGCACGTCTCACTGTCACGTTGAAAGTGCAGTGGCTGAAGATCTTTGACTGTGTCGTACATTGGAGGGACATTACTGAGAGGTGTTCCAATGCCTGCATGTGGGGCACATAAGTACACTGGGCTGTGGAAACTATTCTGTTGGACAGCGGATAGGAGATAGGTATCTCCCTGTTGCAGGTGGCCTTGCGTTAAATTCCAGGGGAGGCACAGTGTGTGACCGATCTCATTAAATGTAGGCCGAAATTCTGAAATGCGTTTTTGATTGTGAAGGATTACTTTGGCGCGGTTGTAATACTGATCATCTTGCGGCATAATCCTATAATATTTCGGACTCAGCAGGACGTCAGCTTTTGAATACACTGCTTTTTAGTCTCCCATAGAAACCGAACTTGGCAAGAAATGGCTGCTTATGTAGCATACACTTTTCCCATTGATTTTCGATGGTCTTGCAAATCCAAATATATTTTATAAAAACGACAAGCAAAAATATGCCTTCTTTCTGTCGTTTGATAGAGAATCACATCGTCTTCCTATTTTATGTTCGAAAAAGAAGCATAATTAGGTTTTAAAAAAGTTTCCTAATTCCCGAATAATCTGGAGCATGATCAGTTGATGCGTTAGCGCTTAGTGATTTCAGTCTACTGGGTGCATGCGTTCCACGTAAAGAAAATCACATATTCTTCTATGCCTTTGAAAAGATATAATATAGAGTTCATTAAAGTTTGTAATGGATGCGGACTATGTTGTACATTTCAAGAGTAGCAATGGTAAACGTACAGGTATGATGTTGTATGACCAGACATTGTACGATCTTAAAAATTCTCATAATTAGAAACTTTTTAAAACCTAATTATACTCCTTCTTCGAGTATAAAATATAAGGGTGACGTGATTCTCTATCAAATGGCCGAAAGAAGACGTATTTTGTTCGTGTTTTCTATAAAATATATTCGGATTTGCAAGAGCATTGGAAATCAATGTGAAAAAGGAATGCTACATATGTAATCATTTTTACCGAGTACAGATTCCAGGGGAGATTGAAAATCAGTGCATTCAAAAGCTGGCATCCCGCCGATTCTCAAATATTATAGGGTTATGCCGCAAGAAAATCAATATTCCAACCGCGCCTAGCTAATCCTTCCTAAACGAAAACGCATTTCAGAATTTCAGCCAACATTTCAATCGATCGGTCACTCACTGTTCTCGCTGTTGTGCACTACTTTAGCCCCTAACCCCCCTCCTCCCCCCCCACCCCAAATCTAGGACAAGGTCATCTGTAACAGCGGGGTGAACCAATTCCTCTGTCATTCATTCTATACAGCCGCCTATGACGGTCCCACTCGAAAAAACGTCAGTGCTTAAGTAGCACTCATTTCGATATTTGGTTTGCCATGGAAATCTAAGGTCAATTTTTTCCAGAAAAGTATAAAGACGAAAGGCCCCGTCCTTGCTGTCCTTTTATGCCAAACCAGGTGTTCCCTTACACTGCAGGAATGTCCAGTTAGGGTCGTTCCATGGGCCTTGTGCTCGTGATGTGTTCTCTGCTCGGCCCTTGAATGGCACCAACTCCTCCGTCTGTTGTTCCGCGAAGCTAGGCTCTGGTTAGCGGCACACCGCCTTTACTGGCGACCGGAGTGTGCCCGCACACCCTGTAAGGCCGTCCCCTGTCCCCTTCTCTCTCCCCTTCCCTCCCCACACTTCACGCGCAAAACCCCCACCGACAATTCAACCGTCGCTTCCGACGATGTCCACAGTGTGCTCCACTGAAAGGTGAAGCAGGGACGGTGACTTGTGCGTGAATTAGTTTATAGCGATAGTAGACTTGCGCGGCGCCTACCGCACTCTCTCTTACCCACTCCCCAGCTGGACGCGGTGTCAAGACAGAGTCAAGACTAAAGGAGGCGGGGGAGGACGCAGGTGGATGGCCCCGTCGAGCCCGTACCTAAGCGCTCCACTCCACACCCCCTGGTCCACACAACAAATTACCATGTTTTTGACCAACAACAACAATGGGGTATCGGCAGGGGTCCCACTGTGCGCGACGTCAGCCGGTCACCGGCTCTGTCGCCGCACCCCGAAATGTTGGCATTTGTAATGGTGTGCAATTCAGATAACGCCTGCCAGAATCGATATGGTCCCCGTATTGGTCCAGCGCATCTACCACGTGGCCCGTTTGAGGGGCCAAGACACCCACCACCACGCTATGGGGGCACACCATGAAGATCCGCGTTCACGATGGTCAAACTGACATAGGTGTTTCCGAATCTTCGTACTTGAGACAGTGGGATTATTTGGCTTGGAATAAATTCGCAATTAGGGTGCATTTGAGGCGATGGCCCCGACACAGATACATTCCAGTAACCGTCGATCCACACGACAGTCATTTTGTAAGGTTGGTGATGTCCTTTCGAAGAGAAAACGTTATGTAGAACTGCCTTGAGGAGCCTGTGAGACCAATCATTTGTAAGCACCTAGACTACTGAAAAGGTATCTTTCTTCAACATAAAGCAGTGTATGGTGAAATTTGTTGAGAACAATGCCATTTTCGACTCCAAAGGACGTAATACTCCCCAAAGAACTTAAGGATATAGGGGTTTTGTTAGCTTTCTATAGAAAAGAACTAGCTGGTTTAAAATATTTGTACAAAATTAGTACCTTCTTAGTATCGAGGTTTCGAAGATCACTTTATATAAATAACTTGTAGGGTTGTCGCCAGGGGACCTTCATGCATCTCTCCCGTCTAAATTGACTTAAGATTATGTTCCGTATCTGTCGGTACTACAAGCATACTTTTCAAGAAGAAGACATATTTAAACATCCTTGTCAACCTTTATCGAGAAATTCGGCAGATGAATTGCGCCCAAAAAAGTTAGTCCAGACAGTTGGTTGGTCTAGGGCGGCCCAGAAGGACAGATACCTACGAGAGACTCGACAGGCAAGCATTCCGCTTCATGCTTTCAAGGCCAAAACTAAGGACACTCGTAGCATTCTTTGTGATGCTTTCAAGGCAAAAACTAAGAACACGCGTAGCATGAAGGAAAACCCATTTCGTAATCCATCTTCGAACTAACTGCCTCCGTCAACTGATCCGGCCCTCCTTACAGAGTTGCAGGCATTGTGTCGGAGCTGCTGTTGTCGCTTTGAAAAATACGACAAAAAAAATAATCGGAGACGGGATAAGTGACAGAAATTTCTCTATTTACGCACCACACACAACAGCAGTTTCCTCTACTCAACCAGTCGGGTTGCCATAGTCACCGCTCCCTACTTTGGATGTGTGCAGCAACCTTTCCCACCAGCTTGCATCATTCAAATTTGAAAATTCTTCAACGCCGAACAAATGGAAAGTGCACGGTACCATGGGAACCACTGGAGCCAAGTGTTTTTTAACTAGGAAAAAGTGCAAAAATGCAGATGTCTGAGAGGGAGTAGGAGGAGGAGGAGGAGATCTAGTTCGTGTGGAGTATAATAGGGCTATACAAGACTAAACAGCAGATGAGAAAGGAGAGTTTAGCTACTTGCTCACACACGCTGCTCACATACTGGTCGCCTCAGTCGCTGCAGGTCAAGCTGAGCACAGTCACATTGCGGAGGGGGGGGCGGAGTGTCGGCATGTATCGCCGACTGGCAAACTACTTCTCCCTCACACTGTCTGGCAACATGCCGCCGCGCCAGCAACTAACCGTGTATTCGGCTAGACCTGGGACAGCACTGATGCGATCAGCCACGTTATGTGTGGTAATCTGGCGAATAAGGGCTTGTCAATTGGGACGCCAGTTTTTGCAGCGAACATTTGAGCGGAGTACAATCGATTTTGGAGAATCAGTGCGCAATGTTTACTCAGGTAAGTCAAGCAGTACTTGGTGTTGTACGCAGCTGGAGCTGTTGTGACCAAGCGGGGAGAGTAATTGCTCTGAGCGCTACAACCACCAGGTCGAATCTCAAGTCGTAAGGAGTGAGACTGAAGGCACAAGAATGAGGGGTTTATTGTGCACAGAACCGCGGTTTGTCCTCTCAGGCAGCAGTGGCCACTGGTGAAGCCAGGGCTGGTGTTGACTGCGTCCAGTCATGCCTGAGAGTCCCTGAGACAGTGGTGGCAGCCGCTTTTGTAGGCTCGTGGGCCAAGCTCAATTGGTGTGCAGTCGGTGTGTGTTGCATTTGCCGAGGGGTGGTGTCCCAGTGGCTTAGGTTGCAGTTGCAGAAGGGAGGTGCGTTCAAGTGGTCGCATGGGCAGCTGCGGCTGTGCGGTCGCAGGTGTGCCCGAGCTGTCGGTGGTGTGAAGTCAGGTCAGCGCGTCTAGAACGGCTCACTGCAAAAGGGTAAATGACCCGGAGGCAGCGAGGTCTTAAACAATCACGCCAGACCGGTCATGGTTGCTGCACGCTACAGAGCAATTATCTACTGAAGGAGAGACATGCGAAAATTACAAGTATTTAGGCTGCTTTCTTTCGTTTGTCTGGGCTTACCACAGCTGAGAGACCTAACCAGATGGCGGTGGGACTACCCGGCACTTTTTCTGACTTGCAGCACCTCAGGGTAGGCTGTCGCGGCAGTTCGGCTTTCAAGTCAGGTACTAACTAGGAAGAGAAGACTTCAGACGCCTTAGTTACTTCGGACATGGTTCCTATGGTAGGAGTGATCGTGTAAGTCCTGATATGTTAGAGGGTTGGATGGTTGACACGCCGGCCGCTGATGTCCGTCTATGCGCCAGAACTTGAAAATATACGTAGTTCAGCCGACCCAAATCTTCAAATTGAGATGAAAGTAGAGGTATTATCGGTCAGAGGCCTTAGTCACTTCCGACATGGCTTCTATGGTAGAAGTTATCGCGTAAGTTCTGGTAGGTTAGAGGGTTGGGTGTTTGACACGCCGGCCGCTGATGTCCGTCTATGCGCCAGACCTTGAAAATATACGTAGTTCAGCCGATCCAAAACTTCAAATCGAGATGAAAGTAGAGGTATTATCGGTCAGAGGCCGCTATGTAGCCGCACCTGAGGTAAACAAACCCCAGCCGCCTGTAACACGAGACCGGTGGTAATAGAGGATTTTACAGGTGGGACCGGGGAACGCACGGGCGACGAAGTCAAGAAATTGAATGCAAAAGAAAAGCTAATGGGAATGAGCCGTTGTACTTTGAGTGGTTGAGAAATAGTTACCTTAACCCCTAACCCTAACCCCTAGCCCTAACCCCTAATCCCAAACCTAGCCCCTAGCCCTAACCCTTAGCCGCAGCCCTAACCCCTAACCCTGAAACATCCAACGCGAAAGTTAAAAGGAGACAACAGGCCGAAAGTCAAGAAGAACTACTGGCATTGGGCCAAAAAAGGTAGACACGACAGCAAAGAAACAAGGTCACCAACAGAACACACACCTCAACGCACAGCAACACCATAATTATACCAATTCGAAATAATTAAGTAGGTCAACAGCACTGTGTCCATCAGGTGCCGCTACATAACCACATCTTACCGTATTATCTTCACGCGGGGTGCACTTTCTGCGTCAAAATGCAACCGCGTAACGTACACAAGTCCACACTACCTGCCAATTCTAAAAACAGGAAACAAACAGTGCATTCGAGGGGACGCGGGGCAGAATAACGAAGACGGGGGACCGAAAAAGTCGTGCAACGCTTATTCATCCGTTGCTCCTCCAGCCACCTAACTGAGCAACACACACGACCTGGCAAAAACCTAGACTCAGCACTCGACAGTATTTAATATGCGGTCGAGAGAGAGAGAGAGACAGAGACAGAGAAAGAGAGAGGACTGCATCTTCGTTCCGGGAGTGCCACTGACCCAGTGGGTGCGTGTGTGCGCGTTCACATGCCCGCTGAGAGCGAAAAAGTGTACTGCGTTGGGGCGGAAAGGGCAGCCAGACAGCTCTTGGACGGCTGTTGGACGGAGGCCCTATGTCGTTTACCCAGTGCCCACCTTCCTCATCTTGTTTTGCTACTGGAACTCACAGGAGGTGAGAGAGAGAGAGAGAGAGAGAGAGAGAGAGAGAGAGAGAGAGAGAGAGAGAAAAAAAAAAAAAGAGAGAGCAGTAAATGCTGGACTAGTCCCTCCCACTACAATCCTTCACACGGGTGGAAGTCCTCCTCTTTCTCTGTTTGGGCAATGGGCGGTCCACACCATTCGAACAGCGGGTGGTCTACTACCGCCCTGGATGGCGATCACCCGGTAATCGCGACTGTTTACTCTTTGAAGCCAGCCAAGTCCATATGTGCCACTTCCTGTGTATACAGTAAATTGGCCAACTCATGAAATGTACCTAAATGTACAAAACATCTCTTATCATTCGGAAACCGGTCTAAGTGCTTATATCAGCATCCCCAATTGATAATTAACGATTTCGGATAAATGAGAGCACAAAGAAATATTAATAGTGCTATTATATTGTTTAGAAATAAAAAAAATTTTGGAGAGCCGGAATTCCGAAAAAATCAAAAACCGTTGAAGCTGAGCAAACTTAAGTTTGAGGTGTGCGGAAGGCCTGTCTATGCAAAGAACTGAGAAAATAAAAGAGCATAGGTAGAGTGAAATTTGAAAATAGCCTTTCAGTGAAGTTCACACTTAAATATCTTTTAGGTAGCTGGGTATTTTGAAGTATTGAAGTTAACTAAGTCTACATTTCGAGCACAGATTCCAAAACGGTTTCATGAGAATTGGCTGCATTTCATCCGCTTGTGCATTGTTCAAGATGTGGTTGACTAAGGTAACCGGGAATTCGCCTGATTTCGCCCATAGGGACGTCGGGGAATAAATGTTTTCGCAAGGTCACATGGTGACAACCCCGTCAGCGACTAGTAAATTTTAATAGAATTGACAGGTCCAATCATCAAAAATGGCATTTTGTGTAGATTAAGAGAGCTTCCCTTCTGTCGAATTTCTTTTTTTACTGCGCTGCAGTAAGCTGAGTTTCAAATAGTCCTTGAAACGTCAGTGAATAGTTCGGTAATTTCACTGTTTCCAATCGATTGCCTATGAAGGCATATTCTGTATTATGTGTTTAACAAAACCTTCAAAATAAGATATTTCTTAAAAGTATTTACCGAAAAAGTAAGTGCTTGGACATTCTTTCTAGTACAGATGGTCGTGTGGGTCACAGATGCAGACCTGACCAAACATGAAATCTCATCGCCGAGAAGAATGAAAGTACACAGCAGAAGTCAGCAATGAATACGCTCTAAGTCAATTGAAAAACTCCCTCTAATAAGGTACCTCTTTTAAAAGCGATCTAACAATGTAGTTCGTTGACGGAGGCCTGCATACTTTGACATTTTTCAAAATAATGTCAAGATAAGGATTGGGATGTTTTGTCGGCTTTTTCACTTCCTTGAGGAACAATAATGGCAGTTGTTTTGCCGCTCAAGGAAGAGCCTACTTTCTTTATACTTTATACTGTTGCTAATCTTGCTATATGTGCTTACTTAGGACTCCGTTCCGCAATTATAAATGAACAACAGGGTGGTCGTATAAATATCAAGATATTGCAAAGAGTGAAAATTTTCTGCCCATTCAGTTTCTAACTTGTGCATATCTTAGCCCACCTCCTCCAGGGCATTGAGGGCCTAAGTTCGACGGCTTAACCAGTGAAGTCGAGTGAGAGTGCCTGCCCACATGAATTCCTTCAGAAATTTTTCTTCTTGAAACTCGGCGCATTTACCGAAGTAATGAGTGCTTTGACATTCTTGTAGGTGCAGATGGCCATTTGGATCATATTTGTGGACCTACCCAGACATGAAACCTCATCACCGAAAACAATGAATGTGCTCTAGATCAATTAGAAAACTTATTCTAATAAGTTGCTCCCCTAACAACGACTCTATAAGGCAATTGACTGACGGATGTCTGCGTACTTTGTCATTTGTTAAGGTAAAGTCGGGGTTAAAATTGGAACGTTTGGTCGGCTTTGTCACATCTGCCAAAATAAGGATATTTTTTGCTGCCAGCAAAAGAGCTCATTATTCTCTTTGGAGTAGTGGAAACTAGACCAATTGATAGAATGTCCAGTTTTCTACAAATAACCTTGTTTACACCCTTCTCGATCTTATTTACGTGAGGAGAAAATGCTATTTCAAGTGCAGTAAGTCCCGTTGGGTAAAACTCTCCTCTGATAGAAGAACAACAACGGACATGCAAACTTAGTCTAGGACCGTTTTAGCATAGGGACCTGTCCGAACACAAGGCAGCACAGACCTCCGCCTAAATTGGTACTCACTTAGACTGATGACATTATCTATTAACACATTCTCCGTGCGAAAGGGACGTTTTTCTGAAGGGGCTGGGTGAATAAGCAAAATACGCAACGATTTAGATGGTTAAAATTGAAGGTGTCAATTTTCGTCATCACATTTCATGAGTCAGATCACAAACCGTACATTAAGCCGTCATAACAGAAACCATAAGTCCGGCAGCATATTACAATCCTACGATATTTCAGTCCCACCAGGATACCGGCTTTTGAATGAGCTTACTTTCAGCCGTCTGCGAATACCCCACTCCGCAAGAAGTGGCTACTTAAGTAGTATGACATTTCCCCGTTGATATTCGATGCCCTCTAAATTCAAATATGCTATGTAGAAAACATGCACAGAAACATTCTCATTTGTACTCATCTGGTAGCATATCACGTATTCTGCTAATCTTACACTTGAGGAGAGAGCGTAGATTTCTGATTTTGAGAACTTTTCCAATTCCCGAATAATTTTTGCTCCATCCGTCAGTACACCTGTATTCAGGGTTTCCAAACTCCATGCTATATAAAATTCTATCAAAGTAATATGGCACATTTCTGTAGGCCGTTAGGAAAATGTCATACAGGACTCACAAAATTGCGCGATGCGTATCAGGTTGCATACTTTAGAGGAAACACTAATAGACGTGCTGGTTCGATGCTGTGAATGGGCATCTCACGGTCTTAAAAAATCTCAGTTATAAACTTTTAAAGACAAAAAGATGCCCCCTCTCTTCCGGTAGAAAATTTGGAGAAGACGAAATTTGCTACGAAGTGTGTCCCAAAAAAAGAGAAATTTTCTGCATAGGGCTGTAGTGATGATTATCCTATGGCATAATCCTATAATATTTCGGACTCGCCAGGATGTCGACTCTTGAATGCACTTCTTTTCGATCTCCAGCAGGAACCACATGGTAAAAAGTGACTACTTAAGTAGCATGCACTTTTCGCATTGATTTTCGATGGTCTTGCAAATTCAAATAGATGTCATAGGAAACATGCACAAAATATGCCTTCTTTCCAGTCGTTTGGTGGCAAATCACGTCGCCTCTACATTTTATGCTTGCAGACAGGGTATATTTAGGCTTTAAAAATGTCCTCCAATTCCCGAATAATTTTAAGCCAGATCGGCTTTGGCGTCTAGCGATTTCAGTCAACAAGGCGCACGGTTTCTGCGTAAGGGAAATCATTTATTTCTCTATGCCTTTAAGAAGATACCATATACAGTCAATAAAATTTTGCAATGGATGCGGACTATGTTATACATTTCAGGAGGAACCTTGGTAAACAGGCAGGTGCGATGCCGCATGAATGCACATTGCACGGTCCTAAAAATCATATAATTACAAACTTTTTGAAACCCAAATATACCTTATCTACAAGTCAACGTGAGTTGCCATCAAATGAGTAGAAAGCATAGTTGTGCATGCAAGACCATCGAAAATCAATGCGAAAGTGCATGCTACTTAAGTAGTCATTTTACCGTGTGGTTCCTGCAGGAGCTCGAAGAGAAGTGTATTCAAAAGTCGACATCCTGGCGAGTCCGAAATATTATAGAATTATGCCACAGGATAATCATTACTACAACCCCACTTAAGTAACCCTTCCTACTTGGCAACGCATTTCAAAATTTCGGCCAACATTTCATGAGATCGGTCACCTACTGTACCTGCAGTATACAGGCCCCAGACTAACCCCTAATCCCGACCCCCAACACTTAACCCCAACCCGTAACCTCTAACAGATGCGGCTACGAAATAAGATCTTGCAGAATCGAATACCTGTACCAAGAATCTGAAGTCATTTCACAGAGGCAATGCGCAAGTGAACCACCAATCGGGATGGAATTGGCAAAGTTAGGATTTAATCAGCAAATAAATCTGGGGCATCTAGTAAAACCAAACGTACTGACAAGCACACACGGGCGGAACATTGATAGTTGAGTGCATATACGCACGCAAAAAAACATGATGGCAGAAAATAAAGTAAATGTAAAAAGTAAGAGTGTACGTCCAGGCACGCCAGCCGTGGGTAGCTTAGGAGCAAACTGAGGGATCGGCGAGCGCAAATGAGTGAAAGTCAGGCGAGGGCGCAGGTGGGGACAGCGGAATCGGATGATATGGTGCGGTCAGGGTGGCAACCGAACGCGGACAGGAGGGGGGGGGGCGATAAAGTCATCGAAACACGTAAAATGGTCGGTGCGGACTGGGGAAACGGTGAGTGGGTGAAGACTTGGAGCGCCTGGAGCGAGTAGGTGCGGCTGATGGCTTCGCAATGACGCCCTCCAGGTAGACATTGTCGTACAGGCTGCCCAAAAACTCATCACAGGAGGCCTGCAGCGCAGCGCGTCGCGTATTGCGGATAAACTCCCGTTTAGACATTTTGTTCTTTATCTGGGGGCAGGAGAAGTCCAGCGAGAGCATAATCAGAGAGAAGCAGATGATGTAGACGGCATCTGGGCGGGGGGAGGAAGAAGAAGACAGAAAGGTCATGGAGGGATAGACTGAAAACGACTGCTCGTCTACAGTGACTTATTGGAATTCGGATGAAACCTTCCGCAGAAGGGAGGTAGGGATCTGTCTAGGCGCAATCATTTATGACCGCAACAATCTTACCCAACCGTCCGGTATTCGGTCTGGCGTTCGACAGGATTGTATCCTTGCCGATACAAGAGAAGATGCGAGTTCCAGGAACTAGTTGATCAGAAGAAGAAGCGATCGCTGGAACAAGGACTTTATTCGCCTGACGCTTCGGATTCTCACTTGAATCCATCATCAGAGACAATAGCAGGAAAGGGTGACTCGTGCACATCAAGAACGTCTCCGAGGCCGTTAGCCGCCTTCTTGCACCACTTGGGGTTGGAGTGGCACACAGACCGGAGGCCACCATAAGGCGTCAGGTGATGAGACCAAAAGACCCACTGCCACGGCAAGAAACAACTGGAGTCGTTTACCGGATCTGGTGCAGTTGCGGACAAAGCAACTACGTCGGAGAAACTGGAAGACTGCTCCGAACGCGAATTGCCGAACACGTGGCAGGGGTACGGAGAAATGACGCCATCTCTCAAGTCGCGGCCCATTCGACGAGACCCAGCCACACATTCCAGTTCGATGAGGCCGAAATTCTCGCGCGAGGGGATAATCGCGTGAGCCGCGAGTTGCTTGAGTCATGGTTCACGGGACCTCAGTCTACCAACAAGTGCACCGATATCCCCACTCCATATTCCGTGCTGAGGCATAGGCTGGCCAAGGTAATTGACCACTCGGGGAGCGCGTAAGCCGGTGAGCCAGATGACCGGGCAATCATCACGCCAGCATCTAACCCGGGTGATGACATTTCGGCAATTAACAACTGTCATGCCGGCCATCAAGCAATTAGCGCACCAGCGGGCAGCCATCCTTGATGAAGGGGAGGGCGGTTAATTGCTATAGGTATGCGGTAGCATAGCGACTGCATCCTATAAATACTGCGATTTCCTGTGCACGAGTCACCCTTTTCTGCCACTGTCTCTGATGATGTCTCTGATCAGGGTTGTATCCTGTCACCCATTCTGTTCAACTACGCTATTTACTGGATTTTCGGGAGGGCCCTACACGAAGGTGAAGGCGTTGAGTTTGCACCCGGATACCGACTGACTGATCTCGACTATGCCGATGATATCGTCTTACTTGCTACAAGTTTTGATGATCTCAGTCTGACATCAATCTGCTGCAAAGTGATGGAGAAAACCATAAAAAAGGAGTTGATGGTTTATCTGGAAAGCCACAACCTCTTGTCCAAAGCACAATATGGTTTCCGTAGGGGAAGATCATGTGTAACGAACTTGCTATATACAATGCAAAGTTGGACAAGAGCACTGGACGCAAAACACCCTGTGCATGTGGCCTATATTGATTTCCGGAAGGCGTTCGACAGTGTTCTGCACCAGCGTCTCCTGCACAAGTTGAGAATAATGGGCATCGGCGGCAAACTTCTCAAATGGATCGATAATTTCCTCGTCGGTCGCTTCCAAATTGTCTGCGTAGAAAAACGGCAATCAAGGCGCACATTCATAGAGAGTGGAGTCCCACAAAGCTCGGTGATCGGACCAACCCTCTTTCTCTTGTTCATCAATGATTGTGTAGATGGGTTGGACTGTGATTGTGCCATGTTTGCGGATGACATAAAAATCTGGAAAGTCATCCAGAATGCTGCCGATGAGACCAACTTCCAAGAAACTCTTTGTCGATTGGACGAGTGGTCCCGCAGATGGCTCTTGTCCCTCAATTTGAACAAATGTACCATACTGCGCCTCGGAAATCAGACCCCTAGTACGCGGCAATACCATCTGAACGGAATGCCACTTCGAGAAGCAGAAACGCAGAAAGATCTCGGAGTCTGGGTTGCAGACAGCCTAAAGCCTTCTACACAATGTTGTAAGGCGGCCAAGGCCGCAACTTCAATGCTATATGCCATCAAGCGGACATTCGCAGTTTTCGATGAAGACTGCTTCTCCAAAGTCTTCGGCACGTTTGTAAGGCCGCATCTCGAATATGCTATTCAGGCCTGGAGACCATGCACGCATCAGGATTACAATCTGCTCGAAAGGGTGCAGAGGCGAGCAACAAAATTAGTAAGAGGTAAAGGTGCGCTGAAATACGAGATCCGCCTAACTAACCTTAATCTCTATCCTCTGGGTTATAGGCAGTTGCGCGGAGACTTGATACAAACTTTCCGTATAGTGCGTGGCCTGGACTGTGCCCTTCGGTGTGACGACTTTTTCCAGCTCGCCACTACAACTTACCTCCGGGAACATCCCTTCAAACTACGTGTGCCCCAGGGTAGATTGAATGTGAGAAAATATTTCTTCTCCAACCGTGTCGTGGAACCGTGGAATAATCTGCCCGAGACGGTTGTCGTGTCTCAATCTGTGGCGACATTTAAATGTCGGCTTGACAGACATATGCTGCAGCAACAAGCGGACTATGTGACTTTTTAGCCATGAGACCAGTAACATATGTGAATCAATGTCTGCATTCACTTAGTGCTGTAATTTTTTCACATTTTGCTTATTCATCGATTTTTATGTACAAATAGGCAGTTCAACGGCGTAAGCCTATTTCCCTCAAATACACTGACTGACTGATCTGCAGTCTATGGTGTCACGGCTGAACGAGGTCGCTAAATCGGTCGGTTTATCCATAAACGCTGGGAAGACTAAAGCGTTTTCAAGCTGCATCCCTGACCAGGAGAATGCATCTGGCGGGATTGATGGCCGTCAAAATGAAGAAGTAGACAGTATTAAATACCTCGGAGCTAGGCTTCTGCCTAATGGACAGAGTAAGGAGGAATTGTCTTCCGAATTGATGTTGCCTGCCGGGTTTTCTCAGGCTTTCGGAAATGCCTGTGGAACCGACGTAACCTCCCCACCGCCACTAAGATTCGCGTGTACCGCGCATCCGTCCGGTCTGTCCTTCTCTACAGTTGTGAATGCTGGGCTTCGCGCGTGGAGTACGGGCGAAAACTGGAGGTATTTGATCACCACTGCTTGAGGACCATCCTTCAAGTGGAGTTCACCGACTTCCTCTCAAATGAGACAGTCCGCGCTCGCTGCGACAACATCGCAAGGATAACTCGGCCATCCAAGAAAGACAGCTGAGATGGCTTGGGCATGTTCTTCGTCGTCCATCACAGGAGCTCAGTGTTACTGCCCTCGATCCGGCACCGTTGCCCCATTGGAGGCGTCGATGAGGGGGTCAGTTCAAAACTTGGCTCGACACAATTCGTCAAGACATGGAGGTGGTTCTTAGACCTTCGGTATTCGGTCTCCGTCGTTGGCGAAGAGAATGGGTTGAGCTGTCCAGATCTGCTGCCGCGGATCGTCACGCGTGGAGAGGTACAGTCCGTGACATCATCGAGGTCGGCTAGATCAGGCATGATCGCGGCCGTATCAAGTCCAAGTAAGTATTGATGGCCCCGAGGGCGGAGGGGGTGACCAAAGACAGCAAGAGTGAGGAAGGAAAAGTGGTAGTGGAGAAAGCAAATCACTAACCAGGGGGAAGTCCGATGCTCGGATTACACCGAACAAAGTGTTCCGAGAAGACCTGGATTATCTGAGCCATGAAGTTGGAGGCATTCTTCTCAGGAGTGGGTATTTCGGTCAAGAGGGCACGCAGAGCATTTGGAAGGAATTGCTGATGGAAGTTTTTGATTCGAATCAGGCCCGCTAGCACATCCGGTCTGTGTAACAAAAGAAGGCATAAGTCCTTTTATTTCTGCTAAAAGTCACCTTGACTATGGCTCTGTTTATTTAAACGCACGGAATTTGTCATTTAAATCTGGTGATAGTCTTCATCTCGGGCAGTTCCAAGCTATTTAAATCTGATGTCGGAGTATGGCTGGCTGACAACGGCAAATATGAGCCAGAAATGACCACCCCGAACCCCTTGTCTTTGTCGTCATTGCAGGTTTCTATGCGACTGCCTGAGAGGCCTCTAGATCGAGCCCCAAGGCGCAACAGGAAAAGCATGTCCCGTAACCTGTTCGGCGAACGTCCTCCCACCATGGTTAATACTCTCGATCGCAACCGACAGGACAGTTGGCCCGTGGCTCAATTGGGCAGGACTTAATAACGCCTAGTGACCAAAGAAGAGGAATTCGAGCCCCAGGTCCTCTGCTGTGTAAATTAATATTCCCGATCATAACAAGACTACGGGCCCGTGACTCAATGGCAGGGTGTTTCGCTTAATGCGCAGCGACCCGCGTAATCTGGACCTGGATTATGGTATGGTTAACGGACAAAAGTTAGCAAACCGGGAAGATCCATTCCAGTCCACCTTGCATTCGTTGGTGCTCCTATTAATACCATGCCTGTAGAAGATGACATCGCAATAGGACGCATATTCGCCATGAGTGGATGAAGAGACACGAAACACCGCCCAGACCCTCGACAAGTCTAGTTATATCCTATCTGACAGTAAACACCTCCAGGAAAGACCCAACTTACAGCAAAATAATCAGCCACAGTTGACAGGGCTTTCTAGAGGAGGATAAGTGACATTAAATCCATAATTGGAGATGGCTTCAGCGCCGAGTATGCGACGGCTCACATTCGAATAGGCGTAACCGATGCGACTGACCACACAGCGGTATCCGCGGGAAAAGCACCCTCTTCTTCATTCGTATCAAGAGTGGGTCAGGTCCAGATTTCAGCTGATCACCCAGTGGTCACCTTAAGGTTTAGTAGGTAGTGGCCTGTTAATGAATCTCATGACTCTATTCGAGGCTTGTTTGCCTTAGGAAGCCAAGCACATCGGGTCGCTAGTAGTCCAGTGCGCATATATTTATCCCCAATCGGTCGGAGACCCCGACGCCCACTGATGCATTGGAGAGGTGTGAGCCTAAGCCCCATTACTGAGGTGCAATTATGGCAATTAGTCACATATCCTCATACAACAGAACTGGCGAGTGTAGAACCACTAGGATGCCCTTAAAGTTGTTGCTTGGACAGCTTCCAGCTAACGAGATAGCGTCTCTTCCTCGACACGGGGGTCGGAATGCAATACTTGCTTCTTAAGGCACTTCTCGCATGCGTCGGATGCTGGTCAATGTGTGGAACGCCTTTGACACTCACCTTATGATACGGTAGCCACTCACCTCCGGTCGGATTGACTTTGAAAAGCAAGGGGCGAGGTCAATCAAATGTTTGATTTTCATAATCAATGGCGCAAATAACATACAAGTTAGACATTATCTACAAACCATGAGTGCGTATGCGTGTAGTGTAGACAACGAAAGTAGGAAGACTTAAAATGTCACAAAAATTACCTTGTCTCCAGGAATCGTCGCTTCTGAACTGGATCCAGCCCCGGAGCGGAATGCAAAAACATTGCCAAGTCGTCCGTTTCGTCGCTCAAAATCTCGTATTTCTGTAAGTACTTAATACCCTGCACAAAAATAAGGAATATGTTTCCCTTCACATGTCTCCTACCTCGAAGGCATCTATGTTGAAGGTAAGTCGGGCCTCATCTAGACGCAAAAAGAGAATGCGGAAGGAGAAATTCGGTTGCTCTGTCCATGTTTTGTAAGCTGAACAGTAGGGCCACGTTGCACGACAAAGCCTGTGCCAGTAGTGTTAGGCCTGCTCTTTTTAAAACGAGAGCCTACCCCTGCCAAAGAACTTCATCAGAGGCCAAATTCCACCAGACGCATGCGGCCAGGTAGAGGTCAGTGGCATTTAAGTAGGACAAAATGTCGAAGGCCAACTCCGGAGGCAGATGAGCCAAGTTGAGGGATTTGGCATCTTTCTCTGGAGTCCCTGAGGAATCTAGGGAAAGCGAAAAAGGTGAGTTTACGCGTGGATGCGTGGCTCACACAAACCTGCAATACTTCTGCTGACATTTCGACGAATGACGCTACAGAAATTAGCAAGAGTTGAGTCCTGCCGTGAGCGCGGGAACGGGTTATCGGGTGTCAGGGTATACGACAGCAATTGGCCCATCTGTAAGAAGAAAGAGGAACTTTGAGGACAAGCTGTAAGTTGTAAAAAAACGTGTAACTAAAGGAAGACAGTTGTGCGAATTCCACTTGGTTCCACTGTCGGATTCGATAATCAGTTTAGCGAACGCGCACATGACTAGTAATGAGGCCGAAAACACACTGAAGAACTTCGGACAACAAAAAAGTAGCAGGCGCGATAAGACTAGGACGAATGCTGTAAAAAAGCAAGGTTACGTTTTAAGTCGACGTCTCCGTAGGACATTCTTAATCAAGAAATGGTGTGCGCCGAAAAGACTCAAAGTAGGGCGTCGACACATTTAGGCACGCACACTTAATTATTATATTTTCGGACCAAAATCTGGAAGAGAGAAATGCGTGGTTGTGATAGCTCAGAAGTAGACCACATGGCGCAAGTTCGCAGAATCGGCGGTTTGACCACAACCAGCAGCAAACGATTCTGCGTCTGTAAGTGTTTTAAGTGGGGATACTTCCATCATAAAATTATCAAACGAAGCGATTTCTTGGTGTGCTGGGCGACTGGCAACGGACGAAGTCTCCTTTAAGTTACTGATTTTGTCGGGGTCACATCGCATATACGGCTGGAAATCGCGAATCGACAATCGCGACCTCAAACCCCATGACCTTCAGTCGTTCTCCCGCAGAATGGATGTAAATTTGTGCGATGCGGGCAAAAGGCCCAAGTTTAACTGGCAGAACGTCCACCCACGTGGCTGGGTGCGAAAAATTTTCTGTCACAGCATTGCTTCTATAAGCATTTTCGGCGTGTGACCTAATATTTTAAAGCGGAAAGCAAAGAAAGTAAGTCTGACCGCTAACAGTTGCATTTGGCCATAAACGGATTAATCCCTTTGGCCCAAAACCATGAGTTAAAGCACCGAAAGTAATGTAACCAGATGCTCGAGCCGTGATCGTGCAAGTGTCCGATGCCTGTAAGAGGTGCTTTCTGGTAAGGAATGACTATTCATGCAATAAGATGGAATTCTGATCCGGTCGGGCATGATTATGGTGCAAAGTTGGAGATGGTGAACACCGCTATGTTCCTTATGGTGCTTGCTGTCCCAAGAATCAGTAAGCTCACAAATTTAGTGTCGGCATAGGCAATATGACTGAAATTCCTTGTTGATTTATGAGGGTCGTCTTTACTGACAGGGCGCGGTTATTCTCGAAAAGCTGAAACGCTGCCTAATATGCCAAATTACACGCTTGTAAAGTTCGGATCTTTGACTGGTCGTATACGGCTAAGTTGCAAAGCCCGAAAACGTGTCCACTAACTGACGGAGCATAACGAGATTGTTCGATGTCTGGGCGTTTCTGCCCAAGGAAATGTGTTTGGCCGAGTACTTTCAAGCGTACAAGCACCAAAACGAGCCCGATGAATCTAGAGTAGTCGGTGATGGTTGTGACAACAAGCATGGATAGTATATCGGCCTAGTCTTAATTCTACTTTAGAGGATGTAGGGTCGCAGAATGGCACTTATGTAGATTTTTCCTGTTTGCCAGAAAGTACGATGATTTTCGATGTCGGACTCATTACCTGTGTGGAACGGGTGTGTCACACTTTGAAGTTAGGGATCCAAGAGCATGGCAATGGTTGGATACAGAATGAGCTGATTGGAATGTATATTTAGGCCAAACTGCACCTGGCACTGTTTTATAAGTGCTTCCGGTGTCAAAACGGTCACCTACCTTTCGAATACGCAAGGTAGTTATAGTGACTGCCGTCCCGGTCACTTATAACTATCCTACTGGGAAAAGTAGTCGGTTAAACGCCATATGTTTTCGTAGTTCACTTACACGCACGAAAGTGTTTATTGTTAGCTTCTGAAGGTCTTGTTGAAGGAAATTAAGTCCTCTTAAAATTCATCCCTTACAACAATAAAATATTCCGACCCGGAAAAATATGTGCCCGATCATGACTTGCGATACTGATGTTATTTCTAGGTTCCCACAGAAATTTGCAACCTCTTCGCATATCCAATGCCGCTCTCACAGCTAAGTGTTGATAAAGGCAGCTTATAAAGTTAAATATATTAATTGCAACCACAAGGCGAATACCATTGTTGTCGAGGTAATTGCAAGTCATTCAAGTAGATAGTAATCAGTGAGCGCATAAATAAAATCGAATATAAACAAGTAGTCTACGGAAAATGAGCCGGCAGCTATCGATCATGCAAAAGAAAAGGCGATGCAACGGCGGTTTACAACTACGGAAGGTAACTGTTGTCCGCTCGCAGCGCCCAAACCTAGAGGACTTAGCCGATAGACAACCTCAACTTCGAGAAGGTACGCAATTCCACGAATAAGCTGTTCACGAACATGGTTCCTAAGTTCAGAGGTGTTCTTCGTGTGGAATGCAAAGTATCGTGACCCAGAAACACGCTACCGGTGAACCGTAAAGTGATAAAATTACGGAAGACACACCTACTAAACGCCACCGGAAGTTGACAAATTCCCACCCAATTGCCCACCTACACGCACATTTACATTACCCAACGTAGTTGCTGCTTGTACGGTTTAACCCTAGTCTGTAGTCACTTAGAGGTGCCTGAGATAGATATACGTTTACAGACGTAATAAAGATTTCATGTGCCAATAATTGCTGGTTTTCTACTAACGCAGTGGGAAAAGTGTAAACGGAGTTGGACAACACAACGACGGGTAGGTGAAATTGTCATGGCTTGCGGTATAAGCCACCAAAGCTTATGTCGTCATGGTGCTACCTTCGTACGAAAAGCATAGGCCGGCATCCTGACCGATACATGTTCCACCATGCATATGCGTGCTATTATTGTTGTGGGCCTCTCTTTCTCAAAATCATGGTGAGCTCACGGAAATTTTTCAAGTGAACAAGCGCCTTCTTTCAGCGTGGTCTACAAGTCCGCAAGCCTTTATAAAGGCTTGCTGCTATCGCAGCTATTTCATTAATGCAGTTTCCCAAAACTACGAGATGCCTCCGGCAGGTCTGCTGGTAAACAGGCAAAGTTAAAAAAATAGATCGCGGAAATATCCACCCGCACTCTGCCGTAAAAATATGGAATAAATCAAAGGTTTGATTTTAGGTAAAAACGGATGAACAGGCCGACTCATACCTCGACATACCGTACACCGAACCGCAAACTCCCATTCATCCAATCGCTTGTCAGGTCTTCATCGAGGCATCAGTCTGAAGCCAGAGTTAATACGTAGAAATTGCTGGGGGACTCACAGACATCGGGGTCTTTTGACCCCTTTTCAGAGAATCAGCTTGAAAACGAAGCCACGGACAGATTTTAAAAGATTCATCGATGATCTTCGATAAAGTGAGTGTTGTCCAACTTTCTGAATTAAATGATCAATTTTTAGTTCTGAATGTTTCGCCCATAATGCTTCTGCGTTCGAGGCTGTCTTTCATGTGAATAAGGAAATTACTGATGATTTATAGGGAGCTAAAAATCAATTTTATATAACAAGGTCTGTGATAGAGTCCATGAACCACCATCCGGCACTGGTTCATCCACGAATTCTTTTGCGTGTTAGGTCCCTCGTCGCTGTTTAATGGCTGCACCTCCTTCTACACGTGAGTCGGCTAGTGTTCCTTGTGCCTTGGGACAAGCTCATTGTCAAATATTGTAAAAACCCTCGTGCTCAATGTCCTTCTCTAGTCTTCACCGTTAGTACCCAGTTTAAGTTCTAAATGTGCCAACTCCGATGCACTACATTGGTCACCTTGTTCTGGTCCGGCATGAGGCTCTGTTGGCACGAATTTTGACTTCAACTCTTCTGCCGCCGAACAAATATTCATTTTCATCCCTAAATTCCTGGAGAAATGTTTTCCCCATCAAGATATCATCGTTTTATAAATCCACCTAACCGCCACAGTAGCCTCAGTTATTTTAAATGGGACAACTTGCTAGTTCCTCCACGATCATCTTTCATCAATCCTTCTGATATTCTTGTTAAATTTAGTTTTCGTGAGGGCATTATCGATGCAAGAGAACATGTACGGCATTATTCACTAAAATCTTTGCTTGAGTCGATCGACTGAGAAGTGACAGAGCGTGTAAATAATCTAACCAATGACGAGTAAGTGTCGCGTGCTAGGGTTTCACAATTTAGGAGAGTATAGTCAGTTTAAGTTAGTTTATCAAGGGTATTAGGCTTCCGCCTTTGAGCTCCCTATCCATATCGATAAATTGCAATATAATAAATTGTTAAATCAGTAAATCCGGCGATTCAAAAATGGCCGGTAAATGTGGGGCAGGCGCAAACTGACACCATTAACAGTTTCGTTTTGTATTCGCGATGCAAACAGTCCCATTTAAAACACTGGCCCTTTATATGAATTAGTAATTTTTTCACAGATAGTGTAGAAGGAAATCTGCAGAATCTCAAAGAAACTACGTCATCGAGTCTGGACAAGATAGAGCTGAAGGTCTTGAAAGAAGCGGCAAAGAAATTCTCCGAACCACTGGCGTGTGTCCTTCATTCTTCACTCGAACTGGAGCAACTGCCACCCTAATGGAAGACAGCAAATATCTACTCGATATACAAAAGTCTAGTCTGCATATGTTTCAAAGAAACGTAAATTGTACTTAAGAAAGTAGAAATGGATTTCGTGGAGGAGGGTCCCTTAATCTTAGGGCTCCAGCACGGGTCCAAGCAGAGCCGTTCTTGATTTTCTAGCATTTTGCCCTCTACTGAGCAGTGGGCTCGTGTACCGGACGAGGAGGCAGGTAGGATTGACGTCATCTACAGTGACTCCAGGAAGGCGTTAGGCAGTGCTCCACGCAAGTGCCGAATTTACAGATTATCTGAAACTGCAACAAGAGGCATGCTGCGAGCATGGATCGTAGAGTTTTTTAAAAAGCGGTCGCAACCCCTATGAGTTAATGGTTCGGAATCATCCTCTTACCCCATTTTTAGGTGGTGTACACCAGGGTTCAATTCGCGGACCGTTTCTATTTCTAGTCTATAGCAACAACTGTGTCGACGACTCTGATAGAAGCGTCGTCATGTCTCCTGACGACGTCAAATTCTGTAGAGACATTTGGTCTAACGAAAATGGGCACAAACGTCAAGAGAGTCTAAATCAACTCAGCAACTAATCTGCTCGTAGACTTAAATAATAAATAAATAATTTTTTTAATACCCGTGGGGGTCCGGTCATAGCAAGTAAGAATAAATTTTTGTATGAATTTTAGAACAGGTTGACAGAATCTATACAGCACTTCATTTATAGATAATTGAAAAAGTAATCTGTTACGAAGAATAACGAGCTAGCAGTGAAAAAACCCCCTTTCGAAAAGAGAAAATGAATATGATCGGATTAACATCATAGAAGAAAAAGTGTCGCTCATGAGAGGATAAAAAGCAGGCAGGACCGGCCTTCATGTAGCAGTGTATAGCGGATTTCATTAAGGATTAAGTATGCGGGTCAGATAGGACTGGGCTGCATGCAGTAGAGCAAAGGGTTCTAAATATTAACGTTAGTACATGTTTGGTATTAAGACTCTGTACCACAAGCACCAGTGAGGAAGGTGATTCCCTCCGATATCTCCTTGATGGGCAGTCCCTTTCAAAAGTTGAGGAACTGAAAGACATCGGCGTCCGAATAACCTTCTCTCTTAAACAATCATCACAGTGTCTAAAGGCGACTGAACGCGCGACGCAGACGTTGTTTGCCCAGGGACAAGAATTTGTGTAGATAGATAAGGAGCTGTTTTGAAAGGCCTTTGGATCATTCGTTCGGTTCGTGCGGTTTAAGGCGTATTATTGACGGCTGGAACAAGTGCAGGCGAGGGCTTCGAAGATGGTCAAGGATCTTGTTCATCCGCCTTCTGAAGCCAGAATGGGCGAACTCTGTTCTTTCTCTCAAATGCAAACAACTGCGTGGTGACGCCATTTGAAGCTACCGGATTACATGAGACCGTGACTGTGCTCTAAGGCCTGAGGACTTCCTCGAATTGGCTGGGACGGACCGTCTGCGTGGCCATCTCTTCAAACTGAGCAGTAAGCTTTTTCGTAGCAATTTCCGATAGAACGTTTTCTTGCATAGGGTCTTTGGCCATGGAGCGGACTTCCTGTTACGGCAGCGCTTTTAAGAACTGCTTAAACATCAAAATACAGACAAGATACTCATTCGTTGAGTGAGTGTGATGCATCCAATAAAGATTGCGTCAATGGTGACAGTTTGCGCCTGTTCATGCATGCTGACGCACTACGCTTTCCGTAATTACCTCTGTAAAAATTGATGCTGCTATTTTCTCGGATATGAATAGGGAACTCGAAGATGAAAGCCCGATTTCCATTAGAAGGTGACTCATAGGTGACTCATTCACATAGCCGGCGATGGTTTGACTCAGGAAGTACTAGAACATTTCTACGGTAATTTGGTTGTTTACCAGAGTGCCCAGGAGAAAACTGAAGATATGCGGACTCTTGCCCATACGCTGATGTCTTATCTTCTTGTCCGTTTAATACACGCGTTAATAATAATTTTTATTAAAGACCCGTCCTATTTCCCGCCTCTTTCCCTCAATAAACTGAACTGAAGCAAGGAAAAATAAGTTTACATGCGAATTTTAGACGAGGTAGGCATAAACTGTACAAAGTGCAATTCATAGTTTCTGAATTAGTAGTCCGTTAAGAAAAAAGGTGAGCGGGCGGTGAAAAAAAACCACTCAAAAATTAAAAAATGATTGGATTAATTTTACAGCAGAAAAAACCCCTCGATAAAAAATAATAACAACAAATGCGGGCAGGGCTGGCCTGTATGTGGCGGTATATAACGGATTATAATCGGACATCGTCAGGGCAGAAATAGATGTCAGCCTCGAGGGGTACGTATGCGGGTCAGACAGGACTGGCCTGCATATGGTATTGTATATGGGATTCGGGATTGACATCGTCAGGGCGAGATTGATTCGCTGGATGCGATTACTCGCGTCAAAGAGGCCAGACGATAGGAACCCAGACGCGCTCGACCACAGTCCACTTCGAGCTCAGCCGAGAAGGGGGGAAGGGAGGTACGACCAAACTACTAGTATACGGCGAAGACTGAGGGTTCCGCCGTGAGCGTCGACAGACCGCAGGAGGTCGGAATGCGGGAGATGACATCAAGAACTGTGAAAATCGTGACTATGGGGTAGGAGTGATAACAGTGGATTTAGAAACAAATTAAGAACAGGGTTTCTTATGATATAAGTGAATGTTTCCCCTTGATCTACCACTAAATCCCAGGAGGACCCTTCTCGAATTCAAGAATCTGAGTGTTCGGGAATGAGACCGTTAACAGTGCCTTTATGCCTTCCGGTGTAAGATGTTTGCGTAATTTCGACTTGAATACCAGTAACTTAGGCGATAATCTAATTTCAGGCGGAAGATTATTCCAAAGGAAGGCATATTTGGAAGCAAAGAAGAGGGAGCGCTTAGATGTAGTACAAAGAGGCGGCGGAATCACCATGCAGGAGTTGCGCGTGGCATAAGACCGATCTCTGGGAGTGAGAGTGTCAATGTGCGGAAGACTGGAGCTAGAGTTGATGCGAAAAAGGAAGCAAAGGCCAGCTTCGGGTCTTCTAACCCACAAAAACTCAATGTTCGCCAGCTGACATCTCTGAGTATAAGAAATACTGGACGAAGCTTGAGAGAACAGTTTCCGGGTGAAAACCCTCTGAACATTTTCGATTTTACTACGGTCGCAGGCGTTCATTAAACCGAAGAAAGGACAGCAGTATTCGAGGACTGGAAGAACAAATATTTGATAAGGGTTTAGTTTCACTTCAGGAAGGAAAAAATTATGCGATATGAATCCATATATCTGCGCGGCTTTGACAGAGATTCTAGCTGCATGAGGTGATAAAGCAAGCTTATTTGTATAACTTTATGGTGAGGCATTCTGAGAGTGAGTTATCCTGAAAAATTATGGGACCAAGCAGTTTGGCAGGACCAAACGACATGAACCTACACTTGGATGATGCAAACTCCATCAACCATGTTGAATCCCATCTGCTTAAACGTAGTAAATCGACATTAATTTTTTCAAAAAAAACGTTTGCGGTTTCCCTAGAATATGAGTTAACACACATGAAATTATCGGCATAAACTAAAGTTTGTGAATTTCCGAGTCCATTCGAAATATCATTGATGTACAGAAGGAAGAGTAGCGGACCCAGAACCGTGCCTTGATGTACGCCACTCGTGATCGAGTGAGGTGCCGAGTAGCTTTTACCCACCATGACTTTCTGATATCGGTTGGACAGATAGGACCTGATGAAGTCGAGTAGAGGCGACCGGAGGTCGAGAGCTTCCAATTTTACTAAAAGACGTCTATGGGCGCCTTGCCAAAGGCTTTGCGTAGGCACAGTCTCATACTCGAGTCACCCGTGCAACAGCAACCGCACGGAGATCGAGTCGAGACGCACACTTCCCGTTTGCGTGGGAGGTGGCAGTTGGGTGCTTGCAGTGGGTGACGTTTATTGTGGTGAGGTAGTGGTGAGGGAGGGAATGTGTGATGTTATGGTGCAGGTGTACGTAGATGCGCATGCGGCCGAATAGGCCCATGCGATGCCTGAAGGTGCGAGGGCAGTGTGGGCAGTGGAGACGAGCTTGGTGGGTGTAGGTTGGTGCTCCAGGCACTGGTTCGCCAGTCTCCGTGCGATGGATTCGCAAGTGACCGGCCGGGTCTATGCGTGAGGTGAATTTTCGTGGACAGTGTGGGCCTGAGAAGTCGGCGGTGTCGGTGTCAGATACGGAGGTGATGATGATGATGATGATGATGATGATGATGATGATGATGATGATGATGATGATGATGATGATGATGATGATGATGATGATGATGATGATGATGATGATGATGATGATGATGATGATGATGATGATGATGATGATGATGATGATGTTGATGATGGGCGCACAGGGCGGCGAACTGAGAGTGGAGGTGGGCGTGGTGGGTGTGTTGGATGTGGTGGGTGTGTCGGAATTGTGGTCAATTCCGCTCTCGTGGATGCGCATGTGGCCGAATAGACCCATGCGGTGCGTGAAGGTGCGAGGGCAGTGTGGGCAGTGGAGGCGAGTGCGGTGGGTGTAGGTTGGTGCTCCAGGCACTTGTTCGCCAGCCTCTGTGCGATGGATTCGCAAGTGACCGACCAGGCCGATGTGTGAGGTGGAGGTGCGATCGCAGTTAGGGCAGGTTTAGTCCTGGTGTCTACGGCTGTGATGTTGATGGTTGAGAATGTGGAAGGATTGTGTGCGGTGTTGATGCGCGTGGCAGACGCCACAGCGGCAGGCGTTTGAGTAGCAGAGGAAGGGGAGGAGGAGGAGGAGGAGGAGGAGGAGGAGGAGGAGGAGAGGGAGAAGGAGTATGAAAGTGGTGGTTTAAGAGGGCCGTCAGTGTCATTTGATGTCGTGGAGGACGAGGAGGCGTTAGGCGGACTGACGGCCGTTGGTGCGGTCCGGTCGACGCAGTTAATCCGAAGATGTCCAACAAGTCAGATTCGAGCCCGGAATGTCCGTTGACATCGAGGACACGTTGGAGGCAGTTGTGCGTTGGTAATGTGAGGCGGGCGCAGCTGGGACTTACGGGCTTCACGTTTGACTTTGGCGGCGGAGATGCGGTTGGCTTCGTAGATCGCAGCGCCTGTCTTCACTGTCCTCCTCCAGGTCGGTCGATCGCGGGCGAGCTCTTACCAGTTGGTCGGGTTGATTTGCAGGCACTTCAGGGAGGACTTCAGGGTATCCTTGTAACGGCGAATTTGGCCTCCTGGACGGTGAGAACCTGTCGCGACGTCTCCGTAGAAGAGTCGTTTGGGTAGTCTCTCGTCGCCCATGCTCATCAGGTGGCTGCTCCAGCGCAGCTACATTTGTCTCAGCATGGTATAGATGCTGAGGATTCCCGTCCGTTCCAGCACATCAGTGTCGGGGATGCGATCCTGCCAGTTCAGCCTCAGGATGCGACGAAGACAACTGAGGTGGAAGTGGTTCAGACGGCGTGCATGCTTTGTGAACACCACCCAAGTCTCCGCTCCATACAGTAGCGTCGGAAGGATGACGGCCTTGTACATCTTCAGCTTCATGCTCAGCTGAAGACCGTGCCGATTCCAAACTGTGCTTTGGAGGCGACCGATGGCTTGACTGGCTTTCGAGATCCTGTTAGCAACTTCGTCATCGATCTTGGTGTTACGGGAGAGGGTACTGCCCAGGTACGGGAAGTTCTCCACCACTTGCAGTTGGGTCTCATTCACGCTGATTTGCGGCGGCGCGTTGGGGGCTGTGACTGAGTTGGGTGGCGGCTGGTGCATCACCACCGTCTGCTGCGTGTTAATGACCAGACCGAAGTTCTCGCAGGCAGCGGAGAACAGGTCCATGCTCCGTTGCATCTCCTCTTCCGAGGTGGTGTTCAGGGCGCAGTCGTCGGCGAAGAGGAGTTCTTGAACGGTGGTTGTGGAAACGCGCGATTGGAAGTGCATCTGTCGTTGATTCAGAAGGTGACCGTCCATCCCGTAGGCGATGCGGATCCCGGGGCGTTCATCACGGCAGGCGTCCATCAGCATGGCAGAGGACATAAGACTGAAGAGGGTGGGCACCAACACGCATCCCTGCTTCACTCCGTTGGTCACTGCGAATGCCTCTGAGGCAGCTCCGTTGTCCGTGACTCGCGCTATCATACCGTCGTGCAACTGACGCACCGTCTGAATGAATCGCTCCGGACAGCCGAATTTCTGTATGATCTTCCACATTCCTTCACGATTCACCGTGTCGAAGTCTTTCGTCAGGTCCACGAAGGTAGAGTGCAGGTGGGTCCGCATCTCCTGGCACTTCTCCTGAAGTTGACGGGCGGCGAAGATCATATCCGTGGTCCCACGATGACGACGGAAGCCGCATTGACTTCCCGGCAGAAGGCCCTGTTTCAGATGATTATTCAGACGATTGAGGAGGATGCCAGCGAAGATCTTCCCGGCAATGTTCAGCAGAGAGATGCCGCGGTGGTTGTCGCAGACTTGGCGATTCCCTTTGCGCTTGTAGAGATGCACGATGGTTGCGTCCTTGAAATCTTGCGGGACTTCATCTTGGCGCCACATCTCCTGGAAGAGCGCAGTCAGGTGGTCCATGAGTTGGGGACCACCGTGCTTGTAGACCTCGGCAGGGATTGCGTCCGATCCGGGTGCTTTCCCGCTGGAGAGTTGCTGCACGGCCCTGATGGTTTCCTGGAGAGATGGCGGGAGGTCGAGGTCCACGTTGGTCTCCACTTGCGGCAAACGGTCGATGGCAGCGTCGGAGATGGTGGAGGGGCGGTTGAGGACGCCTCAGAAATGCTCGGCCCATCGCTGTAGGATTTCTGTCTCATCAGTCAGGAGGGTGCCACCGTCGGCGATGAGGGGAGGAGCGGTGCCCTTCGTCGGCGGACCGTAGACAGCTTTGATCGCGGAGAAGAAGTTCTTCCATTCGTTGCGGTCCGCGTAGCCTTGGATCTCCTCAGCTTTGTGAGCAGTCCAGGCGTCCTGCATTTCGCGCAGTCGTTCCTGAAGGTGGCGGCGACTACGGTAGAGAGCAGCATGTTGTCGTCGGTGGGGTGGTCTACGTAGGCTTTGTGTAGGCGGTTCTTCTCAGCTAGCAGATTTCTGATGGTGGCGTCGTTGTCGTCGAACCAGTCCTGGTGTTGGCGGCGTGCTCGACCAAAAACGGCTAGCGCCGTCGACTGGACCGTGTCTCGCAGTTGACACTAGCGGTTCTCCACGGAGGTAGCGGCGGCGGCGTCGGTGGCGGCAGCGATAGAAAGGTTGTCTAGCCATTGAGCTAGCTCATTGCTGTAATGGAGATGGTGAGCTGGCAAAGATAAAAAGGCAATATTCAGCTGACCTGGGGGTCGCTTACCTTGTGGTCTCCTGTGAGGCTGTAGGCGAATACGCATCTTCGAGATGACGAGGCAATGGTCAGTCCACCCGTCAGCACCCGCGATCGCCTTTGTCACCAGCACGTCCCGCTGATCTCGCCTACGGACGTGGATACAGTCCAGTAGGTGCCAATGACGCGACTGAGGATGCCTCCAGGTGGCCTTCTCTCGCTCCAGTAGACAGAAGAAGGTGTTCGTCAGGATGAAGCGGTGTTCTGCGCAGGTTCGGAGGAGCAGCAGACTATTGTCGTTTGAGCAGCGGAGACCATGGGGACCCAGCACTCCTCTCCAGGCAGTATGGTCTGTGCCGACGCGGGCGTTGAAGTCGCCAAGGACAACCAACTTGTCCGCCTTCGGCACAGCCGCCAGGAGTGCGTGTAGGTCCTCGTAGAATTTGTCTCTTGCGGCGGCGTCGGGACTACTCATCGGCGGAGCGTAGGCGCTGATGATGGTGGCGAATTTGCCCCCACCCCGGAGAGGCAGACGGAGGCTCATCAGGCGATCGTTGATGCCCTACGGCAAACAGGGCAGTCGTTCCACGATGCCGTACCGGATAGCGAAGGCGACACCCGCGTCTCATCGCTCTGCCCTGGGCCGACCACTCCAGTAGAAGGTGTAACCGGCATCCACCTCTTCCAGTTGTCCCTGTTCGGAGAATCGGGTCTCGCTGAGTGCGGCGATGTCCACCTTGTAGCGCGCCAGTTCTCGTGCCACTAGAGCTGTCCTCCGCTCCGGTCGGTTGGACCTCGGATTGTTTAAAGGGGAACGAACATCCCAGTCTGCCAGAGTGAGCGGACTCACCCTGCCAGTCTGGTGACAACGCGTGGGGCGACGGGAAGGAGGTGGAGAAGAAGGTGACGAAGAAGAAGAATAGGTAGAAGTATAGGCGGAGGAAGAGGAAGAAGAGCTAGGATGAGGAAAATGAGTATAGTTGTTGTTATTGTTGTTGTTTTGATTTTGTTTGTTTCGACCATGTTTAGACGTCTGCGGCCCTGACTAGCCGGTAGACGGCGTGGTGTCCAGCAATGTTTAGGCCACCTTTTCTAGGCCCTTCCCCTCGTGGGAGCTGGCAGTGCCACCCCTGAATAGGTCTGCCATGTGCCGTTGTGGCACGGCCGAACTCCACTATGGGGCCACGACTTCTTTTTGTAGTATAGAGTGACTCGAATTCGCCATAAGCCGCCGTTTCCGACGGCGTAGGTGCTTCCCTCGGGGAAGGTTAACGCATATGTCTAGGTGAGAATTAATCAAGTGACAGTGCACACGTATCTGATGACCTAAAACCGATGCATGTAGCGTTTCCACTTGTATGACTGTAGTACGACTAGTTCCGTCACAGAAATGACCATTATTCGACCCCCACTGCAAGACCCCTGCCGCAATTTTAAGTACTGTGACTGATAGTAGTAACTCCAGCGTAAGGTGATACCATACTCACAGCGCAGGTACTAACCAAAAGCCCATACACACGTGTTTCGCCGATATTCTGCCGCTGCATGGCGCAGCTACGAGGGGTTCGGCTCGTCAGTGGGTCCCCTAGCGTTCCTCCTCTATTTTATGTTGGATACTCCAATTTAGAAATTATCGTTTTTAATTTCCTCAGAAATTAACTACGAACTTGGAGTGTATCAGTTTATTCAAGGTTTATATGCTCAGACGGGGATTTTTTGTATGAATATTTGGGTCGAAGTGAATCAGCCACAGCGGGTAAGCGCGTAATATTCATTAACTGCCGAGGAGGAAACCGGATGCATATGGAGGTAGAGACCAGGTAGTGGGCGACACCAATTGACGAAGTGTCTAGTAGCCGTGACTATGCCCACTTACGGGCATCATCACATTTACTGTCACCGCAAAATGGTGGATAAGCCCGAGAGAGCAAGGAAGGGAGAGGGGTAGATGCATACAAGTACGTATTGTACCTTCTGGACACTTATGAATAAAACTAATGTTATATGTCTGATTCTCTGTGCATTTACGAGCCAGACATCGCCGCACCCACCTCGTGGGATAGTAGTTGATACCCGTAGTCCTTAAATATCGGAATAACCCACACTATTATGCAGTGTTGCTGTTTAATTCTCTGTACCATTATTGTCACCATTACCGACGGTGCTACTACTAGTAGGACTATTTATGCTCCTGCCGTAACGGTAATTTAATAATTGGGTTTGTTATTACCGCTGGTAGAAAAATCAATGTCAACTGTACTACTGTAAGACTAAACTCAGCACAATGCGGTATTCGAAAGAATACCCCAGAAATGTCTACGTTTACACAGATAATGGGAAGAGTCCTGGCAACAACAGTCCCCATAGTAGTGCATGTAAATAAATTAGTAAAACTGCTTTGTTTAGTACACCTAAGAGTACTTTCATACTGAGTAAATAATGAATGTCTCATTTACTACTAATGTCAGTTTCCATAGCAGTAATCAGAATACGAGGTGGCGAGCATAAGTAGCTTTCGATATAGGAACGGGGTAGAAGTAAAACATGTCAGCGATAAGAGAAATCGACAAAAGTTCGCCTTTAAATACAGGTGGGGTGTGAGAATGTGAGGGAGAGGGGGGGAGGGGGGTAATAGCAGTCAGTGTCAGGGGTGGGGTGAAAGCGGAAGTGCGCGGGGAGAGTTGCAGCGTTAGTCGACCGTCGACCACTGTAAGCGCGGAGCCTGAACGTGGTTCTTCTGTGCGCATAAGATTGGCTTTCGTAACCTAATGGGTAGCTCGATGGGACCTTATAAATCACACGAAAAGCTTCGTTGGGGTCCACACGATGTCCGGAATGGACAACATGCGCGAGAATGGCACTGCTTATGCTCCTAGTTTCGCCTTTTCCCAGCCATGCCGGGAGGTGTTCCCGTATTCTCTTGGATAAGCGCCGACTCGTACGACCAATATAACCTGCTCCATAAGAGCAAGTGAAGGAATAGATGCTGGGAAAAGGCGAAACGAGGAGCATAAGCAGCGCGGGTGGCTGGCGCATCGAAAACCGGTGCCTAAACGTGCCACCATATCGGCTAGGATCTCACTGATTGGGAGCGGCATAGAGGCCACCTTAAGAAGAAGCCATTTGAGACTGGCTCTCAGTCGGCCACTCCACTCAAACACACAATGGGCTGACTGCGAGGTCCAAGTTGGCAGTATTCCAAGGCACGGTTTTTAGCTCATCGTGATAGATTCAAACGTGTCAGACCTTTATAATGAAGAACATGCCCTGAGAAATCCGGCCGCCCTCACCATTCCCATTTCCGAGCATCAGTCCACTGTTCGAGCCAGCCAGTTGTCTGATGCAGGGATTAGACACAGTGTCCGGCAAAGTTGGAGAGCTCGCTTGCGCGTGCCACATACGCGGCCTGGCCCCACACACACGTACGACGCGAATGAGGTTTCATGCAAAATGTGTGGGTGGTTCTGATCTCACACGTATGCGAGTACCGTGGAGGCCAAATCAAGAAGGAGTCATTGCATTCTGACCTTCAGTCCACCAGTCGACCACTCCACACAAACACACTCGGCTGACTACGAGGTTTGAATCGAATCTTCAGTTGGCAACCTTCCATTTGCTATTAGTGGCAGCATTACTGCTGACAGTTTATTTGTTGTCCGACGTCCAGGGCGCATGAGGACGGAGCTATCCATATTAGTATTTCAGCGACTGGTAAAAAGCAAACAACGGGATTTCGCCTGTTGCATGCAGAACTGTTGTTGATGGGGTCGTTTCCCTGTTTTCCAACTAAGTAACATTTGCATATGTAAATCAGAACTAAGAGTAACTGGCAAAAAGTAATCTGACAAAATTGTTCCGCGAGACGTCTTGTTTTCTCCGGAAAATTAAATGTTAGAAGTGCTTTCACAAAGCAGGCTTATAGACGACGGCAAAGAACCGATCTTTTATCGGTACAAACGACGATCATTCCTGCCCTTAAGAGTTGTAGTCTGAATCACAACAAGAAAAGGTCGCAGAAGTCAAAGAAGTGAGTTTGTTCACATGGAGATCTTCTCAGCCACCGCTTGATGAACGCCCACTATCAGCTCCGCCACCAACATCACAAGTCCCGTGCCGACAGCTACGACCGCTACCGCTCGCGCCGCCCTGTCACCCAGAAAAACTGTCATTACCGCTACCATAATCAACCCCTGCATCAGCACTGTGAACTCGGCCGCAAGATTTCTGCATTACAATGCAGGACAGACAACCACAAGTCAAACAAACGGCAACGGTATAGAGAAGGACCCCACCTAACTGTCCGTAGACTGTGGATCGTGTTATAAGTGATTTATGGCAAAGGGAGTTTTGTTGGCGGGGCAGCACGCTAGACAGTAAGCTAGCAAAATGACAGGAAACACAAAAATTGCCTGAATTTATGCCGAAAATCTTATTCTACGCTATTGTACGACAGCGGAAATTAGAGTGGTAATTAAACAATAAACAAGGAGTAAAATTCGTAAATTAACGCATTTTGAGTTAAGGTTTGAATTCCTGGGAAGTAATCGTTGTTGGCAGCGTAATTTTTGCAACAGCCTGCAGATGTATGCCAAGATAAAGCCCCATATGACACGATCCACAGCCTACTGACAGGTAAGTGGGGTCCTCCTCTATACCGTTGCCCTATAAACTTGCGTAACCTCAACAGAAACTGTTCACCAACGCTTCTGAAACTTGAGAGGACACATACTCACAAAAGTACGACACTGAGAGCCTAACTCTTAAACCGGATGTTTAGCTTTAATTTAACCGCATTATCCTAAATCCAATCCCAACTTGGCAAATAATTCTCAGGATCGGGGCCGTTGACGTTAAAGGCACAACGACCGCCGTTCCACTTGTTGTCATTTGTGAGCGTAACTACTGTAGGTGGGCTAACTCATGAAACGTTAACCGAAAGATTAATTTAATAGGGTTGTAAAACTAGTCAGCCCGCAACGGGATTCTATAATATTTCAGTTACCTCAGGATACCGGCTTTTGAATGAACTTCCTTCCGGCTGCATGCAAAAACTAAACTCTATAGAAAATGACTACCTATGTAGCATGAATTTTTCTCATCGATTTATCGATTTATCTTATCACTGACGTGTCTTACTTCTACCCCCTTCCCATATAATTGTACTGGCTCGACGATAATTTATCGAAAGCTACGCATGCCCGCCATCTCTTCTTCTGATTTTCGATGCCCCTAAAAGTCCAATTATATTTCATGGAAAACATGCATAAAAATATTCATTCTTTCGCTCATTCGGTAGACAAGTATGTCTTCTAATTTTATACTCGAATGAGGGACATAATTCGGTTTTAAAAAGTTTCTAACTGTGGGACTTTTAAATACCATGAAATGGCCGTTCATAAATCGTCATATCTCTGCATTACCCAATGTGACTTGTAAAGTTAACAATAAGGGTCAAATCCATTGACACATTTTATGAACCTTATATGGTCCCCCTTAATACCGTAGAGAAATGTGTGGTTTTCCTTACGCGAAAAATATACGGCTTGTAGTTTGCAAACCCTGAATCCAAGTGTGACGGTAGAGCGGGTTTAAAATTATTCGGGAATTGGAAAACTTTTTAAAACCTTCCTTCAAGTATAAGCTTGGAAGAATACGTCATTATCTACCGAATGAACTAAAGAATGAATATTTTTATGCATGTTTTCCATGGATTTTTAGGGGCACCGAAAATCAGTGAGAAAAATTTGTGCTACTTAAGCCGCCATTTTTTACAGAGTATAGTTTTTGCATGCAAACAGGGAGGAGTTCGTTCGAAAGCCGGCACTTAGACGTAACTGAATTATTATAACATTATGCTGCTTGATGATTAATTTTACAATCCTACCTAATTAATATTTTCGAAACGAAAACGCATTTCGGAATATCGGTTGACATTTCATGAGTTAGCCCACCTACTGTAGGTTAGATGTCCTAAAGGAGCCCTTAGGTGTTGGTAGAGTAGGGTTGGCATTTGTGAGAACGAATGTATCATCTAAAAGGAGGTTGAGGGTACTGGAGCAGTAGGAAAGCGACAACGTGCCCGACGGTGTGGACGCAGCTTCGGTTCGTTGTGCGTGAATAAGCTCATAGTGAGGCGGAAATGTGCAACATCGATTGCACTCCCCCACTCACCTTTCTCCAACAGCAAGATAAAATCAAGACGGTGGAAAGTAGGCGTGAAAGCAGTGGATGGAGAAGTCAAGGGGTTGGTCTACGCGTGCCACCCACACGACCTGGTCCTCACCCCAGGTGCGCCAGGTTAAAAAAGATCACCCTGGAGCTCACATAGGCGACACTGCTGTAAGAGCCACTGTCCGGCCTGTCCTTCTCTACGGTTGTGAATGCTGGGCTTTGCGCGTGGAGGACGAGCGAAAACTGGAGGCATTTGACCACCACCGCTTGAGGACCATCCTTTGAGTGAAGTTCACCGACTTCGCCTAAAATGAGACAGCCCGCGCTCGCTGCGACAACATCGTAAGGATAACTCAGGCCATCCAAGAAAGACGACTGAGATGGTTTGAGCATGTTCTTCGTCGTCCACCTCAGGAGCTCAGTGTTACTGCCCTCGATCTGGCACCGTTTCCTCATTGGTGTCGAAGAGGGGGTCAGTTCAAAACCTGGCTCGACACAGTTCGTCAAGACATGGAGGTGGTTGTTGGACCTTCGGTATTCGGTCTACGTCGTTGGCGAAGGGAATGGGTTGAGCTGTCCAGATCTGCTGCCGGGGCTCGTCACGCGTGGAGAGGTACAGTTCGTGACATTATCGAGACCGGCTAGATCAGGCATGATCGCGGCCGTATCAAGTACAAGTACAAGTAAGTGTCACATTAAGAAGGGGACATTACAGCCTGACTCGCAGTTCTGAGAAGGACTGAGTTACCGCGTCAGCTGGCAACCTTTCAGGCTACGCCTTCTAGCGGGTCTCGTTCGGCTTATTTTAGGGGGCAGTACGCTGCTTTACCGCGAGGACAAATATCCCAGCCTGAGCCCCACCCTCTCTCCCTCCTCACACGCGCCAGTCCACTTTCCGTGTCAGTCAACGAACTGCCGACGGGATTTGCCATGGTGGCTGACAAAGTCCAACAGCCCATTTACGCTTGCCCCAAACCACATATGCATAGCCCGGATGAATTGTGAGCACCGCTGCCCAATCTTGCTCCATTAGCAGTGAACGTCAGTGGAGGCGAGAAAGAAGGTAGACTGCTTTTATTAAGCACGCTGTTAGACCGCCTAGCAAAAGAGTTACAGTTTTAACTAATACAGAGCAGATGACGGATACAACGATGTTGTTTCCTAACAGAAGCTGAATGCCGTTAATCGCATAGCAAGCAAAAGCTCAAGCTTGATGGGTCGTATTCGCCTGAGTCACTGCAATGCCCAAAGCAAGGCGAAAAGATGGAAGCAGCGCTACCAGAATGTCACACGCAACAGGAGCCAGAAACTTCGATCAGTCACTACTTGACTCGCTCTTGAAAAGTATGCCGCGATCCGAAGGGACCAACAGGAGGGGAATGAAGCCAGAGTTTTGGCCACATCGGTGCGCAAGTGCCTGACTAGCCAGCTGATGACTTCAAGAGGACGCAACTACCGATAAGAACGTAGGCGTGGATAAAGTTTTTTGGAGGAAAGAGCAGTGATCGTTAACCGGAATGCTTTCGCCAGACTTCTCCCTAACGTCGAAGGACTAGACCCCGGAGGGGGATCGGTGTGGGACGATTGATTCGACTGAAGGTAGGCTGAAGTTTGCGATCCTGCCAAACTTTACCATCCACGTCTATCTCTGAAGTAGGCTCATCCTCCCCAAATAACTTCTTCGGACGATGATCTGGAGAACAGCTCCTGATAATAAACCTCCTTCAATAAGAGAGGGTCAAGAAAGACAGGCTTGCCGACTACACAGTTCACCAACACTCTCCATTAAGTCGGCTTACAACCGTGGACCTGCGCCGGCATCGGAGCCAATGTATTGAGGGGTGCTATTCAAACAACCTAACGAACAAAGCGGTGGCGCCCAGCCCTGTCTGTGCTGTTCTCTTATTTACACTGACATAGCAGAGCAGGGGGCACGCTCGGATCGCGCATACACGAACATGCGACGAGGCGACGCATTATCACAAGTGGCCGCCCAAACCTACGAAGTGGGTCACGAGTTTAACTTCGCAGCCACCAAAATAGTCGCCCACGCCGGAACTAAAGCAGGCCGAGAATTAATTGAAGCCTGGGCCTTGGATGAGCACTCGGTCAATCGATTTATTGATCTGGTGCCGACGTACAGATCCCTGCATAGTCACCTCTAGTCTTACACCGTCGGTCGATGATTGGCCTGCATGCCTGCACATACATATGACCGAGTGCTGTTCCATTACTTGATTAGTTTCGCTGTGGCCAGAACGGGCTCAGGAACCAACTCCTACATAATGTTACCCTTGCACCAGGCCCACTCGCACGTCTGATTGACATTCCCTGCCGTTACTGGATTTTAGTAGAGGGTGGGAGGAGGGAGAGCTGAGAATAAGGCGGTAGATTGGTACGGTATTGTTTCAGGCTTGTTCTGCCTTCATTTAACCAGTCATAACCCTGACCGCCGTGTACGAGTAATGTTGGTGTTTCTGATCCCAGCTGGTGGCCGGAGCTATGATTAGCTAAATGAAGACAGAATGAGCCCGAAACAGTCCTGGAGAAAAAATCTACCCGCATTCTCTGTCGTCCCTGTCCCCTGGCCGAATTCGCTCTGGTAGTTAGTTTCCTGTTCGTGACCTTTGCCACCTACAATGAGTTTGTTTGCTTCGGGAAGCCAAAAGATCGGTGTGCGCCCATTTCTAATTGAATAATTGCCCGAAACGTACGAGAGCTCCCTAAACGGATGCATGACACCGGAGAGCACTCAGTTTGATTGGCCGTTTTGAAGGTCATCCGAGCTATCCTTTGTTGGATGTTCATTCTCAGAAGTGTTTTGTCCGAGATGTAGGCAGATTTCTAAACTGGACCTTTTTCAAACCAAATAAAAATATAAATTTATTATGACATAATCTGATTGACTTTTTAAAGATAAATAAACGATGACGACTTGGTGAATTGACGTCCCACCTTCGGATACAACCCACATCTTTGATTCTGCAGCAGCGAAGCTGTGTGAACAGATGGGGGTTTAGAAGTCCTAGGGGTTAGGAAATTCAGACATCGACGACTCCGTAGACGTATTAAGTAGCATTCGACCGGACAAAATCTGAGTAATCGAGCACAGAAGCACGAAACAAATTCGCGTCAATCCTTTGCCGTATTTATGTTCTTTGTTTCGTCACTTTAGTCCGTTTTGCTGATGATGAGCGTAAAAAAGGAGACTACACGAAGTCAACTTACTTTCAGGAATTTTTCGCATCCTCAGCCGTATGCGCTCCTTGTGCATACACCCACTTAAACGCTAATTCACGGACTCTCAGAAAGAGATGCTGCAAGCTCCGAATGATCTCTGGATTTTGGAGGTGCTTAGCAAATAAGCCTGGTCGATGTAAACTCCATTTTTACTTAAGATAAGCCAGGTTAGAATGGTCCGTGGAGTCCTCTTCTAAATTCATAACGAAATAGAGACGTTTTAGTCAAGGGGACGGATATTTAGTCCTTCTCGCACAACAGGATCTCGTCTGCCTCATCTCGAACTTTCGACTCGACTGGTTCGCTTTCCACTGAAACAAACAACCAAACCGTGTAGAGCTTAGCGTCAAGACAAATCACCAGCGTCCTCTCGCTATTATTTACCTTGGTGCCCTGAAAGGGCAAAAACATTTTCCGTTTCCGTCAGCGCGGCTTTGAAAGTGAACCATTTTTTCCTTCCATTAACCCGTAGGAATTTCGTCTTGGAAACCCAGTACTTGGCCATCATAAACAACACTTCATTCCCGTTTAGTCATGCTAACTACTGACGTGGTCTACTTGCTACATCTACACTCCTTGAAAGAAATGGTGTCTTTGCGGTAATTACCCAGCTTCACAATAACAGAACCAACATTTTCGTGTGCACCAGATCAAACAGTAGTTTTTTTTTTCACCGAAAACTTCATCTAACTCAAAAATGAAAACGAACTTTCCTTTCGATGAGGAGGATGAAAGGCTGAGAACTGAGGGGCCATAGTAAGGCCTTGTAGAGTGTTTAAGGTAGTGTTTCAATGGAACACATAGCGCAAAGGACGTTGGAGGTGAAAGTTCGAGTTCCAGGTGTATGTATAAGTGAAGGACAACAAGCAGACCGTTTCGGTGCTAGATCAGCCTTCTCCTCCACCTATACACACATACCCGCTCAACACAGTCTTCTCTAATATAAAATCCATGCGGGAAACGGAATAGGAGCAGTAGTTGACCCTCTTTGATGTGTTCGTCAGGGGAAACCTTAACGGTGAACCAGAAACGACGAGGCGACGAATTAGCACAAGTAGCTGCCTACACCTGTGAAATGAGTCATGAGTTTAACTTTACAGCCATCAAGATAATCGCCCACGCCGGAAACAAAACAAGCCGTGAACTGATTGAAGCCCGGCCTCGGATGAGAACTCAGCAATCAATTGATCGATTTGGCGTCGGCGTACAGAGCCCTGTGTAGTCATCTCCCGCCCTGCGTCATCGATCGATGATTGGCCAGCACGCCCTATAACTGCCGCTCGTTCTATTGTTGTTACTATCTCTAACGGTGGATACTTTAAAGATTTAGAAAGTTCAGAAAAAATTAGACGGTCTTATGCTCGATCAGCCTCTTCTTCGCTTCTGAAAAGGAAAGTGTTTTGTTGATTCGGAAAGGTGTGGTGTGTCCCGCTGCTAAGCAGATCCGTAAGTGACCGAGGAGGCAGAGTTGCCGATGAACAGTCCGGATGATTGCACAAAGTGGATTGAATTGTAGTCACAGCATAAATGATAAACTACCTTCGACAGTTGGGGTGCTCATTCGTCAAAACACAATGTAGAGAAAGTACTCCTGATGGGAAAAATGAAGTACTTTGAATGGAAATTGTGCAAACAGCCTCTTTTTCCTGATATCATATTTCATTGGAGCTTTGTGTGCCTTTTGCGGACATAAGTGCTCCCACAGCGGCAGGACGAGGTTAACAGTGCACCCTCGTACTACAGGTAGTCTTGCGTTGAATTCCGGGGGGTCAGGTTTAAAGTTGTCATAGGGGACTATTTGTCCCCCTCCCCGGAACTTGGCGCAAGGCCGCCTATAGCATAGGGGGGGGGGGGTACCTACTTCCGTGTCCAACCTCTAGAGCTGGCACAAATTTCCCCTGATGGGCAAGCCTCAGCTCACCTCACCATTGATCTTTTCTACTAATGCTTAAACCCACCCTTGTTCGAGGAATGGAGCCTCTTATAAAGGGGAAAGGCCGCTTGCCCAACGCGGGTTTTCGGCTGAAACGCCGACTTAACATCACGAAGCATACTCATTTCCGGTTTGGTTTTGTTACGTTTTCCGAGGGCTTATAAGACGATTTGTGTAGTTATAGTGGTGTGCAAGAATTCTGGATAAAAGTACCCGAAGGACGTCTTGAATAAAGCAACTGGGCCATGATTTCTTTTCATCGAAGAAAAATCTAAATAAAAATGTACTTTGCTGAGAATGAATAGAAAGATGGATTGGTCTCAAGAATTATGTATTCATTATCCGGTCGCTGCGAAAGCACGCGGTCGACCTTTACTATCCAAAGCGTGCATCCGTAATAGAGCATATTGTCGGTCGTACAGTACATCACTGGCATCAAAAGGCCATTCACATAGGTCCGACAATGGAACAGACCATGCCTGTCGTGGCAGGACATTCCAAGTGGACCGACATTGATTGGAAACGAGAAGAGGGGCATTAGGATTCACTGACAGTCGTCTTCCAAAATCTTTGTGGATCTGTGGCGTCAATGGACATAAGGCGACCCTGCGACGCTAAATTCTAGGACGTAAGAACCTCCCGCAATATCTTGAAACATTTTCCCTTTTTTATTATCCCTGGCGCAATTTATGCGAAGTCATCTACCCATTATAAATCGGTGATTGGGCACGCTTATTTGGTGCGACGATAAAATGCCGTATGATTTTTGTCCCGTTTGTCTGGAACACGTTGTCATATTTGCACGGCCACTGTGGTCTGTGCAATCTGCAGTCAGGATGAATTACACTTGCCACGGTTCTGTGGTTGGAATGAAAGGAAAGAGCAAGTTCGAGTCTGTGCAACAGTTCCTTCCTATTATGTCACTTGGACTGTCGTGAAAGACGCCGCACACCGTGTGTCCCACGGCGCGGTGGGCGCGGAGTGCAAACCAGTTTTTAATGACGACAGATTTGCGCAGCATCTGCAACATTCTCCTTCCTCACTTGCCCGGTAGAATGACAAGACAGAGCCAGTACGACCGGGGGGAGGCTCAGATTCATTGGCTGACAAATTTAAACGACCCGTCTCCGTGTGCCACACACGACCGGGTTCGCGTTTGGTAAGTCAGGTTTCGCCTAAACGGAAGGGCGGCTCGGATCCGATCGGAGTGGGAATGCCACTACCAGTTTTAATGACAACAGATTTGCGCAGCATCTGAAACACTCTCCTTCCTCATTTGCCCGGTAGAATAGCAAGGCAGGGCCAGTACGACCGGGCGCAGGCTCAAGCTTGTGGTCCGTCGAGTGACTTCAGGTCAGCGCGTCTGGAACGGCTCACTGCAAGGGGTGAATGGCCTTGAGGCAGCAAGGTCGTGAACAGTGACGCCAGATCGGTTATGATGGCTGCCCGCTACAAGTTCAGTGGCTGGCAAATTTAAACGACCCGTCTACGCGTGCCACACACGACCGGGTTCGCGTTTGGTAAGTCAGGTTTCGCATAAACGAAAGGGCGGCTCGGATCCGATCGGAGTGGGAATTCCGCTATGAAGGAGTCATCGGGCCTGCCCCTCAGTCCACCAGCCAGCCACTCCTCGCGAGTACTCAGAACCGACCGCGATGACCGAGTTATCCTGTCAGTAGGCTGCCATCAAAGTCAAGCCCCTCGTGACAGTTTCGATGTTCGTCAGATTTATTATAGTGTGGAATGCATTTAAGTACTGTGGAGATGGAGCCCCCAGTGTCGGCCTCGTTCACTCTTCCCTCTCTCTCTCTCTCTCTCTCTCTCTCTCTCTCTCTCTCTCTCTCTCTCTCTCTCTCTCTCTCTCTCTCTCTCTCTCTGTCATTCACCAGCCCTCTGTCGGAGCTGGTCTGGCGCAGTGGCGGACGAAGTTGCGACTGTTGTCTACGTCTTACACACACGACCTGATGGCTAGGTCACGCAGCAAATTGCGGCAAAGAACATGCTTCCCACTTGCTTTAGAGGTGCAAATGAAGTTTGATGTTTGAATGAGTCTTCAAATGTGACCCAAACGAGCATCTTCGTGAAAAGGAGCGCCTGAACACTCACTAATTCGGTAAATGCCTTCAAGAATTACCTTATTTTAAAGTTCTCGACAGACTGGTAATTCAGAATCTGTCTTTATGGACGGTCGGGTGAAAACACTGAAAATTATGATGTATTCAGCAACATTTCGAGGCCGATCTGAAACTCAACGTAATCCAAAACAAAGGAAAAGTATAAATTAATTTAACGGAAGAAAAGTTCTCTCTATAAACACGAAATGGTATGGTTACGATCACGCCTGTCAGTTCTATTTAAATTTACTAGGCACCGACTGGCCTCATGGCATGTCACCTTATGAAAACTTCTGTTCCTACGACGTCCCCATCGGTGAAATCAAGCAAATTCCAGCTTCTCTTGTTGAATCCTATCTCATTTACTTCAAACGAGTCAAAAATAACAAGAATCACTGGAAAACTGTTTTTGAATCTACACTCAGAATGTAAGCAGCTGGCAAACCGTCGTATATGAAGTCACACTAATTATTGAACGATATTTAGATGTAAAAGTCACTGAAACACTATTACTAGCTGTTATTTTATGTCTACTTTCATATTTACTATGTCTTTGGTATGAGAATACATTCTAGACATCTAAAAACGAAGTTTACTAAATTGGAGCCATTTCTGACGTTTTCGGGATATTGCGCTTTTCAAAATAAATCCGCATTCCTAAACAACGCAACACTGCCTATAATAGTTCTTTTATATTTTTAATTCTTTTAAACTTGTTCTTAATTGACATAGACATTGGACTCATGAAATGGTGTCGGTTTGCGAGTGATTGGCAACCATTCGTAAATTTCGACACATTTCATGAGTTAGGTCACTAACTGTAGAGCCTGATGTAGTAACTTGGATGCTGTTTACTCTTGTGGTCCACGCTGTCGTGCGTACCCATGTGCATTTCTTCAGTGCTCCTCTGATTTTACTTCAATCCCGCTTCATCTACTTCCCCGCAAAATATCTGAGTATGGCTCTCCTGGCTGGATTGTTTCTTGGCTTAGAGATTAGTTCGCCTTTGGAATTAAATTTGTCTACTGTAGTAGGCAGAAAGTTGCTCTTACTGCTTGTAACTGGGGTGTTCTTCAGGACTCCATCTTGTCGTCTTACCTCTTTTCACTATAAACTAATGGCCAGGGAGTGTCGGATGGCGAGGTGGTGATGCACTACGATTCAATGATGTGCTTACGACCCGTCTGCTTACGGTCCCCTCTGTCGATCATCTGTGACGTGGACGTGTGCACGTTTGTGTGTCTGGTCGCCTATTATTGTCAAGGTTATGAATGGCTGATTGTGAAGGCATATTAAGGCGAAAACAATTCTGTATCGATCCACCCCCCCCCCTCCGCCCGGCTCTCATGACTTAGTCGAGTTGGGCCTGGCAGGTGATTGCCTGTTCGTGACCTCTGTCGTACATCCGGAGGGTTTGTTTGCTCCAAAAAGCCAACAGATCGGTGTGCGCCCATTCCAAAGTAAATAAATACCTCATTTGCAGCCACAGAGAGTGCCAGGTGGCAAAGCCCTGATGAACTTCTGTTCCATGAATCGCTTATGACCCATTTGATTGATCCCGTCTGCGGACCAGCTGCGCCGTGTATACGCGCATGTTTGTGTTTCTGGTTTCATCTAGTGGTCATAGTTATGATTGGCTGAATGAAGGCGGAAACAGGCGGAAACAGTACCGTATCAATCAATCCGCATTCTCTGCCATCTCCCCCCCCACTCCCCTTCTGCTACTACCACTTGCCCGACTTCGGCCTGGTAGGTGGTTGCCTGTTCGTGACCTCTGTCATCTGGTTGGAGAGTTTGTTTGCTCCGAGAAGTCAGTGAGTCGGTCTGCGCCTGTATCTGTACAAGCCATCATTGTTTTCTTTCCTCGACAACTGCTAGTATTGCATTAACCATGCTGCCTTTAAAAGTATGGTATAGTCTGATACAAGTCGGGGCATCCACAGGAGACATGGAATTAATGCTCAAATATGTCAACACCCTCTCATCCTAGAACAGTCGTTTTACAGATTTCTTCGTTTGGTAAAGCTTTTAAGTCAACTGGTAAGATTTCATTGTCATCCAGAGAGCATGCTGTATGCACTTATGCAAGCCGAACTGCTTAAAACATGGGACGACTGATCAGTGTATCCTCAGAAGACTACTCAATTTCCAGCCCTTTTTGGCAAAATCATCAGTTATCTTTTGGTATTGATGTAGAAGGATTAGCGTGTTTCCACAGTCAAGTTAGACTCTCTGGTGACATCCGTGATTAAACGACTTTTTACATCTTCTGAGTTCCGAAGTTCAGGATAAAAACATGAAGAGAACGACTTGTAGTTGGATTGTCGAGCAAGAAATATACAGTCTGTTGAGTAAAAAATCCTAAAATTCTTTCAGAAACGCCAGTTTAGCGAGTCCCAGGCAAGCTTTTTCATGAGTCTCCAGAACGGCGATTTTCGTATAAAGCAGCCCACTCGCATTGAGCCACTGAAGACCACAGGAACCCTGGAAACTGAGTAAACATCGATAAATTTAGATGGTCAAATTTAGAAGCCAGCTAGACGGGCACACAACTGCGATGCGTAACCTTTCGGAGGCTCTGGGTGTAACTCTAAAGATCAACGTTACTTGGTAACGCGCTTTAAATTACACCCCCCCCCGTTTTTAACTCTTTCATGTACTTATAGTCACTTCGATGGACAATCTGTTGGAAAAAAACCCAAGGCCTTGTTATCACTAAGTCATGCCCCATAAATTTTACTTATATAGGTTTACAATTAGTATTGTTTGGACAGAATTTTAGATCGTTTACAGTCGTAACAGTCATCCGTTTTCTAGATCAGTGGTCCAGTGGAGTGCAAGGATCAGTGTCGTCAGTGCTTCCCCCCCTCCTCTTGAATGAAAGTTTGGCGGATAAAACGGCGACTAAACCACTGCCAGCGAGCAACTTCGGACAGTTTCACACGTCTGACACGCATATTTGTGGCTGAGTCGTGTGTTTACACTGCGTGACATCAGATCACTTTCCACCGGTGATAAACTTACCGGACAGTAATGTAAACACGGTCCTGCGAGGGAGGGGGGGGGGCACCAATCGCAGAGCAGGCGACGGCTGGCGACTAGGAGCCGCTCGTCCAAACTCAGTCGGCAGAATCGCAATGTGGAGCTTGTGTCTGGTGGTGCTAGTCATCTCTACTACTCTCACGGCTGCTGCTGAGGGTTCTTGCTGTGGATCTCAAAAGCGTGAGTGGACCGAGGCGAAAGACAATCGCGTCTTTCCGCAGCACAAAGCCCTGAGCCAGGAACTGGTAGACTATGTCAATCAGGTGAGTTTTCACGACCATAAACTTTGGAAATAATCAGTTGTTTGTCGCATCTTCTTCACAACTTGTCTGCCCTAGAAGTGGCGATTAGTGACTCAGAGTCAAGCAATTTCGCGTAACAATCCCTTAGAAGCTCAGTTGATCAGGAATTGACGTTAAGTAATTCTGGTTCAGACCCTGTGTCGGGACGTCTATTCCCTGTGGGACGAATTCGAGGGCTTCAGACACCTATGCAGGTCATCGTCCGCAATTAATGGCTGGCCAGCAGCCGATATGCTGCTCGATAATGCGTAAATAAACTATCCTTAAGGGGTTTTTAAGTATTATTTATCGCCGGATGAAGTAGGAGGGTGCAATCCTTGTACTGCCATCAGCTTTCAGTGAAAAACGCACGATTACCAAGACTCGAGGTACAGTAATTAACTGTGCTTTACTTCAAGGCCTGCGCCCTCCCCCGCCTCCGGTCTTCTTGACTATGTCTTGACACGGGTTCCAGGTGGGGAGTGGGGAAGAGATTGTGCGGTAGATGCTGCGCAAGTCTACTTTCGCCATGAACTAATTCACGCGCAAGTCACTGTGTCTGCTGCACTTAGCCGTGTAGCACACGGTGGACATCGTTGGAATCGACGGTCTAACTGTCATCATTCGTTCAAAAAATGTGCCGCATACGAATTTTATATCATTTCAATGATTTTGAACAACTGAGAATTGCAATCAACAGGAATGAAAGCGATCTGAATTCTTCAGCTTTGTAATTTCCTCAGAAATTAATCGCTAACTTGGAATTAATCAATCTGTTTGAGATTTACAAGCTCAGATTGAAATTCGGTAATGGATATTTGGATGAAGTCCATCAGCCATGGCGGAATAACCGCGTAATATTCGTAAACTGCCAACGAGCAGCCAGTATTATAAACGTGTGAAACATACATATAAACGTATAAACGTATGTATGGTATACCATACCTGACAGTTCACCCCTGGCTTCATTCGACAGACCGGAGCCCAAAGGTAAAGCGGAACGCCCGTATCCACTCACACAGAGCCTAGTCTCCGCAGTGCAGTGTATGCTGTCCTCATTGTCGAAACATCACGAACCATGCATGCGAAAGGCGAACGCTCAAGGTCACCCAGGCGCGCTCAAACCACCTTTATGCTGGCTGGAAAGTACTTCAGTCTATGACATTCCCGCGTGTCTTCAAGACGGCGGGACTGTCTTCCGTGCTCGATGCACGTCCTGTCTACAAGCAGCCTGCTGTTTTGTATACATAACACACAGCGTGTGCCAAGAGTTCACAGGGGCGGTTTGGATGTCCAGTGTATAGGGCTACTATAGAGGCCTACTCCCTAATGAACGCATCGGTACCTGCACGCGCATCGATGCTGCCGACCGCTCGACATTTAGCCATCAAATGTTGCCAAGACGGCCAACGCCCCTACAAATCTGCATTGTGCTTCTATGCACCCTCAGCTACAACAAGTCGAATTTAGTAACAGTGATGCAGACAAAAGCAACAGCCCCATTTAATAAACGCTTCTTGGGTCGAATCTTATTTTGTAGACGCACCTGCGGTAGACAAGCCCTAGCCGCCTGTCATACGGGACCAGTAGCTATGGGGAGGGGTGGTTTACACTAACCCCAACCCATACCACTAACCCCTAACACTAACCGCATCCCTGACAGGTGCGGCTGCGAAATAAGATCTAACCGTTTCTCGAGACGAACTCTTTGGGAGGCATTTAGATGAGGTCAATGCACCTTGCGGTTTAGGTGTTGCCAGATGAATTTTTTCCATGACCGGTGTATATTTTTGAAAATGCTAATGAGTAGCCTTGACTGCCACTTTTCGTTTTCGCAGACGATAACTCTACTGAGTCAGTCAACAGAGTGATTTTTGCCTTCAGAAGAGCGCGTTTCGTCGCCACAAGCAATCTGCATTACAAGAAAATGGACGCTTGTGTGAGAAGTCACTTTCTCGTAATTGAGTCAGCTGATGGATAGAAGCGAATATGCGAATCCCAGGTTCTTGTTGTAAAGAAGATGAACACGCGATCTCTGGGACAATAGTGCATTAGTCTGAGCTTTCGGTCTCGTACAGGAGGCCATCGTCAGAGGTTATTAGAATGCAGCGTCAAATGAGCAATTTTTGTAGTCAAACAATGATGGAAGGGGGATAGGAGTGCAGGGGGGTGGTGTCGGCAGTCTCTGACGATGGCCTCGTGTACGAGACCGAAAGCTCAAACTAATGTACGTATTGTCTCAGAGATCGCGTGTTCATCTTCCTTACAAGTCTGCTCATGTTCAGTGCAGGATCAGGGCGCATTTGGTGCGTGTTAGATGGGGACAGACGCCAAGACTCGCTTGCAGTCGACTGGCAGACCACTGGTGCTTTCTAGAGGGGGGAGGAGAAGAGGTCGATCCAGTATGAATCCAGCTCTTTGTCACAATCAAGCGCACCTTTAAACTACTACTACTACTACTACTGCTGCTGCTACTACTACTACTACTACTACTACTACTGCGACGGCCTAACTGCTGAAGGAGAGAGAGGACCAATCACAAATATGCTCTGCGGTGTGCGTGTATAGATAAAATACCTCACAACAGGTGAATCAAAGGCAGGTGCCTCGCCGGTCAAGGCACGAAGCAAAAGACCACTGCGGCCTAGGATATGGTTTATGACCTGGGTTTACTTACTGCGGGGAGCATTTGTGCTGAGCAGAAGAGGTAAACGTCGAAGAACTTTGTGGTATCACAACTTTTGATCCTCCATATTGTCGCCAATTAAAAGGGGACACTATTTTTACCATTTAAAGATAATAGTAAATCAGTTTACTGCCCCTCTGCCCTACACAATAGCTACCGCGAGATCTTCTTATTTCTTTCTCTGGAACGCATAAATAAATATCGCCAGTTAGCTTCTTTTAGCACAATTGCTCTCCGGGATTAAGTAACCCCGGCCGTAAACCATACCTTTGTCTCAATTCCTTCCTCTTAGGCGAACCTTCCGCCCACAATGTCCTCTAATTTTCACTGAAACAATTGCCCCCTAAAACCGTCAGTCAGGTTTGATAGGAACGTGTAGTGTTAGTGGCACGATGTCAACGACTAAGTGCCTGGAAGTGACAAATTATTCCTGCTCTTTATGGGACACCAATGTATGATAGTTTATGTTTATGTACCGAAATTCTGCTTAGTCGTGGAATCTCTTATTGGGTAAGCTCGACGATCATCATGTTATTTTTAAACAATCGCGGGTAATATGTGGTTTGGTAGCCCCACTTGATGGACACAACACTGTTGGGGTTGGGGTTAAGGGTTCGGGATAAGGATAACTATTTCTCAACCACTCAAAGTACAACCGCGAATTCCCAGTCGCTTTTCTTTTGCATACAACTACTTGACCTCGTCGCCTGTGCGTCCCCCGTCTCCACCTTTAAAAGCCCCTATTACCACCGGTCCCGTATTAGAGGTGACTGGGGTTTGTCTACTTCAGGTGCGGCTACATAGCCACATCCGACCCGATCGCGGAACAATGTTTTGTGGCTTAGAAAAAAAACACTAGTCAAGTTGCTATAGCTGCGCGTACACATAAGAGGCCTTATAGACGTCGCACCTACGTAGTTGAAATCTAGTAGGTGAATTAACCGCGTCTAGACAACACCTAAGCTTGTGTGGGCTTCAGCGCGTTTCGGTCTCACCTGCGTACGTTCTCCACTCTGGCAGAACCGTTATATTTTAGCGTTAGGAGCAGGGCAGCCCCGGTTGTCATGTCAAGTGGCAGTTTACTCTCCTGGTTCCACGCAAAATGGACCTACTGTTAACCGGATAAGCCAAATGCGGGGAACCGGCTCATAACCAGACATATTTTCTGCTGCCTTGAACAGTCACCCTAATAGATGTGCATTCGTTATGTAAATCTGTTGACTCTTGCGTAATTCGTTAATTTACCGTCGGTTCACGGTGAATAGAGCCCTCCTTGCTGAGAATTTTGATTAATACTTCCGAAATAAAGCTTATTCCCCTCTCTCTCCCTCAAAGGTCTTCAGTAATATGACAATTCTACAATTCATTGATATTTTGGCAGATTTTGACTAATTCATATTGACCCAACCGTGAAAAACTCGGCGCCTCGGTGGGATTCGAACCCACGCAGTAAGGGGAAGGCTTTAGCGCAGCCAACGCTCTAACCACCTGAGCTACGAGGTGGATTCCAGACGTTGCAGTAGGTTGGGCGGGTAACTTGACCCAAATGTGATTAAACTCGCGTCGTCCGGCGGGGCCTCGTAGCTCAGGTGGTTAGAGCGTTGGCTGCGCTAAAGCCTTCCCCTTACTGCGTGGGTTCGAATCCCACCGAGGCGCCGAGTTTTTCACGGTTGGGTCAATATGAATTCTACAATTAACAAAAAAAAACAGTGAATCAGTGCTTAGTGTAGGTCCGGCCGTTTACGAGTCTACAAACAGGGCCAGCCTGTATTGTTCTCCGCCCACGCATGCTCTGGAGGTACGACAGCGACGGTGTTTACTTAAGGGTTTACGTGTCACACACACCTGGTGGTGCAGATTTGGCGCCTGCTGATGGCTGTAATTGGACGTTCTGGCGAGGTACAGGACGTCAGACTGACACCCCGATCTGGGCCATTTGCACTCTAGTTCTGACCCCTGAGCCAGTGACGGTCGGATGTTTGAAGGCAGCCCCTGGCTGAGACGGCGATTCCTTACAAGAGAAAGTGCGTCCGCATGGGGGGGGGGGTGCGCCCTGGGCTTCCGCAAAACGGCCGCAAGTATCCCCCCTCCCTTGACGTGGCATGGTTTCAAGTAGTAGAGTCAGTAGAAGTGTTACTACCCTGAAAAAAAAACTGATAATCTCCAATGTGCAATCCAAGTGAGCAACAAAGCCTAGGTTCTATGGCTCGCAGACTCAGGTTGACTCCAAGAGACAGTGGCAGCAGTCACAACGGTTCAATAAAATATCCACTGCCAGGCTACTAGTACTTAATTAAACCCCCGCGACAAGGGAGATTCGAACAAACGATAAACGGGCGCATTTGTCGTAAAATTTGGACGCTGGTATTAATTGGCCTAGTTGAACTGGCCCGAGTTGATCTGTGCAGTTACTGCCGCTTTTTCTGATCTGGTCAGAAGTTGTGTTTTAGTTGGAGCCAGTCAAATGTACTGGATGACTTTAAGTTGCAGAAAGACATATCACTAAGCCATGCGTTGACGGAAAAACCAACAGTCGCCACCCTGCTCAGATGGGCAGGCTGGATCGGGTCGTTTTGGTAAAACCAACACCTCGGGCCACCAAACCTCGGAGATCTTAAGTGCAGAGCGAAGCCCTGTTTATAGAGTCCACGGATGCGACCACCATCATGCCTGTTGCACTGACTGCCAGCGCCAGCGTAGGCTGCCATTTGCTTGTTAACTTCCCGTTGTCATGCCCCCCTCCCCAGCCTACTGCGTGTTTGCATTTCCTGTGGCCTCTTTTTTAACGCAACAACTTGGAGATGCAGCCTGCGGGTTTGGCCTTTAGCTTTGTCATGACGCGAGGCTCTCACACCGTAAGTACCTCAATGTAGTGATTGATTCATTGGGGTCTGAGAGTCGCATCATTTGCAGTATTTGTTGTCCTGTTGTTAGCGTCATCCTTCCCCACCCCCCCCCCCCTGCCCCCACCCAATCGCATCGATCTTACCGAGGTTGAACCGATGATCGGTCTGGGTGGCACGAATTGCCGTCTCTGAGATCCGATCTGACCCCCCCCCGCACCACGACTCCCCGGGCAACCAAATCCACACACACAAAAAGAGACTACGACAGACGCCAGCCATAAGTGGACAGACGTGAATAGTTTAACCGCAAATTAGTAACCCACTTGCAGCCAGCATTGGTGCTGGCAGTCAACGAGACAGGTGTTCGTACCCGCGGACCTTATAACGCAGGTTTCACGATGGATTCAAGAGCATGCGGGACTAAGCCACCGAATATGCCGTTTGGAACGTCAACAGCCTTATAAACCTATTCCAGTAAATCTTGCTCCTTCCATGCACACATGCAAGTTATCAATAATATTTATGATAGAAGCTAACAGGCGAGTTCCAGGTAGCAGTTCAGAAGACGAAGATGCGATCACCGGAACAAGAAATTTATTGGTTCGAAGTTTTGGATTTTCACTCGAATCCATCATCATCTGCGAATGTCTCTGATGATGGATTTGAGTAAGAATCCGCAACGTCAGGCCAATAAATTTCTTGTTCCAGTGATCGCATCGTCGTCTCCTGAATCATATTTATGTCAACTAGGACATACCCCGACAGAAGATGAGCATTACTGTACTTTCATGCCTAGCAAATCAGTATCCACCACTCATTCTGCTGCCAGATGCTAACTTTTTCAGAGGTCAGTACGCCATGTCGGATGCTTCAGAAGAAGATGGAACAAAAGTCCAGGGAGCGACTGTAATACTAAATTTTTAGTCGCCCCTGGTCCGATCGAACCTTCCGAGATCTTCGACATGACATGAAACTCGTTGCATGGTACAAATGCGAGGGTAACGCGGGCAAAATTGTGGATTTTTATGCCAGAACTCATGTGCTGCCTGTGCTGGGCACATGAAAAATCAGTTAGAGAAGGGGAGGCCGACAAATATAAGGGAGACTGTGATGGCTAGTTTCGACCTGCGGACCGTCATCAGGCATCCACGCTCAACCCCAGATCTAAGTGACCGGGGACTCGAGCCCGTACCTTTCAGTTGTTGATCGTTGAGCAATCCAGCACTTCTCCACCTAACTCCCGGGCACGTTTAGCGACCAGTGGACCCGGGTTCGAACCCCTGATCATTCAGACCTGCGATTAGGTGTGACTGGCTGACGACGGCTAATAAGTCAAAAATGAGCATCCTAGTCTCCATTGTCTTTGTCGAGATTCCTTCCTGCATGATTGATGGTCGCTGTGCGATTGCTTACTAGGTCCCCAGGTTGAGCCTCAAGCCGCAAAGGGACGAGTCCGTCCCACAGTCTCATGAGCGAACGTCAATCCTACGGCGTAAAGGTGTGCATACAGTGAGTGACCGATCTCAAGATAAGCTGGCCGAAGTTCTGAAACGCATTTTCTATTAGGAAGAATTACTAAGGTAGGGTTGTAATATTGATTATTGTGCGGCCTTATCCCATAATATTTCGGACTCGCCAGGATACTGGCTTTCGAACGCACTTCTTTTCGATCTCCTAAAGAAACCGCGCTCGGTAAAAAGTGATTACTCAAGTAGCATGCATTTTTCACATTGATTTTCGATGGTCTTAAAGTTCAAATATGTTTTATAGAAAACATGCAAAACAATATGCTCTCTCTCATTCCCTTGGTAGAGAATAACACTGTCTTCATATTTTATGCTAAACGAAAGGGTATATTTAAATTTAGAAAAAGTCTTCCAACTCCCAAATAATTTTAAACCTGACCAGCCGTTGCATTAGCGTTTAGCCATTTCAGCCTACAGGGTGCATGCTTTCCACTTAAGGAAAATCAATAACGCCTCCACGCCTTTAAGAATATACTATGTAGAGTTCGTGAAATTTCGCAATGAATGCGGACTATGTTATACACTTCTATAAAATATATCAGAATACATAAGACCATCAAAAATCAATGTGAAAGATGCATGCTACTTAAGTAGTCATTTTTCATCGAGTGTGACATCTGTAGGGGATCGTAAAGAAGTGCATTCAAAAGCCGACATCCTAGCGAGTATTAAATATCATTAGGTTAGGCCGCACAATAATCACTATTACAGCCCCACCTAAGTAACCCTTTCTAATCGAAGACACATTTCGAAATTTCCGCCAGCATTTCATGAGTTCGACTACACACTGCATGTTATCGTGGATAGTGCGCTGACGGAACGGGGTACAGCGATATGCCCATTCCCTTGCGCTTTGGGACTCAATCTAGAGACCTCGCAGGCAGTAGCATGGCGACCAGTAATCATACAGGGAGGAGTACCGACAAAAACAAGGGAAACTGGAATGTTCATCCAAGTCTCCTTTGCGTCTGTCGTTACTCCTTGCTGCATCAAAAGAAGAGTTACAAGGTGATTTTTTATAGTAAAGTATGAGTGTGTGCTCCTACGTTTGCCAACCGTAATTGAACTAGCAGTTGGTAGCATTCACACCCTTTTTCCACGATCTTCCGTGGAAAAGGGGAATGACAGAACTGCCAGCGGATGGCGCCGCCTATTAGACTTTCGTAGTATACTTGTGTCTTTAGGTGTTCGAAGCATGCTTAGCGCTATTAATCCGAGCTCCACTGTTACAGGCATCCAACATGCAACACTGTTTCTGGAGTGGCCGGGTATTGCCATCGGGCGCAAGGCCCTGACACGACCTGAACTGCCCACACGAATGCTTTTGCTGAATGCAAGGTGGTGAGGAAAATGCCGGACTTCCTCGGTTTTTGGCAGACAGTCCAATATTTCATTTTATTTCGAGTATAAGAGTAGTTAGTTTTTAAAAGTCTACCATACTTCGCTCCTCCACTGACATAACTACGTGAGGAGATAGTACTTTTGACATTATCAGCCCGACTGGGAGTCGCCAAAGAGCAGCAAGGTTGTTGCAGTATTCTAGTGACAGAATTATTTGATGCATCATCTAACATCATGCATTCTGACTGAAGCTCAACACAACCTGGAAGGCCGCCCACACGAGACGTTTCGGAAAGCTGTCAGAGGCGCGTCTTCAACTGGGTGTCTACCCGAATCCGCACGGCAACAACTTGCTTCCTCAGATCTGTCACATGACCGGTGGTGAAGAGCCCCTTCCGGAGGAATTCGATGCCCGGACAAAGTGGTCTAACTGCCCCACTATCGGCGAGATCCGTGATCAAGGCAGCTGTGGATCCTGTTGGGTAAGGTCATTTTCACAGTTTAATTCCTTGAATGAGGAAGACGTCCTGCAGTTAGGGTTCTTTTCGAAATTCTGCTGAGTCAGATAACAACAGAGAGAGGTAAAACGTTCCTTTTAACTAATGGCACTAATGCTCGGTTATCTGACGCGAGCGCCCAACAAGACAATTTATTTGATTTATGCTTTCTACAACACAAAAATGGAAGGTGTTGTTTTGCCTGACACTTGGTACAGTCTGTAGCTTTGAGAACTGGGATTTTTATAACGGATTATGGGAGATCAGAAGCTTACGCGGTTTGTGAATTTTTGCTGCTATACGGAGTGCACAGACGTTTGCTGACGGATTGAGCCCTCCAGTTCTCATAGTCTGTTTCAGATTAATGTTCTGGATATTCTCACTCTGCATATTTTCCCAAATGGATTTTTGTCGCTACTTATTTGTCGATACGGGCGAGAAGACTACTTTTAGGAAGTAGTTGGAGGTAGGGGAATGCGGTCGCTCGAACGATAATTTTATTCCTTGACATTTCGGATTCCCACTCGAATCCATCATCAGACAGTCGCGGATAATGGTGATAGACGCATAAGGGATGCAGTATTGATAGGATGCATTTGCCATGAAACCACATACCACTCACAAATAGTAGCAGCTTCTCTATTCATTGCCGGTGGTTGTACTTGGCGTGATGATTGCTTACTTGCCCGAATCCGAGTTTTTAATTGTCACGAGTCCGTCACTGCCACTAGTTTAGTTCGCAGATATTTCCGATGAAAGGGGAATTTTTTCGCCCGTCCCCTGCGTGGCCACTTACTCTACTCAGTCAAAGTTTCGGCACAAAATATAGAGGGGGGATCGTTGCGCTTATAAACAGACTGTGAGTCAGAAAACAATGACCCAGGCAGCTTGTGGCTCACACGATGATGGATTCGAATGTGAATACAAAACAACAGGCAAGTAAAATTCCTGCTTCAGAAATTGTACCTGATTTTTGGTTATTTAGATGCGTCTCTTCACTTTTGATGAACGAATGGCTTAAAATATTACTTCTTTAAAAGAGTAATATATGGTACGAAATCCAAATGTCCCTCCATTATTTGCCACCTGAGTGTCTAGTGTTGTGGATTAGAGACCGTCCTCCTGAAAGAACCATGGATCAACAGAAGGTTGTAGGAAATAAGGTTACTTTGCAGTTAAAAAGTAGTTTTTGTCAAGTTATGTGTTTGCGGATTAAGTAAGCAGAACTGTTCGAACCCATGTTTGTGCAAGACTCTGGCACGGAGTAGGGCAGACTTCCTGAGCTCGCGTCACATCAGACGGAGTCAATTTTCTCTGAAGAAAAGTAACTACACTCCGGAGATATTTATTTTGCTAGGAAGTAGAAACTTTCACTGAAACAAGAGCTTCATTCGCCTGACGTTTCGGATTCACGCTCGAACTCATCATCAGAAACAGTAACAGATACGGGTCAGCGACATTTGTTTGGCCTAACTATGAAATGCTCGGTGAACTCGTTGGGGCCTGAACCCATGACAACAAGGGAAAGCTTGGATACAGCCAAAGCTCTAACCACCTGAGCTACGAGATCCCACCTAGAGCAGTGAGTTTAATCACATTTGGATCAAGTTACTCGCCCATCCTATTGCAACCTATGGAACCCACGTAACTTGACCCATATGTAATCATACTCAGGGCTCCTGGTGAGGCCCCGTAGCTCAGGTGGTTAGAGCGTTGGTTGTACTCAAGCCTTCCCCTTGCTGTCTTAGGTTGAAATTCTACCGAGGTCACCGAGTTTTTCCCAAATGGGTCGAAATAAGTCATTCACAGTATTCATAAACACCTACTTATCTCAAAGCAGACACAAAATATGGACTCTCTAATTATTTATTTGAATTAATTTAAAGTAAATAATCTTAATAGGAAAAAAATTTGGATTGCGCAGACTTCCTAGTGCCTGGTGCGACGGTGGAGCGTATTGTTGACGATAAATTAACCGGAAAAGCGAGTCGAGTAGATAAACAATCAAGCACTGTGTCCTGCCTTTTCCCCGTTTGAGTTTTGTCGGAAGCGAAAATCCCAATTCGTAAAGGCGTAAAGATTGGAACGGCATGAAGGGCTTTTTTTATCGCTGAATGGATGGGAATGGCTCCGACCAGGAATCGAAACCGTTTGCAATTCCTGTTCGGTAAACGGTGCTTTGTGGACTAGACTGTTACGAATATCAATGAGGATCTGTTCGTTTTACTGACTAGAACAACAGGGCAGCTTGGAAGCTGAGAAAAATCTGCACTGTTTTCACGACGCATCTGCGATCTCTCACGATTCACCAGTGTGTCGAGGCATGGATTTTGTCAGAGACTGCTCTACCAGCCAAACTGATGACTGAAGTCTTATCAATCCACTTGCATTTTGCCCTTACTCAGGTGTTGACTTTGTTGAAGTTACAATAAAGTTTCCGTTTTCCAATCCATGATAACGACAAGTAGACAAATATTTTTTACACATGCCGACAATATGGTCGAATTTTCGCAAGCATGTCGCAGACTGTAACCGGGTCTGACCAGACAGTATCAATGCCCTAAGAATCCCGATGGCCTCCAACGGAGCGCAGAAAGTTATTTTATTGATGAACGTTTCCTAATTCGGCTGACTGCAAAACAACTAATCAGGGTCCCATTCTCCGACCTTCTCAACCTGAGTTTTGGTATGAAGCCGCGCAATAACAAGCGCACTTTTTATTCTGAGGTGGTCCAATTTGGTACAGGTTTTCATTTTCTACTTCCTAGCATCATGCTACCAACAGTATGTGAAGAGCGCGCATGAACAAACTGGTGTCACTTAATGAATGCAGGCCCCCCCCCCCCTAATAGGTCATTCTAAGCAAGCATTTGGGTTTTCACTCTTTCAGGCATTTGGCGCTGTGGAGGCCATCTCGGACCGCATCTGCATTCACACCGGGGGGAAGAAGGTGGTGAGAGTTAGTGCTGACGACCTTGTTTCCTGCTGCACCAGCTGCGGCAGTGGCTGCAACGGCGGTTGGCCAGCTGCGGCCTGGAAGTACTGGGTGCAAAAAGGTCTCGTTAGTGGTGGTCTCTATGGCGATAACACCACCTGCCGACCCTACGAAATTCCACCCTGCGAACACCACACTCAAGGTGACCTACCTCCGTGCAGCGGCGATGCTGAGACACCTGAGTGCCGCAGGGAGTGTCAGGCGGGCTACCCAACACAGTATGCGCAGGACAAACATTATGGTGAGCTTTCGACTTTGTTTACATCTTGATGGATCCTTTTTTGTCAGAGAAACTCAAGTTAAATCCACAGGGTAGCGTACAGCTTCTGTTGTCATACTTCATTTAAAACGAATACCACGTTTTATTTTTTCGATCAGTTTTGGCTTATTGGTCGTATCACCTCCAAGTGCCCTACTAGCAGTCGAACGCGTATCGAGTTCGCCTCGGGCTGGAGTCCTTGACCGGCCGAACTCTCATCGACCTCGGAAATGGCCCTCTGTTAGAGTCCATAGCGATATTTATTAGTCGGTCACAAAGCAAACATTTTCCGCATGAGTACAATTCAGGATTCGAAGGTCCGCCTAAAATCAATCCTACACAAAGTTCGAAAAGATTTGATAACCGAATCTCAACTAACACTTTGTTACTATCAGAGTTGCAGCAGCAATAGTACTAGCGGTAATAATAATAGTTGCACTTGTTGATTTTGTTGTTTTCACCGCTGCAGCTGCCGACAACTGAAGTAAAACGGCTGATTTTGGAAGCGGATGGCAGATGAGAACCGGCAGTATTTCAATGTCCCCCCTACTTTAATATAGTGAGCTCATTCTCATGCATGGTAAACTGTTTTAACATTTTTATGTTACTTTTTTTCAAGGACTAAAAGCCTATACTGTGCATGGACGTGAGGAACAAATAAAGAAGGAGATTATGACGAATGGGCCGGTAGAGGCGGATTTTGAAGTCTATGCTGACTTCCTTAACTACAAATCAGGTGTCTACCAGTACACCACGGGTGCTCTGCTCGGCGGTCATGCTATCCGCCTTCTTGGTTGGGGTGTTGAAAATGGCACCCCATATTGGCTGGCTGCCAATTCCTGGAACTCTGACTGGGGCGACAAGGGCTATTTCAAGATCCTTCGTGGCAGAAATGAGTGTGGCATTGAGAGCGACATCGTCGGAGGAATTCCCAAAGAAGTTTGAAGGTGGAGTACGCTATCCACGAGGCCTAAGCTTGTCAGCCTCCTTTCCTGTAACTTCTCTTTCGGTTGGGCTTAAACTCTCTTAAAGAACCTTGATAATAATTGTCTTCTCTGTTTGGTTGAGGATTTTTAAGAACATGTTATAATCAAGTCAGCTGTTGCCATTTCATGCATTGATCATGAAGACGGACGGGTTTGGGAGTTTTCAAACATATTCATCTTCTGAAGGATATGTAAATGGACACAGCTTGACTGCAAAATAAAATTAAAAGTTTGGTTGTCAACGTGAGATGTGTAGATTTACGCATGAGTAAGGAAGATTGCAGGTCGGCAGGAAGGTGTTGGTGTCTGGAATGTCCCTAAAATCCCGGTACTTCGCAAATACCCGAAACAGGATGAGCGAGGTATCTGCGTATGCCCCTGCCTATAGTCTGCAGCTGAGGCACTTTGTCTTAATCAATGGTCGAGGGATCTAAGATGCTGAATACTTATATAAATAACTGGAGAGCTTGCGGTGTCGCATCCCTGTAGACGGAGCATACTGTCATTCAAGTTACCTGGGTTGGGGTCGACCGCCTAGAGGGGCCTGCCGTAGTATAGGAGCAAGAAAAGCATTATGGTAATTGCGAGTTGAGATGGAGATATAAATCTTAGGAACCCCTTCTACTGAAAATGGAGAGGGTTGAAGCACCGTAAGGAATAGTTTTATTATTCTGAGCTTTCGGATTGGTTATGAAGTGTATTTGCGGAGCTTAACTGACAACAGTAAGGCAAAAATTAGGAAGGGCGACTCGAAAGACGGCTTCATCTCCTTCCCCTGTTCGCATCCTCTTGGCATTTGTGGCAATCGTCTGGCTGCGTACGGCTTCACAGGTGGTGGGTATCTGTCGCACATTTATCGATAAATTTGTGCCTCCGGCTTCCTTACACATAAACTGTAATCTTAAGCCATAGATTGTTATGAGGCCATGCTCACGTTTTAAAGATCTCCCTAATCATTAGCTATCTATATAGGACAATTCAAGAATTTCGTCAAAATATAAGTAACAGTCTCTGACAAGAAACGACGCTCCCGAGTTATTTGTAATTTCTATTTTGCGCAGTCTCCGTGAATTTTTAGTACTGTTTACCTCAGACCACTGAACATCTGTGTTAAAAGCTTTATCTGGTTGTAGTGGACTCCGAATCCTTGCAAATTCCAAAATTAAAAAGTTCGACTGGTATTTTACGACTTTAAGGGAAATACGTGTCGATGACCGTATTTCAAAAATTGCGTTGGTTATATAGAATGACGCGGTGGTATGCTAGCTTCTGACTGAAAAGTTTAACCTTGACGACTAATCACGTTCGAAGGAAACCACTGTTTCTGTAACATTCCTCCCTCAGTTTTCTGCTTTTTAACCATATCTCGAGAGCGGAATGCGCCAAATTTCAGTTAGCTGTTGTGGCCAAGCAGGAATTCACGGCTCTGTGAAATTGTGTTCTGAAGAAAATGAATACTTTGGTTCCGAAAGTTTCTTCATTTTGGCATAATTTTCGGAGCCTTCTCATGAATATTTGAGTGGCCAAATATCAGCAAATTACGTCCAATAGGCCGGAGGTATTCGTGTATTCAGTGGACATCAGAAAGTCTCTCTCCGGGTACGTGGAAGCAAAAATAAACGTACACTCAAACAGCCCGAATCTTATAGTCCGATAACCATTGGGACAAATGAAAACGCAGGTTGGGCTTCAGTATGTGCATAAATAGGCAAACTCTAAAGGGCCCAAATGTTTCGCAGTTTTAAACGGCATATTCAATGAACTCATAATTTCCTACATAACAGACATCGAACATGAATGTAAAGGTGTCCACCATTTAACTGGTTAAGCCATCTAAATGTAATTCGGCACAGGCCAATTTTGAATAGATAGACAAAGTGAGGTCATTGCCCGAGGAATGACTCGTTGAAAGCATCCCACATTTGTCCATACGAATCTCACGGTAATTCTTCGCCTGACTCACATAACTCACAAGAAATTAGCGTGACACGATGCGTCAACAACCTGATGTTTCCTTTCCTGAGAATAATAAGGAGATTCTTGTCGCCCTCGTTGACTAATTAAGATTGGAAAGTCCTAAGACAGCGAAACATGTACCATTTTGCTCTGGAGACATGAACAATACACTTATATATTATTGCATATCAGAACTCTCCTGCAGGCTGGAAAAATCTCCACTTTTTGCACATCTAGCACCAAAAGAATGGAGGCTAACGAGGACGGACCTAACAGAACCCGTATGGCGTAACGTACAAAGAAAATTAATAAACAGAAGCTCTCGCTGTTGCTAAAGTGTAATACCGCAGAGTAGTCAATCTAGGTATTAAGGACTCCAAGTAGCATGACTTTGTAATTTATTCGTATGACATCGACCACCCGAAAATGATTTGCAAAGTCTGTTGATGGTGCCGGGACGTATACTGTCCGTATCTCGGATTATTCCAAAGCCAGATATTTATTACACTAAAAAGTCACGAAGTTCAGCACAATTAAGGGTAATAGACAGCATTTTTGAATGGCCTGTTGAAAAAGTGACGAGGAGATATGTGAATCAAACCAAACGCACTACAGACAGAGTTTTAGTGGCCCTGTAAGTTAACTTGCAAATATTCGAACACGGGCAATGGGACCTATATACCATAATAATTACCAAGAACGAGAATAATATCGGCGTCCAATAGGTGTTAAACAAGCCTATTATACCATATTGTATTCCATTACACATCCACGTTGGCTATGGATGCGGGCAAGGCGATGATTAGACTTGGCAACGCCTTCCAGTCCATGTAAGTGAAAATTTTCAGGTAAGCATGCGGTTCCCTTGTGTTTTGACGCACATATAGTCGTGTGACTGTCGGCAACGAGACGTTTTTTCATACAAAAGTCAGACAGAATAGTAAAAAGGAGAAGCCTAACTCCCACAGGGCATGCACGGGCAGCCCAGATCTCCGCGGCAGAAATTGTTACATCATGTCGCCAGCCAATGGTTATTGTCAATAAGCATGGCGAGAGGTGCGTGCATGCGCCTGAGCTATACCCGCCGGGCAGCCAATCAGTCAAAGAAATGTTGATCGGCCTAAAGCTGTCGTTACGCCAAGGAGATAAGTCACGTGTGACACAGGCGTTCAACTGACAAGTGGTGTTAAGTGGACCAAAGGCAATATGGGCAAGCGTCCGAACTGGCGATAATGACGAGGGACCTCTACGCTCTTCTCGTGTTCTTCATGAATGCATCTATGAGTGGTCCGTCCCAGGCACCAACAACCCCTGTTAAAATGAACACGCGCCACCTTCTAGACGTAACGATGCTCCTCAGGAAGTTCATGTAAATGTCTTGTTGTGACCGATGCGAAGGAACCATCGAAAGGCGGGGCGCCGTCTTACATCCCCTCAATTTTTTGGGCCGTCTATCTGAGAAGGGGAATAGTTTATGCGCAGTTATTCCGACTTTATATGACGAATACTGCATGTCTTTCGAAAGTTTTGTCCTCCTCCTTTGATCCATTTCCAGCATTTTACAAACCCTTTTTGGTCAGGGGAACCGCGCCTGAAACCTCTATTTCGGATATAAGCCAGCAAAGACCCTAAACACTTTCCTAAACAGTTTCTCCCCCACATCGAATAAAAACGTCTTCATAGGAAGAAACACCAGTTACCCATACGGCAGTCTATACACATAAGGAAGAGGACTTTTAATTACGCAATAGCATTTCGAGATCACTAGGGTTCCGGGACATTCAAAAGACAATTCCTAAATGGGGTTTCGACAAAGGCTGGCTTCGATGTTTGATTTCTTCGTTTTGACCCGAATTGTGCCGTCATCTCCAACAGCAAACTTGAGGGGGAGTTTTTAAAACCACCTGCAAAGGAGACTGAGGCTTTTTAGTATGGTTCGGCTACAGTTATTACACGTGACTTTTTGTCAATCTGTGGTGCTAAAGGAAACCACGACTCCCCTACACGTCAGTCCGGTCACATAATCGCTGACCTACATTAATAACAGTAAAGGGTCGCTAACCAAGTCCTAAAGAATTCCGATCGCAACCGGTGATGGCACCTAATTTGTTTTTATTGTAACCGGGCTAACAAGAAGTCCTCTGTCAAAGTCAGTAAATGAAACCTACCCAGATTCTTATATCCCATAAAGTACAGTTCCGGAACACTAGTGCAAGCGTTCACGTAATCCCCGCAAATGATATTGGCCTCTCTATCCTATTCTAGTACGCAGTACGAATGTTCCGTTTAGCAGAACATATTAGTCAAGCGGATTGACTTGTTTTCAAAACATGTTCGCTTTCGGAAATTCTTTTCTTTGACAAGACATACGGTAGATTTGTTTGCGGCAATTTCCGTTATTTCGGTAAACGAGCGGTTAGTTCACTGATTTCCATTTGTAATCACCTTTTCGCGACCCACAGTTATAAGTTTAGAGTATGCCAGCCACTTTATAGTCAAGTGGGAAGGCGCCTTGCCCAAAGGACAAATGGATGATAGGCTAGTGGTTTAAATATTTGGCATGGTCGTACAGATTTCGAAAAAATACGCGCAGGCAATTCCTTCCACATAAATTCCACTGGAAAATCGATATTTGCTAAAATCTTACCATTGTTTTAACTGAAATGGTTGGTTGAATAAAATTTGTCCTGCTGATAAAAACGAATGCAAAAAATGACTTAGATACCCCAATTTTAAGAGGGTTTATGAAGGCCCTATTCGTCCACTCAACTTGCCCGTTGTCTTAGGGGAGCGCCAGGGTCATTCTTTTCTTCTGAAAACGTAGTCGGTGGCATACACCGAGTATAGACTTATTTTCAAACGAAAATCCGAAGTTCAAGTGAGTCGGGAGGATACCGTCAAAATAGCAGATCAAGTCGTCAAAAACGCAGTTATAATTGTTGGTGCATCTTGTCTGCGAAGTAGCACTGCTTCTGACTGGTGAGTGGAATGGCTGTTCATAGAAAGGGTATGGTGATATAATAACAATAATAATTATTATAGTAATAATGATGATGATAATAATAATAATAATAATAATAATAATAATAATAATAATAACAATAATAGTATCTAATGCCAGTTTGCAGGCATTGTCAGGAAAACATTAAACACAAATCCGACCAGCAGTGGAAAAAACCCCGATAAAAAACCAAGAGGATTGTGGTTTTTTATAGTTTGGACGGTTCAGGAGAAAAAACACTGCTGACCATGAAATGACGACAGTCACGAAAGGGAGGGGTAGCACTGCATATGATATTATCAGTCGCCAGTTCTTTTCCTGAAGTTTGGACTGGACTAAACAGAAGCAATATTGACTAAAGAAATTGGCCCTGGTGAGACCGGCCATAGGGATCAGATACCATGAACGCCATCGCCACAGTATATTCGATCGGTGGATTCAGCACCCAAAATTTATGGAAGTTTTTGGAATGTAAAAAACGAGTAATAGTTCTCTTAAACTAAGGATAATTTTGCTGAATGTTCACACTTCTGAATAATTTATTCCAAATAGCAGCTGTGCTCATGGAAAATAATCGACAATATTTGGCGGTACGTGCCAGAGGAAGAAATGAAAAGACCTCACGGTGACTGTTACGTCGGGGGTGGACAAACTGCCTTAAAGTAGTGAGTGGGTCAAGGGTATCATTATATAAAAGCTTAATAGTAAAAAAAGTCCCTCTTGTAATCTCCGATACCACATTGGATGAAACCTGTAAGTCAGCAAAGTTCTTGTTAAGACAAATTCCTGTGTGCCGGGGTTAAAATTCTCTTGCTAAAAAATGTTGGACGGATTCTATTTTCTTCCCCTCAGCAGCACGCATGAGGCTAAATAAAAACGAACAGTATTCCAGGCCAGATCTAACGTACATGTTATAAAGGCGCATTCTAATAGCGCAAGTTTTAAAGTTTCGGAGAATAATCCCGGTCATTCTACGTGCTTTGGAGACTACCAGGGCGCAGTGCTCGGAAAGATTAACACTCTTGGAGTATGATATACCCAGATCCTTAACAACTTCAGGCACATGTATGTCGCGACCGTCCATACTTAGTTGAGGTTAGTGGTCGTCGCCAACCACTATGACTGAGCATTTATGCCGAGAGAGAGAGAAAGGCACCATGTGCGGCACCCCTGGACAAAGGCTTGTAGGTCACTCTTTAGGAGCTTGAGCACGATGTCACGATCTGCCGGCTTATTCCTGTATTCAACTCTCAGATCATCGGTATACATAAAGGACTTACCATTCTGAAATAAATCGGGTACATCGTTAACAAAAAGGCAAAATAAAAGAGGGCCGAGTACACTACCCTGAATGATTTCACTCCTCACGCATGTGGGGTTGGAGATCGCATTGGAAATCTTAACTCGTTGTGTGCGAGCGCCCCAGTAATAGGATACAAAATTCAGACGTTTGCCGCCTATTCCGAAAAAGGACAGTCTCAAGAGAAGAAAAGCATGCTGAAAACGATCAAAAGCCTTAGCAAAATCGAAGTAGACTCTGTAAAGTGCAAAATCGTTGTCCCTATATTGGAGAACATCGTCAAAGAAGGAGAGCTGACAGATGTCACAAGACCAAACTTTGAGGAATCCATGCTCTGTAGCGTTCACTAAGTTATTCTCTGTTAAGTGGCACATCATCTTATCTTTGATCAATGTCTCTAAGATCTTCAAAACTGCGGGGAGTGTGTTTTTTGGCCGAAAGTTATCGAATGACGTAGATTTGTCATGCTTGGGAATAGGCAAAATGTGTGATTCCTTCCACAAAGTGCGATAGGTTTCAGAAGTAGGGAGAGAAATTGCTCCAGTTGTGCTGCTTTCGAATTTTGGAATATAAAGCACGTCACCATGGACGGTGGAGGTGGGCGGAACCGTCGATGAGAGACTGTAATGGGATGTGCAGATAGGTCTTGTCGAGAAATGCGAAGACCCTCCACTCAACTGTCGCTACCAGACAACTGTCTATTCACTATTTCTCCCCTGGCGCACATGGCCTAATTTATGATGGAGGAGGGTATGTACCCGAATTACCAGGCTGCCTGGTACAACAACCCCATGTGTAGAATTAACAGTATCTCTAGCGAGGCTCAGACTGTTTTCAATGGATGAATTGGACTACTGATTACGCAGAGAACGTTTGGTCCAGAATGTCCACCCTGAGGTCTTCGTCAGTAGGACGACGTCATCCTGTACGTTGGTAATTGCATACAATGACGGTGTTTGAGTCGGTGCTCTACTCCACAATCCAGGGATAACTTGTGGGCTCTTTTATGTGCACTGCACTGGCTACGCAACTTATTATATGTGGCATCAGACATCGTCCCACCAGAACTGCGAGACAGCATATCAAAGTTAGTGTGCTTAGGCCCTAAGTGGTATTGGTACGTGAAGTTATAGTGATGGGGAGTTTTCTTCCATCTGACTGTGAGCCTTTCCGTATCTTTCGTATTTTATAGCCACTGTAGGGGTATATAGCCAGTTCGAACGGTGAAGAGTTTCCTAATTTATAATGCATCAGTGTTTGGTGAAAGCTGTTACTGTCGAAGCGTTTCGGCGATAATTACATTACTTGCGCTACTATTTCAACATCACCCTAATTTTAAAACGTACAGGTTTTTTGGTTCCAACTGAATCGGTTTACGACAAGATTCTACTTATGGCGAACTAGCTGGCACCCCTATCTAGTACAAACAGTGAGTCTGTGCGTCTTAGATAGTCTGAGTACTTCTGCGGACAAGCCGTATGTTTTCAGGCCTTCCATACCTCAGTTCAGGTGAACATATGTCCTTTCTTTGCTAGCCGAGACAATAATCAAACAAAAACGTTCAATATGGGATAAAATTGCGGCAACCTGATGCTGGTTACAGAAACCCGCAGAATACTGCCACGAATTTAGGGTTGAGCCATAGCTTGGCTGCATCGATTTTCTCAGAGGAAGCGTGAATGCCTTCTCTGTATATCCTGTCCCGTGCATGTAAACATTTCCTGCTAAAGTTGTACTTCCGAATATTTGGGTACGACCCTACGTCAAGTAGTGCTGTTAAGATGGCCGTTCGGTTCTGACTGTAACATGTTATCGTGCATTCGAAAGCAAGTGCGCGGCCATCCGAATTCTCCAAAACCCACGGGGAGTTAAAATTGGTTATTATTTGGAGATTTCCTTGTATTTTGCATCAGATATCATCTGAGTTTGCAAAAGGTGGGCAATAGCATTTGAATCCTTATACACTCTCATACTATAAGCAATGACTGATCTTAAATTTGATGCAAGTAAACTAAATCTCTCGGCCATCTTTCTTTTGCAGAACTTTGTTGGGAAGCATAGAAAATTTTTGTGATTTTCTACCCGCTATTTGCAGTAGCCTAGCAAGCCTAGCAAGTGATCATACACTCGGTATCATTAGAAGCTGCAGATAAATCAAATCGTAGATTTAGTTTCGTTATCGGTAACATACCCCACACGATCGACCCAACACTAATAATTCAACAACTTATGAACTCGCGTTGCCTAAAAATCTCCGTAGCTCCCACCAGACTGTTATACTTTGGCAGCAAAAGCATACCACTCTTAGTGACCTTATATCCACGAACAGAAGCCGATCTAATACTATCAAACCCTGGATTAAACAGAACTCGGCAAAACCCAAATTCACCCATCGGTCCAGATCGCACGCCTTTGTAAATGTGTAAACTTCCAAAAGAGACAACGGGTTTAAACACGATAATCAGCATGCCGTTCCCTCAGTCAAACCCCTAGCAAGTACTTCTACCTCTGGCACCAATAATAAAAAACTAATGGCCCGGTATGAACAAGAAAGTCAACATACTGACCCCTCAGTTTAGCCTCTTGCAGATGCTTTTGATCCTGAAACCCGTGATAAATACTCGCATCTGCAAAGGCAGTTAGAGAGGGTAGGCGGAAACAAACAAAGCGTGCACAGCAAGACACCAACACTCCACCAGAACAGAACTAAGAAACAGATCTCGGACGCAGTCATGTAACAATATTAAATAGTAAAAACGTTCTGCTACGACGCTCAAGAACGATCAGCCAAAAGCAGAAAATGTTCGCCAAAGAACGAATTCGGGCCAAAAAGCTTTTCCGAGCACGCCATCCCAACCAAAATGCTCCAAATATTTAGCAAAAAGAACTACGAGTTCTCTAAATTCCAATCGGGACGAATAGACTTTTATAATAGCATCTCAGCTCCTCAAAACTTACCTGGGGGGCATAGGAATCAGCCAAAGCATTCTATTTTTTCAACCATCTTAACACCTAGTGACAACCCAACAATTAACATGCGCCTACGAGCTTTTCCAACTGAAACCCGCTCACCCACAATTACCACTTAGTTGATCCGCCTCACCAACTGAGACCTAATTCATACGCTCAACTCGCACCATAGGCATCACCATACTTTCTAACAGCCGCACAGTCGCCACACTTAAGTCCATCATACCATCGCAACACCGCAAGGTCTTTTTATTTATCCTCTATCACTCACAGTTGAATATCGTAGGTTCTTTTTTTGTAAACGTAACGGCAATCTGGAACAAGTTGCCTGCGAATATAAAACTTCTGCCAAATCACCCTTTGTTTAATTTAGGTATCGCTCGTTTCCTGCAATCGGAGCAACTTTCATAATTTTGAGCGCCAAATCTGCCAAAGTAATCTCTTGTAGTGGTGGAATTTGTAACCTCCAATCCCTCTAACAGGTTTCATCTTGGAGAGAGTGATGTTGGCCCTGTAGCCCGCAACCCAGCGAATAATTTCTTTAGTCGACAACAAACGACTGTTCGCCCATGCGCCCTTTTCTAGTGCAGAGTCCTAATTTAATAAAAAGAAATCGATAATGAAAACATTCACTGCATCAGTACTAACTATTTCTGTTTTGGACCACCGTTATTTCACGTACTGCGATTTTTATCTTCTGAATAAACCAAACTGCCCATAACACCACTGATTGTATTTAGTCATCAGGAGTTTTTTACTGCTACCTTGATCCATACTGCGCATTTGTGTTGAAGATGCTATACTTTGTTGTTATTGTTATCATTGTTATTATTTTTATAAGGCATTGAGGTCGCTGACGAGAGTGGCAAGGCAACGGCGACTTGGATGACCGTGCACGCCATGTTTTCATCAAACGGAGGGAAGACGACTTTTTCTTCAGACGACGGCATGGGGAATTACATGACGAGGGATTTTACCCAGATGGTGCAGTCATAACGGCAGGGAAATGGACACCTAATTTTATGTCCCAAGTCGAGTTTGACACTAGGGCGAAGACGTGTTCTTCGGGACCAAACGTAGGTGAAATGTGTAACAGGGTTTTGTCGATGCATTTGACTTCCTACCTACTGCTGAACATGGGAGTTGTTACGCGCCGTAGACGTAGGCTATTATGTCACGTCAGTCACTGCGCCCAATCCAAGTGACAGTTTGACCGTCGTTGCCGACGATGTCCACCGTGTGCTCAACAGCAAATTGTACCGGGCACGGTGACTTTCACGTGATTTAGTTCGTAATGAATGTGGACTTGCGCAGTATCTACTGCACTCTCTCTTCCTCTCTCCCCTGGACCCGGTGTCAAGACGGAGTCAAGAAAACCGGAGGCGGGGAGGGCGCAGGTGACAGGTGCGGCCGATGTCACAACTAGGCTGCCGCCACACCCGGCTCGGATCTCACGGAGTGGGAGTGTCATTGACGCTACATTAGGAAGGATCCATTGCAACCGGAATCTTAGGCCACCAGTCGGCCGTAGCACACAAACACACAACACTGGGTCGACTGAGAAGTCCAAGTTACCCCTTCAGTTGGCCATATTCCAGGCCACGGCATTTAGCGCACCGATGGCTTCAAGCGCATCAAAGTTACCTGTGAGGACGGAAACTCACGGGATACTTAGGTGTCCCTTGGAAATTATTAAAAATGGATAAAGAGATAGGTAACTTGAAAAAAGGAAAAAGCATATGTACAAAGGTCTGTTCGCGGCGCAGTCGGAAAAAAGAAAATTAGTTGTAACAGGAATTATAGAAAAATAACATATGCAAAATATAGCTTGCTCAAGCACAGCTAATGTTGAGGTAAATAGCATTGCGTCAGCAGAGCTAAATACAACAGCTGACTTTTCATTCGATCGAAGGGGAGATCGAAATAGTTCATGTACTTTGTCATAGTCACTCGGTTCAACAGTATCAGTAACATTCAAGGTACACAACCAAACGCTGCGTCATTGCTGGATACTTCACCAAATGACGATGTCGAGAACTATGCCGAATTTCGAGAGCCGAAGAGAAATAAGTGGGCGAAGGTTGAGAAGGTTACACAAAAACGATGTCCAACTCATAGCGAGGCTTATCCTTCACAATAGACGTTCGAGAGGAATCCGATACCCCTAATACAGAAGCCACCGAAAGAAAATCCGTCGAGGACTACAGAAATGGTTCTCTATTGATTTTAGGAAGCGGCGCCAACACTGGCACAAAAGGCACTGCCAACCATAACATTGTTTTTATTGATGCCGCAATTCCGTCAAACAACAGGACATTAAATCACCAGACAAACACCTTGACCGAAACTGTAATATCGCCATAAAGGAGCTCTTAATTCCACTTATTTGATTGCAAATGAAAGGACCGAACACCATCTTAATCGCTTTCAGGCACATTCAAATGCCGCCCTTTAGGATGGAGAGTGTGCTACCGTGCACAAAGCTTTCCATCTAGGAAATGCAAATGACGACTATTCTCAAAGATCTCTGCAAAGAAGGCCATTTGTCTAGCAAAGAGTATGAACGACTGAGACCGGTGGGCTCGACAATACCAAGAATGTACGGCCTTCCTAAAATTCACAAACAAGGGCTACCTCTACGTCCAATCTTGGATATGAGGAATTCGCCCTATCATACCGTTGCAAAATGGCTAGTGGAAAAACTAAAGCCATTGCAAAGTTACCTATACCCTCGAAGTTTAAAAGACTCCTTTGAGTTCGTCGAAGCTATCAAAAATATGAACGTTGGCGGAAGGAGGATGTTATCACTGGATGTATCATCGCTGTTTACCAACGTACCTGTGGCAGAAACAATTAACTATCTTTGTGATGTTATTCGTGATACGAACTACGCCATAGACATGCCTGTGAAAACGCTAAAAGAACTACTGACGCTTTGCACACAAAATGTCCAATTTCTGTGCAATGGTCACTTATACAGGCAGGTAGATGGTGTGGCAATGGGATCACCGCTTGGACCGTTCCTTGCAAATGTTTTTATGGGCAAAGTCGAGAAAACAAGCTTACAAGAGACCATTAATGGCCTCGTCTTCTACCGTCGGTACGTGGACGATATCTTCTGCCTGACGGATGGTACCACCGATACCGAGGAGCTTGTCCAAAAGTTCAACAGTGCGCATCCCTCGCTAAAGTTCACTGCAGAGACCGAGGCAGATAACGAACTTGCCTTTCTCGATGTCCCTCTGCACAGGCAAGAGGATGGGTCTATCCAGCGCAGGGTGTTCCGAAAGAAAACCTGGACGGGACAATATGTTAATTTCCACAGTTTTGTCCCCCTTAACATCAAACGGAATTTAGTCCAGGGATTGGCGGCTGGAGTGAGACGCATCTGCTCACCTGAAGCTATTGAAGAAGAACTTCAACAGCTGCGGAACACACTTCGGGAGAACGGATACCCAGATAGATTCATCCTCCGAAATATTGGGGAACGCGTTGAAAAGCCCACTGTTGAGACTGCGGAAAAGAAAGATGTATTCATAAGATTGCCTTTTAGAGGAGACGCAGAGAGCGAACTAGTCCGACGGCGCTTAACTACAGCTATCACGAGGGCATTCCCTGCGGCGAATTTACGCGTATGCTTCACAAACTCTCCCCTCCTAAGTTTGGGAGGTAAAGACAGACTACCGTTGGAGGCCACATCAATGTGCATTTATTCATTCACTTGCTCCTGTGGAGCAGGATACATCGGCCGCACAACGAGACGCCTGGTAAAGAGGGTACGTAAACATATGCCCGCCTGGCTAGACAGAGGTGAGACCCGGTCGATTTCGAGTTCTATTCTCGCGCATTTAATCGATACAAACCACCGAGTCGATGCCAAGAAAGCATTTCAGGTTGTCTACCGGACACCAACATGCTTCTCTAAAGGCCTACGCCAACGGATACTAGCAACGGCAGAGGCAGTAGCTATACGGTTAGTGAATCCGGTGTTATGTTGTCAGAAAACTCTGACACAAGCGCTTTCGCTGCCGTCGTCAACGCCAACCCCAAGTGCTGAAGCCATGCCGCCTCAAATCCCTAATCACGATGATGGGTACTCCGTGTACTCAACCCAAGATCATTACTCAAAGACTCTCTTACCCCCCTCCCCTAGCCCTGACGACTAACACCCGCCGACCTTCTCATGCGGGCGGCGTGGGGATGATGAGTGTTAATGACTTAATAGCCCTTGAGGCATCTATAAACACTGTTGATTTTGTACATTTTCATTCGTTCATGTAATTGTATTGGCCTGAGGAAGAATTACCGAAAACGTGCGTTCGCCAACTTGACTTTTCAATTTTAACATGGGAATATTTGCGGAACTTAGACAATCCAAATGCAAATGCATCGCGTAAAACGCCATCATCAGGTCCTCTTAAGAGCATTCTTCACAGTGAAGTCTAAGCTTCACACCACTTAGAAGGGAGGACGGCTCTTCATCATTCGCATGGGCAGATGTTTTCAGTCAAATTACGGACCGATAAAAAGACACAACGAGGAAGCTCTGGACAAAACGGAAGAGGAGGGCAGAAGAGGCGGAGAAAGGGTCAAAATAAAGGAAGAGAAAATAATACAGATTAAACTATCGTCCCTCTTGCCAATGCCCTTTGTTATTAGGCCGGTCCCCACCAAGAAGACAAACACTGAAGGTGATGTACTTGAATGCACAGAGCCTGTTTAACAAGATGAATGAACCCAGGACTCTGGTTGACGAGTACATACCAGATATCACAGCTTTGACATGGACGTGACATTCTGAAGCTATTGGAGAACATTAGGTGCCGCTTAGAGGTTATCAACAACTTAGAAGATGCAGGAATGGCTGAGGAGACGGGGTCGCTGTGTTTGTTCGCTGCAACTTAACCGCGGTCCCTGTGCAACGTCTCACAATAGCGGAAGTGGAGTTTTTATCCTTAACTATCTCTACTAAATGCGCCCGGTCACTGGCGTTTGCAGTTGCATACCGTCCCCTAAACCAGATTGCTAAAGGCGATAGCCTTCTCCCATCGAAACTTGGCAAATCCTCCTGGAACATTGATATCCTCATTGTCGGAGGGGGGAGGGGAGGAGTTTTAACGCTCCCAATACCGACTGGCAAGCTTAGACTGATTTAGGTCCGCCGGATACATCCGCCCATCATTTGCTCGAAATGGCCGAGGATAAACTACTTTTCCGGCATGGAATTCTCGAAACACGTGTTTGGGAAGAACAGCGTTCCAACTACCCCAACTTTATGCCCATTCGACACGAGGAAAGTATGCCAGATCTATAAGATCTCCGCCAGTGGATGCTAGTGGTCATATTGTTCTGCTCTTCAAGCACTTCATGTTCTCGCGACTTGACTCGCCCAGAGAACTGGAAATACATACGGTAGGTGACCTAACTCATGAAAGTTGTCGAAATTTACGAATGATTGCCAATCACTAGCAGACCGACACCATTTCATGAATTCAATATCAATGTTGATTAAGTACAATTTTGAAAGAATTAAAAACCCAAAAGAAATATTACAGGCATTGTTGCGTAATTTAGAAATGCCGATTTTTTTAGAAAAGCGCAATGTCCCGAAAACGTCAGAAATGGCTGTGATTTAGTGAACTTCGTTTTTAGATTAAAGAATGTATTCTCGTGTCAAAAACGTAGTAAATATGAAAGTAGAAACAAAATCACGTTAAGGTATTGTGTTCCAGTGAAGTTTACATTTAAATATCGTTTGGGAATTAGTGTAATTTCATACATGGCGGTTTGTTAACAGCCTACATTCTGAGTATAGATTCCAAAACAGTTTTCCAGGGTTTCGGGTTATTGTTGACTCGTTTGGTTTAAATGAGATGGGATTCAACAACAGAAACGAGATTCTGCTTGATTTTACCAATGGGGACGTCGTAGGAACAAAACTTTTCATAAGGCGAAATGTTGCAAGGCCGATCAGTGCCTATAAATTTAAATAGAACTAACAGGCGTGATCGTGGACATACTATTTTCCTTGAGGCGAGAACTTTTCCTCCATTAAATTAATTCACACTTTCCGTTAGTTTTGGACTACGTTGAGTTTCAGATCGGTCTTGAAATATTGCTGAATGCTTCACGATTTTCAGTGTTTGAACCCGATCGTCCATAAAGACAGATTCTGAACTACCTGTCTGTTAAAAACTCTAAAATAAGATAATTCTTGAAGGTATTTACCGAATTAAGGAGTGTTTGGTGCCCTTTTTCACGAAAACGGTCGTTTGGGTCAGATGTGAAGACTCATTCAAACATAAGAATTCCTTTTCGAAGAAAATGACTCTCCACAACGAAAGTCAGCAACGAATATGCCTTCTATCAATAAGGAAAGTTTCCCTAATAAGTTACCTCTTTAAGAAGTGCTTTCAAACAGTTGGTTTTCTTAAAATAACCTTTGTGATAGCAAGATGATTACCACGGCTGGCATCGGACATAAAATAAATTTTAAAGTCCGACAAAATCTGTCTATTAATACTCGCGGTAAATTAATTTCCGTTCAATGAAAAACACGCACAGATACGCAACCGGAGTTTAGGGTATGTATTTGCATAGAAAATTGCACAAATATATTGCAATGATCATTTTCGTTAATTTTTATTAATATTTTGCCTGATGCAATTATGCAAACACAATTTCTGTACAAGAAAAGAACATCTCATTGAAGGAAGTGGATGAGCAAGCAAAATGAGCAACGTTAAAGACGTCCAGATGTTCCCGCATCAGTTTCCATTATCAGGTTTCACGAGATAGGTCACGTACTATCCGTGGAAGGAAGATTTTTCCAACATGTCAACGCAGATCTCAGAAATACCGTGGACGGACGCTTTGCAAGGGCCAGTCAACAAATGCTGGATAACGTTCAGTTCGTTGGTTAAAATAATCATTGATCTCAATTTCCCCCTCAGGTGAAAGAAACTAAGCAACCGTCTGACGTGAGTAATCCGGGAACTACAAATAAACTTTGAAAAGAACTAAGAATGAAGACGTTTTCCAGTAACAGGGAGTTCCGACAACTTGCATAAATACAAACAACAGCGAGGTATGAGTAAACGTGGGGCTAATGAAATTCGAGGAAACTATGAACTAAACGTGCCGCAGAACTCTTTGGAGCATACCAATATCCTTTGAGGTTACATACTTGGTGACAAAAGTAATCGTGACCTTATTCCGGCGCTGAGGTCCCGAAACGGAGTATTAGAGACGGATGACCAGACGAAAGCCTCAGTCCCCTCCATCTTCTTTCATTTGGTATTCACTCATGAAACTGATCCTCCTCCTCCTCTCCCCTACCCAGGAAAACAAAAATTCCTGCATCGTTTCCTTTAAAAGATCATCTTCGCACCTACATCGATAAGGGCAGAATTACTCCAACGGAAGTCTACCAAATCACCTAGTCCAGATAGAATTCGTCCACATGCTCTTCGAGGATTGGCTGACGCACTGTGCGGGGCGGTATCTGTGATATTTCAAAACCCCATGGAGGAAGGTGAACCGCCGGTGGAATGGAAAACTGTCCTTATTTCCCCAAACTGCAAGTGAGGGTCCAGGCTCGAGTCCGAAAACCACCGTCTTGCATTTCACGTAGGGTCTTTGAACGTCTTATTACGGGGCATTTAATGACTTATCGATAGGATAGAAATGTGTTATTTATCACGGATTTCGCCGTGGTTACTCATGTTGTATGTGTAGCCTTTAATTGCAGGAAGGATGGACAAAAGCCACAGCTCACGGCCGTCCAGTTGATGCCATCTTCTTTGACTTCAAAATGCCGTTTGATAGCTTGCGCCATGAACGACTTCTACATAAGATTTGGCAGTCTAGAATCCAGGAGAACATTTTAATTGGATTAACCGTTTCCTGTAATACGGTCTGTAAATTGTAATCTTGGCACTACTGCATCCGAATGGGTACCAATAGAAAGCGGTCTTGGATCTCCTCCTCATCTATATAAACGACTGAACCCAAGACACTGACTGCGATACCATTATGCTTGAAGATGATATAAAAATCAGGAAAACAATCAGCTATGTTAATTACGCGCAGAGGCTGCAAGAAAACGTTAATAAGCTGGCTGCATGGTCCAGTAGGTGGTTTCTAACGCTTAATGTGCCCAAGCATATAGTCTTGAGCTTATAATCTGATCAAAGGCGTTTCCCAAGACACCAGTACAATATATACTAGACTCAACCAAAAGAAGTGGATACGTAAAAAGACCTAGATATCTGGACAAGTCCAAACGTGTTGCCCTCCGAACACCGCAAAAGAACTGTCCAAAAGGCAACAAGCACCATGCACTGGATTAGGCGTACTTTCGTAGTCTTTCCTCCCGAACTCATAGCGCGGACATTTGTTTCGTTCGCCAGATCGCATGTGGAATACGGAATGCCAGCATGGATGCCCTTGATGAAGAAAGACAGCGATGCCGTAGATCAGGTGCGACGAAGGGCGGCAGAACTGGTGAACGGCCTTAGGACTTTCTCTTACCCAGAAAGACTGATCCAGCTCAGTTTACCCTCCCCCTATCCCATAGACAAATTAGGTGAAACCTACCGTGCACACTCCTCATTATCCGCGGGCATGACCGTTCACCCAAATCTGAAGGTTTCTTTGGCTTTGAGAACATAGGTCACCTGCGAGGTCATCTGTACAAGGTCAAACGCGAAAGTTCGTGCCTAGACCAAAGTAAGTTGTCTTTCAGTCAGTGGGTAGTTCGATCGTGGAAATCACTTCCAAGTGAAAAGGTAATATCTGATACCATGATTGCATTCAAAAGGCAGTTATATCGCCCGATCTTTGATAAACGACGACTCTCACTGCAGGAATATCTACGGTCAACCACGAAATTTTCTTCCTGACTTCACTTCTTGTGTAAAAGATCCCTGCATATTTGATGTAAACTGTCCCCTTAAACTTCACAGATGAGTATATTTTGTGCAAATTATATAAATTATATTTATAATTTCAATTATACATGAAAAGGACCATCTAAGGCTCGGCCTGTAGCCCTCAAAAAACTGACTATGCTCCGGCTGCAGCCTCACGCTGTTAGGTAATTTTCTGCAAAGTGCATGTCTTACTGACAACAAGTTAAACCAAGTTAACCACGAATGGAACAGCGGTCCCGATAGTTAAATGAAAACATAGGAATCAATGTCGTCTACACCAACTTCCAGAAAGTCGTTGGTAACGTTCAGCACAGCAGGTTACTCTACAACGTCTGGGAACCTGTTAAGTCGGACAGGTGACTTCCGGACCTGGCCGATCGCAGACAGTGAAACATTAATATTAGCTTCCGTTATGAACGGAGGTTAGTTTATGTAAATGACTGCAAGGGAATGATGTTTGCAGATGACATCAGCGACCAAATGCAGTACCGATGAACTGACTCCTCAAGAATGACTGAACCACCAATGTGAATGGTCTGATAAATGGTTGCTGAAGTCAAACCTTGAGCAGTGTGTCTCAAAACAAAGAAGAAGAGGGCAAATTGAGACGCTCATCAGTACGTCGAGGACGGACGGCGCACTTGTAATGTAAATGAACAGACAGACCTCGGAATCACTATTTTCTCACCTCTGAAACCCTCCTATCAATGCATCAGAGCGACCAATAGGACAGCCGGTTATCTCCAACTGGAAGATGGAATCTAGACGTGACACCCCCGACTGTAAATGATTACAAGTTGCTGGAAAGGGTTCAAATGAGAATGACCGAAATAGTAAAAGTCCTAAGATCTCTATTATACAAACGCAAACTTGATGCGTACTCCAGATAATTATGGCAAGCCTACAGAAAAACACGAAGGAAATGTGCGACTGTCCCTTTACAGCTGGCCAGATAGACTAACAACGACCAACTAGAACACACTGAAACTTACCCAACTGGAAAATACTTTCAAGGTCAGGCTGATATCAAAGTTCTTCAATTTCCATGAAGGACATATTATTCATGTCCCCCCCCCCCAAAAAAAAACTACCAAACCGCACACTTCAATTTTACATTGTATATATCGTTCTTTCTTAAAACTTTTGTGGTTATTTTTCCTTGGAACTCACGTTTTTTTTAACTTAAAGCAAACTGTCAATTCGCGCTCTATTGGCTAAACAGACACCCAAAACAAATGAAGTCAAAGTGCAGTCGAAATGGATGAGTTTGTTTTAGGTTTTTTCCTGTGTTCAAGGGAGACTGACAGTGCCCAGGGGACGCTATAATAAGCCTATTCTATTCTATACCTCCCTTCGACTAAAGGCATATCCGAGCAGACCTCATGCAGACTTAGATGATTATAAAGAATCGGGATTCTGCTCTATACTTCGGTGGTTTCTCCGCGATGGCGACAACAATTAACCTGTGTGGGAACCTCCTCAAATTTTAAGGATCCTTACCCTATCTGGACGTTCGTAGGCACTCGGCTTCACAGTGATTTGTCGGCATCTGGGACGGACTTCTCTAAGAAGAGATAGTGGTGGATTTAACAGAGACATTTAAATATAAATTTGGTGTATGTCGCCTGAGAAATACCGCTTGGCTGTGCAAGACGGCTGTTGCACCAAACCAACGCGTTGCACGTATCTGGCTTCAAAGCGGATGACTGTTATCTCTTATTTCACGTTACCTTCCGCACTTACGGGTATCCGGGTTTCAGCCCCATACCATCAAGACTTCCCCAAAATCCAAATGCTACTGGCAACATGATGGTAACATTTTTATTTGAACACTAATATTCTGTTAGCCGTTTCCGATAAAGCGTTAGAAGGCATTGTCCCTTACTCTTAAATGTCGTGAACTATGCACCACAACTGCACAATAATCTGAATCACGGAAGTATTCATAATAAAGGCGACACGATCAATGAAACGAGAACTTTATTAGCCGGGTGTTTCGAATTCTCATTCGAATCCATTATCAGCACTTGTATTTCCTTCGTCGCAGTAACCTGCATTGTTTGCAACAATGTTCTCATGAACGGTTCCTTGACCCTCATGTTAGCAAATGTAGTATTATCCGATCACGATCTAGCAACAGATGGACAACGAAAATTAAGTCTCGTTATGACATATCAAAAATCGTTTGAGAAAGGCAAACTCCGGGAACGCTGGAAGTACTCATTAATCTTCCTGATCCATAAGGGCGGTTGACGACTGAACTGCAAAAATTATCAATCTCTCAGTCTATACTGCATGGCGCGTAAAATAATAAAGCGCATAATCAAAAGACATTCAATGAAATACCTGAAAAAAACCAAATATTTGGTAATGCTGAACATGGCTTTCGTCCAGGACGTTCTCGCCTCACAAATGTTCTTTACTCACATGAGAAATGGGCAAGGGCCACTGATAAGGGTTGTCCAGTAGATGTCATATTTTTCGACTTCATGAAGGCCTTTGACTCTGTCCCACACAGGCCTGTTCAACAGAATATTCTGGATGCAGGAATTCGAGGACGAATATTTAAATGGATCAGGAGTTCTCTGACCTCATGAGTACAAAGAATCGTTGTTGGTAACCCTGCCTCGGAATGAGTAAAGGTGGAAATTGGTGTCTTGCAGCGTCCTGTTTTAGACACACTACCCTTCCTGGCTCATGCAAATGATTGCATCAGCAAATTTAATTGTGAGGCTCTCATGTTCGCGGATGACATAACAATATGGCGTGAAGTCACATGCAATGCGGTTCAAAGTTGCAATTTGACATCAATAAACAGAGTGTTTGTTAAAGCAGATGGTTGCTAAAGTTTACCGTGTCCAAATGCGTGGTCCTACACCTAAACACCGGCCGAAATGCCACTTCCAAATATCAGTACTATATAAACGGGGCGGCATTAGAAACTGCAGAAGGACAGAGAGACGTGGGTGTGTGGAGGACCACATTATAATGCCGCCAAAACGGCGTAGGAAAGTGGTCCAGAAGACGATTACTGCTTTATACTGGACCAGACGTGCATTTAAAATAATTTCTCCCAAACTCTTCGAAAGACTTTTAGCGTCTTTGTACGACTCCACCTGGAATACGGAATGCCAGCAGCGTCACCATGCATGACGAAGTATATTGATCATCTCAAATAGGTGCAACGTAGAGCAACGAAAATGGTCGATGGTCTAAAGCATTTGTCTTATTAGGAGGACCTGAATTTGCCTGACTTATTCCCTCTATCTTATAGGCAGCTGAACTGCAATCTACTCTGGACACACCGGATTTCCGTAGCCAGGGTTGTTTACTAAGACGAGAGGACTTTTGCCTTTGCTTGTACAAACCACTTATGCGGTCATCCTTACAAAGTCAAGAGCAAACCCACGCGCTAGACCGTAGGAAGTTTGCATTTAGCCAACGGGTTTCCCGACCATGGAACTCGCTACCAAGGGAGATGGTGACAGCCGACACAATTCGCATGTTCAAAAGAACTTGCTCGAGTAATTTTCGACAAAGACCGACTTTTAAAACCTGACTACTCACAGCCAGCTTTGTACAGTGCTCGGTCATACGCTGGAGTGCACTTTCCCGTTGGCTTCCTGCGGGGTTGCAGACTGAGCCTCATCTTAGAGATTCCAAGGCGGTGATCCATCCGGCCAGCGGTTGGTGGGAGTGGAGTCAAGTTACCGTGTGTGGAGATGCACACATAGGTACCCTCACCTGGTTTAGCCCGCCGGTAGAAACAGTAACCGGGGTGTGGCCACTAGGCAGAGCCTAGCTTCGGAGAGCCACTTGTGACAGTTGGGTAACAGTAAGCAGATGCGTTTCTCATTATTTATGTCGTACTAGCCGGACCCTGCCACGCGTTGCTGTGGCTCTGGTTGGTGAAAGGGAAAAAAGGAAAGGTGAATAGGGAACGTTTCTAATAGGTTTAATGTCATAATTCTTGCGGATATACAATATTTTTTGTCATGGCATCGTCTGTACAGATATAGAGACTGTCTGCTTTGCTGACTCTGGAACACGCAACGTATAATTGGCCGCGTGAGAAGCAATCTGTTTGCAGATGCTAACCGCAAAATTCGAGAGACTGGCCCTGAGCTTTGTTAACAGTGATTGCAAACGTCAATCGGACCGGGAATTGCAGTCTCCTACATTGAAACGGCATTTCAGTCGGAGTCAGTGGAATGCGAGGAATAAGTACCTGTTCGCCTTGGATGGGTCCTATCAAGATGGTTGCTTTCACTACGTTACTCATTATTTTCTTTACCGCAAGCCGCCTGCCATTGCAAAGCTTCGACTGGCTAATATTGCGCAACATGATGATCGGCACGCCGATCTTCAATCGCAGTACGTGCGGTGGCGTCCCGTTAGATCAAGCGAATTCAAAAATGCCGTGGGATAATTGGCTGCCTCGTCGGCGTCCACAACAGAATTTGTGGAGGTACGCACGACTGCCTCGCTGGGAATTCTAGCTTGAATGATGTGGTTAAGTTGGTGGACATCCTTGTTCTTGGCCGCACGAATATCACGTCCTCTAAGCCAAGCGTGATTGGTATAATTGAACTGGATATTGGGAAACACCTTTTCTACCACTTTTTCTTTTGAGGACACTAAAGTTTCGAAGACAGGAGGAATTGCAATGCATCCCGAAGTCGGATCAACCGGCACTGTTCCGTTCCCAACAGCCAGCAACTGCTGTGAGAATGTGTCAGCTGTTCGGTCGGTTTGCGGCTGGACTCGCATATTTGTAATTAATTTTAACCTCTGGACGTGGCACCAAAAAAATGAGTATTTCAGGCAGGCATTTATTTCGTTTGCTGGTGCCGATCGTGGAATTACGGGAAGTGTTTGCCTAAAGTCTCCTGCAAGCGGTAACAGTACACCCCCAAACGGTCTAGTGCTTCCGCGCAAATCTTGCAGTCTTCGATCGAGGGCCTCGAGCGCTTTTTTGTGCACCATTGTAAATTCATCCCACACATTTAATTTGCATTTCTGCAGGGCTTTTCCCATGCCAGATGCTTTGGAAATTTTTCACATGGGAGTTTCCACGAAGTGTACGTTCAACGGCAATTTCAAAGCAGAATGAGCAGTTCTCCCACCGGGTAGCAGGGTTGTAGCTATTCTGGAGGACGCAAGTGCTACTGCTATGTCACTTTTGGATCTAACTGCCGTCAGAATCAGTCATAGGAGGAACGTTTTGCCAGTCCCTCCTGGCGCTTCTAGGAAGAAGTTTCCTGCAACCCCGTTATTAACAGTTACCATAATTTGATCACAAATGCCCTTCTGCTCCAGCGTTAGCTTAGTTATGTTTGACTGCAGGTACAACAAAAGTTCAAGGGTGTTGTAATTCTCCTCACGGCGCAAATCCACATGTAAGGAAGCAGCAGCAGATCGGTTTGGAGATGGCATACCCATTTGATCAAGGACTTTGTTCGCGATTTCTGTGCAAATATCCTCAATCATTATCAACGTCTCGTTGTAGATTTCTGCTGTGAAATCCACAATGGTGCTTTGCTTTCGCTGGCGGCCCAAGATGTCTTCAGTCATGAGTGATTTATATTTTTCCCATAACTCTGTTGGTGATGAAGGAGAACAGGCGGTCAGTATGATTGCAAAGAATGTACGGATGTGATGTGGATATGACGTGTTCCAGGCGTCATTAATACACACATCCCAGAGTTGATCGCTATCCAATAAATTAAGAGCTTGACATGCACTGCGGAAAGCGGTATGTATAAAGCCGTTGACAGATTTTAATTGCTGGAAAGACATTGGACCGGGCACATTTACCAACAGCATGCGCAGGAAGAAGCACTCGTCCCGATTGGGGTGCACGGTGTACAGTCTGCCTACCGCAGTTCCTTTGAATATGCCGGGGTGTCCGTCGACTCGGTCTCCATGTCTACGTCGTACGAAAGTTTTCCCGCACGAATTCCTTCTATAATAAGCAGGCACTTCCGATTATAGCAGTGTTTTCGCAAACGCGTAAGTTTGGCATAACGTGAAGAAAACAGTTAATGTTGTTGCCGGTGGATTTAGGACCATCTGTTGCACGTTTGCAACTGTAAAGTAAACGCGTTGCCCATTCTCTAAGTGTACAGCCAAGTGAACAACAGCTGGACTTCTCTCATGTATGGGAAATGATAGAATTCGCCATACGGCTTAGTTGCTGCTGATATATCTTCCAGCCTGAAACTGCGCGATTTCGTCGACTGGTATGCCTGCAATTCCTTCTCTCCTTTCGGGTTGTAAGCCAAAAACGGCCATGCGCTGTCGTTGTTCACGTACTCGCAAATGTATATAATTGACTTCACAGAATTACAGTATCCCACGTATATGTGCGCTTGGTATGTTTTTAAAAGCAAAGGAGAAATTGGAACAAACCAGCGGTTATCTACTTGTATATCGCCTGTTCGCATTCGTACGGTTGCCGATTTTACACCGTCTTCTGCTGATCGTCTTCTGTATAAAGGATATCCGTCGTTTCCAGTAACTGTGTCGCATGCGAATGCTCGAGGATATCTCTTTGAGCATTTTCCGCCTATCATGCACGGAAAACGGGGATTCAGTGTACCGCTAGGCCCGTGTATCATATTCTTCGCTACAACTTCATGCAAATCCTTGTCGACGTCGACGTCAGGAAATTCAGCGCATACTACATCGTCGATTTCGCTGGAGGCGATCTTGTCATAGAGCCAGAGCAAGATATGAGCGTGGAGCAGTCCCCCTCTTCTGCCATTCTACCGAGTACATCCAGCAGCGCACTCAGACAAACACCTTGTGTTCCACCACGAAGTTCGTCAGTGATTTGAGTTTCTGCCTGAAAACACGTGCTGTGATGTCATGCCTATCCACCGGCGATTGTCCAGGAAGTAAGAGCTGTTGAATATCCCCCCAAGGTGGATTGCATGTGAATGTAATGAATAGGTCTGGACGCCCGTACTGACGAACGTAAGCAATTGCGTCTTGAGCGTACTCATGCACATGTCCTGGACTGCCAATATATGTGGATGGCAAAATCGTTAGCCTTCCGACGTTAGTTGTATTACCGTCGTTTACAACTGCGTCACGCAAATGGATGTATTCCTCAGAGCGCAGTTTGGTCTGATTTAAGCGAATGAAAAGCAGGCGTTGTGCTTCGATTTTTCCGTACATATCCACAATGTATTGGTGAAACAGCTGACGACATTTCAAAAGGGAATTGCTTACACTCTGCCGAATCCTTAACCCGTATGAGTCGTAGTTCATTGCGCTGCATTTCCTGTGCGACCCCTCACCGCTGGCCGGGTTTGTCATCTTAACGTTGAAGTGATAGCCATCGGCACCATCCCACAAGATAATTGGATACTGCAGGGCATCTTAACACCGATGAGTTTCTGCAACTCTTATCAGTTGATCGTTTCGCCGATGAAGAACAATATCTCTACTATGAAATTGATCTCCGACTATAACAATTGCCACTTCGTCTATGGTTGGGGCATTGAATCGTCGACCGTGTTGTCCAGCAGCCGTTTTGTCAGCATGAATAACAATCCAGTGTGTATCAAATGGCATCATGGTAATTGCAGTTTTTAACAAACGTACTAAGTTGTTGTGTTCATGAAGAAGCGCTTGCAGTTGGGAAACGATTGCCCGTTTTATGCCAGTGGAAATTCCGCATCGGGCATTTAATTCGCCATTGTCATCGCCGATGAGGTGCCTTCAGTTCAGTTCAGTTTATTTGAGGGAAATATAGGTGTTAAACCTTTGAACTCCCTATTTGTTACAAGGAGGCGAACAATAAAAAAAATGTGAAAATTGAAACATCAAACGGCTACAGAGTTTCTTCAGACTGGCAACGTTTTGTAAGCCAGACAGATAAACGAATTGTTCCAAAAGTTAAAAACATTAACGTTACTAAATGTGCTGTACAGTAGTCTGTCTAGGGATAGTTGGTGCTATCTCAGTTTCGGAGGGAGACGAATTGAATGCCAACACACATTTAACAGACATGGGACAATATTAAAAAAAACAAACGTTACTGAAATATAGGAAGTAATATAACAACATTAATACTCTGTTCGAACGAAATGTTAGACAATCTGTCAGGTGGCATTGTGACGATTGGTGGCAATCTGGTTCAAGTTGCGCTTAAAAGCCTCGACGGAGGTGGACATGACGACACCTGCAGGCAGAGCATTCCAGGCCTCGATCACTCTGTTTGAAAAGAAGAACTTCCGAGTGTCCAGCTTGGCGCCAGTTACTCGTAGTTTAAGTGGATGACCTCGGAGGTTCGTTGTGGTCGCTAAC